>CM056058.1:19261321-19636321 GCA_029574335.1 Rana kukunoris | reverse complement strand
CTTAATACGTCCTTTGTGCCTCTCATTGTCTTTTATACAAAAACATTAAAAAAAGCCTTCGGATCTCGCAGACCGCCAAGCGTCACGCTTATTACGTCCGGTTCCAGTAGTCATTTCTGTCTGCGGAATCTTTTTTTTTTCTTCTTCTTACCCAAGTCTGGTTTCTTTTTTAGACCTTTCAGTTTCTATTTTGCAAAACGTTGTATTTTTATTTTTTTTCATTACAGGTCTATAGGAACGTAAGTAATATAATATACATACATGGAGAGACAGATGTGCGCGCACGTCGCGCCCTCTTGCAGGCCAGGGGGAAAAAAAAGACAGCAGGAAAAGGGGAGCCGGCGCTGCAGAGGTTAACCTTCCATCTCGCGGGAGGTCACTTTGGGACGCTGAATATCTGTTTCATGTCCCCGCCCTGCTGCAAAATCTCGCCTCTGCCAAGCAGATTAGTTTATGCTGTTAACCCAGATACTGCCGGAGCCGTCTGCCGGCCTCGCCAGCTTTCACCGGAAGCCAGATAGAAAAAGCGCAGATTAATAAAGACGTTGCTTTTGTTAAAGAATAGCAAAAAAAATAAATAAAAAATAAAATGTTTAATGATACAGAAGAAAATGAAAGTTCATATTAGCAAGACACATGTTTTCCCCTCCCAAGCCCTCGATTTCAGTTCATCTCAGTGACATTTGTCTCACCGCGCCATTATTGCAAAACGCGCCATCACGGCAACGTGAAGGCTCCCACTCTTTGACTCCCACGTCACGTTAACATTCATTAACATATTCGATTTCTTCCTATGCAATGCAACATTTTTCATCACTCCAATAGTATTATGATTTTTTTGCTACTTTTTATTTTTTATACTTAGTTGCGATTTTTATAAAACTCTGCCCCTCGGAGAGCATGCATAGCAATCATTGCGATGCCCACCATCGCATCCTCTCCTGACTTTGCTCAGAAACTGCAGTGCATTGTGGTCCGAGGACTCCAGGTCTCCTGTGGTTGGCTGCTGGGCTCGCAGTGAGCTCTGATTGGCTGCGGTGGCTCAGGACACTGGCAGGGGCGGGCCCTGCGTTTCTTGGTTACAGACTGGTCTATAGCGAGATTTTTTTTTGCAGAATCCTTTCTTTTTTGGAACAAAATGAGTCGGGACTTTTACTATTTTTGAAAGAGGTAGCATAAAATGTTATTGTACAGGGATCCCCAAGGGCTACTTTCATGTGTTAGTTTGCAATATTCAATTACATTTTTTTTTTTTACTTGGTTGCAGAAATCAAACGCTGCTTGTTATAAAAAAATAAACAAACATAATTTCTGTGAAACTTATTAATAATTATTTGCTTTAAATAAATGAATTAATAAATAATAAAAACTATACATATAATATAGTTACATAGTTAGGTTGAAAAAAGACACAAGTACATCTAAAAAAATAAAATAATAATAATAATGCAATCTCATATACACAAATATATGGAGATTATATATATATATATATATATATATATATATATATATATATATATATATATATATAACAAATAAATAAAAAGGAAACTGCATTTTATAAATAATAAAAAAAACGATATAATATAGTTATAGTTGGCGCTAGTTTGCAATAATTGATTCATTTTTATTATTTTACTTAGTTGCAGAATTCAAATCCTGCTTGTTATAAAAAAAATAAAAAATAAATAAACTGACACTGGCATTGAAAAAAACATAATTTAAATTGCTTTAAATAA
This sequence comes from Rana kukunoris, assembly GCA_029574335.1. Classification (NCBI taxonomy): domain Eukaryota; kingdom Metazoa; phylum Chordata; class Amphibia; order Anura; family Ranidae; genus Rana; species Rana kukunoris. Next base: position 19,634,579 of record CM056058.1, on the reverse strand, counting down.
ATGAATTAATAATTACATATAATATAGTTACATAGTTAGACAGGTTGAAAAAAGACATCTAGTCCAACCAAAAAATAATAATTATAATAATAATAATAATGCAATCCCATATACACAAATATATGGACAATATATATATATATATATATATATATATATATATATATATAAAATATAGGCACCCACCTACCTTGCACGCCTGGACTCCTCAGGAGGGTGGAGCCAGAATCCTGGTCCTAACTTTACTTTAAATAAATAGATCAATTCGATAAGTAATTAATTGATTTCAGAATTATTATGTTGCTGATTATTAAAAAATATATAAAAAATATAAAAATATATATTAATAAAATAAAAACTATACATATAATATAAAAACTGGCATTGGAAAAAACATAGGGGCAGATTCACAGAGAAATGGATTATCGTAGCGTATCAGAAATACACTACGCCGCCGTTTTTTACCTGGCTCTACGTGGAATTCAGGTAGATTTTCTACGGTAAACGACGGCGGCGTAGTGTATTTCTCCCGTCGCAATCCATCTGCGCGAGTAGGGGGCGTGAAACATTTAAATTAGGCGCGTTCCCGCGGCGAGCGATCTGCGCATGCTCCGTTCGCAAATTTCCCGCCGTGCATTGCGCGAAATCACGTCGTGACGTCATTCGTTGTTTATGTAGCGTACTTTACGGCCGATCCACGTCCCGACGAGTTACGTAAACAAAATAAAATTTTAAATAAATTCGAAGCGGGAACGACGGCCATACTTAACATGGGCTACGTAAAGTTAGAGCAGCAAAAAGCTGCTCTAACATTACGTATAAAAAAATAGACGAAAACGATTGCGACGCCCGCTCGTATGTTCGTGAATCCCCGTAAAAACACATTTGCATATCCCGACGCACCAAAACGACGCAAACTCCTCCCAGCGGCCGCAAATAGATGGCAGCGTAGATCCGAAGGCTTACGAAGACGTAAGCCTCTCGGATCGAAGCCCGAAGCCGGCGTATCATGGTTTGAGGATTCAAACTAGTGATACGCCGCGCGAAATTTGAAATTACTCCTGTCTAACCCCAGTTAGACAGGCGTAATTGTTTTGTGAATCTGCCCCACAATTTCTGTGCAACTTATCAATAATTCTTTTCTTTAAACAAATTAATGGATAAATAATAAAAAAAAAACTGTACATATAATATAAATACATAGGGGCAGATTCACATAGATGTAATCTTCCGCTGCGTAATCGAAATACGCTACGCTGCCGTCTATCACCAGACTCTACGCCGAATTCAGGTAGTTTTTTTGCGCGTACGCTATTGTATCGTATTTTTTTTCCGCCGCGCAATCGAAATACGTGAGTAGGGGGCGTGAAGCATTTAAATTAAGCGCGTCCCCGCGACGATCGAACTGCGCATGCTCTGTTCAGGAATTTCCCGCCGTGCATTGCGCGAAATCACGTCGTGACGTCATTCGTTGTTTGAGTAGCGGCGTTTACGAACATTCCTATTCCCGGACGACTTACGTTAAAAATAATAAAAGAAATCGAAAAACGTTGAAATTCGACGCGGGAACGACGGCCATACTTAACATGGGCTGTCTAATATTAGACCAGCAAAAAGCTGGTATAGTGAAACGGAAAAAAAAGATGACTAAAGGTGCCGTAAGAGATTGCGTTTGAAGAGCGAAATTTTGTGGATTCCAGGCAAAAGCTCATTAGCATACCATGAAGGTGAAAAACAACAGGAAGTCCGCCCAGTGGCCGCAATTTTCAGGCAGCGTAGATCTGAAGGCGTACTAACACGTAATAAAGTCGAAATTTAGCACGCAGGTGTCTTTTCATGGTTTGAGGATTTCGACTAGCGTAAAAACGCTCGTAAATCGAAATTACTCCTGTCTAACAACATTTACACAGGCGTAATCGCTTTGTGAATCTAGGCCATAGTCAGGTTGAAAAAATACCATTTTGTCCAACCAAAAAAAAAAAGAAAATATAATAATAATAATGCAATCCCATATACACAATCCTTCACCCACAGTTGATCCAGAGGACAAATAAATAAAATAAAAAACTGCACTAAAACTGGCATTGAAAATACATTTATTAAATTAGTAATTAATTTGTTTCAGAATTATTACGTTGCTGATTATTAATAAATATATAAATATATAAATATATAAAAAAGATATATATATATATATATATATATATATATATATATATATATATATATATAATAAAAACTAATAAAAATGATACATATAATATAAAAAAACTGCACTAAAACTGCCATTAAAAAATAAAACATAATTTATGTGCAATTTATAAATAATTTTTTGCTTTAAATAAATAAATTAATAAATAATAAAAACTAAGGCCCAGATTCACAGAGCGATTACGCCTGCGCAACAGGAGATGCGCGTGCGTAAGTCTAAATGTGCGCGTGCGTTTCGTTGCGTGGCATCCCCAGAACGAGATACGCCAAAACATTTTTGTCCCGCGTAATGTCGTTAGACTGGCGCATCCTTCCGCGCAAAAGTGCGATAGACACACCATTGATTTGCTAGTCAAATATGCTAATGAGGGAGTTGCGGGGATCCACAAAAAAACGTTGTTGCTGCGCAGGCTATGCGGTGTGCGCAACAGCAAAATGTTCTGTCTAAAATTAGAGCTGATAAAAGGTGGTCTAAAATTTGAAAAAACGTCTACATCTCACAGAAAGCAACACCGTTACTGAGGAGCAGACCACACACACGTGTTGCACTACAATTTGACTGCCAACATGCCAGGGGCATCGTCGCTCATAGCTGCACTACTGACTTTAGATGAGCAAAGAAGGAGGAGGGCACGGAGGATGGCACGGGAGAGGATATACCGCACCCGCATAGACCTCTTTGGCATGAGTGATTCTGAGGTGTATCGCATCTTCAGATTCACCCCTCATGCCATCCTGGAATTAACCACAACCTTGCAGGATGACATCACCAGCCCAACACAACGCTCACATCCAGTGCAGCCACTGGTCAAGGTACTGGCAACACTCCATTTCCTTGCCAGTGGCTCTTTTCAGCGTACAAGTGGAGTGGTGGCTGGGATGTCACAATCCTCCATGAGCAGATGTGTGCACCAGGTTGTCCCTGCAATCCTCAGACGCTTGGCCAACCTAATCATCAAACCCACCACTGAGGACCTGCGGCTGAAGGCAATGACAGATTTCTACAGAATTGCCAGATTCCCACGCACCATCGGGGCCATTGATTGCACACATGTGGCACTCCAGCCCCCCCAGGAGACAGAGCACATGTACCGCAATCAGAAGCATTGGCATTCCATCAATGTACAGGTGATAGTTGATGCCCAAGGCCTCATATGGCACGTCCGTGCCAAACACCCAGGGTCCAGCCATGACAGCTACATATACAATCAATGCCACATCCGAATGGAATTCGATCAGAACGTGTATGGGGACACCTGGCTGGTTGGTGAGTGACATGGGAGTCAGGCATGACTATCCCCTCCCGTGATGCACACCTCACAAGTGGCACATGCATGACTAACATGCTCCTGTCTTTTCCCTTACAGGTGACTCTGCATATCCACTGGGACCCCATCTCATGACTCCTATCCGAAACCCCCAAACACCAGGAGAGGAAAGATACAATCAAGCACACATCAAAACCCGAGCAGTGGTGGAGCGCACCTTTGGCCTCCTGAAGTCACGTTTCCGATGCCTGGATAAGTCTGGGGGTACACTGTTGTATTCCCCAAACTTCGTGTGCCATATCATCGGTGCATGTTGCATGCTGCACAATTTCGCAGTGAGGAAGGGCCTGCAGGTTGAGCTACGTGATGACCTGACCCCCCAACCAGACAATCAACCCCTAACCGAGGATACCCAGTCTTCTGAGGGAAGAGCAGTCAGGAGACAGCTCATATTGGGCATCTTTGCACGTTAAACACACACATTAATCATGGCACAATGAGAATGCATGCATGCACACCACTGTGGTCCCTAGCACACACACCCCACATCCACATCAAATTGGATTGGCACCAGTCCACCATGCAGGACTGGTGAGCAGTAACGCCACGTCAAGGCTCCAATTATGTCACTGAACATTCATACACCAATCACACGGACCTGAGGATCACTTCTCCCTGGTCCTGGGGAACCCTTCTCCACCAAAATTGAGGATGACACCCCTTTTCCAGCAGGAATGTCACCCCACATTCAAACAGCATGCACAACCCAAAATTTAAAAAAAATGTCAGCAAAAAAAAAAAAAAAAAATGCAAAAAATGTCAGCAAAAAAAAAATGTCAGCAAAAAAAATAAAAAAGGGGGAAAAATAAATTATTGCCCTCTGCGTGAGCTACGCCTGGGGCGCCCCCGGCCACGGCCCCGGCCCCTCAGGGGAGACTCATGGGGGAGGGGCAAACCCGGGGAAGGAGGAGCAGCCCCCGATCTCTGCCCACCTGGCGGCCTGCCCTCCAAGGCCACGGCAATTCTGTCCAGGGCAGCACCAAGTGTTGCCGTGTTGGCCTGGATAGCCTGGGTAAGGGCCTTCACATCCTGCCCAACGCCTGCTGATGTAGTCTGCAGTTCGTTTAGGCAGGTTGTGAAAGCCCAGGAGTGGGAGTCCAGGTTACCCAGCGTATCCTTGATGGAGGACAGGCTCTCCTCCATCCGCCCCAAAGTCTGGCTGACCTGTCCCATATGGTGGGTCTGGAGGGCCTGGTCCCTTCTCAGAGTGGCGGGCAGGAGATTGGGCGCCCCCCTGGTGCTCTGGGATGAAATCCTGCCTCCAGCTGATGGTTGTGGCCGGGGAGAAGGGGAGGCCCTTGTGAGGGGAGCCATGTTGGGGGAGGAGGGGGGGGGGCTCCCCCTTAGGGAGGGCAGGCTTCTGCCAGCCAGAGGGGAAGAGTGCGCAAAAACCAATCGTCCAGTGCCTGACTCCTCCTCCTCATGATTATCCTCCTCCTCATGATTCCCCTCCTCCTCATGATTCCCCTCCTCCTCATGATTCCCCTCCTCCTCTTGAACCTCCTCCGCGGACTCCGGCCTTGTTGGGGGGGCCTCATTAGGCTGCTGTCCTGGGGTTGGCGCGGTCAGGCCAGATGGCCCTGCACCCTCCTGCACATCTGTGGATGACACAAAACATTCACAGGTTGGAGGATCCACACACTTGCCACATATTCCCTTTCACCCCCTCCCCCACACATGCTACACACCTGATAGAAAAAAAAACCTTACCTGGCACCACGGGGACCGGACTTGTGTCAAAGCCTGGCAGGCCCTCCACTTCATGCCGGTGAAAGGTCAGGGCCACCGCACGCTCCGTCGCTGTCAGACTAATACGGCATGGTGGGCCCCCTCCTGTGCCCCTGGCATGGGCATGCATTGCGGCCAGTTTCTTTTTGACCAGACGCCGGAGGTCGTTGATTTTTTTGTCAATCCCAGACCTGGTCCGTGTCTCCCCCTCCCCCGATGAATTGACCTGCTCAGTGATCCTATCCAAAATCTCCCTCCTCCTGGCCGGGGTGGTGTTGGCACTCTGCGGGCCGTGGAGGTAACTCCCATACTCGCTAATGGCCCGGGCAAGAATTCTTTTTTCCCCCACAGTAAAATTCAGCTTTCTTTTTCTCTCAGTCATACTTCCAAAAACAATCAGTCCCAGTCAACAAAATTCACTCACACAAACAAGCACAAACAATCAAGCAAGAACACACACAGAGAGAAAACTACTCAGCAAGAAACTGTCACAAAACAATATAAACAAAAAAAACAGCAAGAAAAAAAACCAACAGAAATATATCAATCAAACAAACAGTCTCTCAAACACTTATCAAAAAACACTTTCACAAATATACCAACAAGCACTTGATCACACAGAACACTAATCTGACAACTACAAGACACACTGCAACGAACAACAGGAACAAAAGCACTTGGTTAAATGGGAAGGGACACAAAGGGATGTACTTTTGCAATGCAAGTGCGTTTGTGTGTGTCTATTTATGCTGTCTGCGTAGTTCACAACGTTGCCCTAGTCCATTTCCAATTTCACTGATTGCGCCGCTCCCGAGTTGTGAGCATGCGCACAGCGGAGCTGACATGGTCTCCTTCACGCGCGCATGCGCGAGCCGGCCGGCCCTTCATTTGCATGGGGTCACGGCTCATTTCAATGCAACACGCCCACGTCCCTCCCAATTTGTATTACTCCTCCTTACGCCTCAGAAAAAACGTTACGCTTGCGCAATTTCCTGTGCAAAAGCTACGAGAATAGGGTGATTACGCGGCAAAATTGCGCAAGTCTAACGTAAAGGCGGTGCGATACGCCGGTCCAATAATGCGCAGATGTACCTGAATCTGGGCCTATACATATAATATAGTTACATAGTTAGTCAGGTTGAAAAAAGATTTAATGAAATAAGTAACTGAAATGAAATAAGTAACATAATTGTTATGTTTGTCATTAAAACATACCTGGCATAGAAACTTAACATATTTCCTGTGAAGTTATAGATAACTGATGTAAATGGTTGACCAGGCATCACTATCAGTGATATCGCTCCTAGAATTAATAAACTGAATGAATCATTAAACATGTGCTATAATAAAATATGTCACAATAAAAATCTACCTCAATAAAAAAAAAAAATGATGTCTTATTGATTGAGCATAATAATTTTAAAGGCACTAAAATACAACCTAATAAAAACCTTACATATAACAAAAAATTGTGTAAAATAATGTCCATAGACAGGGTTCGACGAGGTTGCGAGGTTGCCATTGCGACTAGAATTCGCGACCTTGCGCCTGGGAAATCCTGTGGATCCATGCGCCACCGCCGTGCGATCGCATCGGGCCGCGCTGGCCGGTTGGCTGGTAATTAAGGCCACGGCTTTGTGGCCTTCTGCAGGCCTATTCTTTCTTTCTGTGATCTGGTGCCATCTTGTGGTGGCCGTTGGTATGACAAGATAACCAGCAATTACAATGGTGCTTCCCCTGTCTGTTTTCACTGCCATCTCCTTCCCTCTAATTAGAACCCCCAAACATTATATATATTTTTTATTTTAACACCCTAGAGAATAAAATGGCGGTTGTTGCAATACTTTTTGTCACACCGTATTTGCGCAGCCGTCTTACAAGCGCACTTTTTTGGTGAAAAAATACACTTTTTTTTATTAAAAAATAAGACAACAGTAAAGTTAGCCCAATTTTTTTTATATTGTCAAAGATAATGTTACGCCGAGTAAATTGATACCCAACATGTCACGCTTCAAAATTGCGTCCGCTTGTGGACTGCCGACAAACTTTTAAAACGTTTAAAAAATTCTATAGGTTGCATTTTTTGAGTTACAGAGCTAGGGCTAGAATAATTGCTCTCACTCAACCAATCACACCGATACCTCACACGTGTTGTTTGAATACCGCTTTCATATGCGGGCGCTACTCAATTATGCGTTCGCTTTTGTATGTGAGCTCGGCGGGACGGGTTGCGTTTCTGACTCCTAACTTTTTTAGCTGGCTCCTAGATTTCAAGCAAATTTGTCAAGCCCTGTCCATAGACATTAGCAACCACCATGCTAACAATACCCAGCATGTAATATGAAGCTTGCATATAACTTGCACGAAAATTGACTCTTGAATTGACAAGTGCATTCAGCGCGGTCCAAAAAGGGTGAGAAATGTCCACTGGCGGCAACCATTTTTCACTGCAGTGTCCAAGGAAGATTCAATGGGGTCAATTCACAAAGCTTTATTTTCAGATTGCGGGTGTTATTTTAACGATTTTGCACGTTATTGAAGCTAGTTCAATTCACTAAACGATTTAACGCTCTGAAAAATCATCAAATAACGTTTCCCTACACAGAAACGATATTTTAAGGTGTGGATCATTATTAAAGAGTCAAATCGTTATTTTAAAGATTCAAATCGTTATTTTAAAGATTCAAATCGTTATTTTAAAGATTCAAATCGTTAAATATGTACAGAAGTGCAATTCACAAAGATTTTTTGGACAGTTATCAATCGTTAAGCAATCGTTAAATTAACACCTCCCTCAGGGTGGCGTTATGACATTTCCCAGGCGATATTTTGTTGTTAGAGGAAGCTTTTGGCGATTTTTGTAGTGTAGTGTAGTGTTGGGCAAGCTAGAACCGTGCTCTATTTGAACTTAAAATTATCCAGAGGCGAAGAAGAACACGTTAGAATGTTGTTCAGATTTATAAACGTGTATTCCCTTCACATACTATTTTGGATGACTTTTCTGAAACCCAGGTGATAGCTAAATTCCGATTATCATCTCCCATGAATTATTCTCTGTATGAGGAAATACACATGGCTTTAGAAAAGCACACACTAGAAGTTTTGCACATCACATGCTCAATCTCCATGTGTATTGCTTGTCTCTCTCTCTCTCTCTCTCTCTCTCTCTCTCTGTATCTGCTCTTTTCCACATGCAGCTGTTCTCCTCCCCTTCTGCTCCCAGAATGCATCTCTCCAGCATTATTTAACGATCTTAAGAGTTATTTTAACGTCCCGAATCTTAATAATAACGTCTGAGTAGTTAGAATAACGTTTGGATAAAGAGTCAGTTGAAAACCATAACGACTGTGTTAAATAACGATTATAGCTTTCGTGAATACCATGTTTGCTAGCGTTAAATAAGGAGTGCTAATTTAACACCTGAAGAAAACCAATAACGTTTCTCTTTGTGAATTGACCCCAATATGTGCAAATATTATGACTACCCACTTGTATTCATAGTTTCATGGTAAGTAAGGTTAAATAAAGACAATAGTCCATCCAGTTCAGCCTGTGTAGGTGCACGTGTGTCAATGTCGATAATCATTTCCCATATCCCTGTGAGTTGTGTTCACTAAGATGCACGTCCAAGAGTCTTCTAAAAATATCCATACTTACTGCTGACACCACCAATTGTAGAAGAGAGTTTCACATCCTTATCACCCTTTCCGTGAAAAACCTGCTTGTACCTTAAAGTTAAACCGCTTCTCCTCCAATCTCATTGTGTGGGCTTCTGTCTTCTTACATTCCCTGAGCACCCGGACACCCTCCTGCAAATTCTCCTCTGACATCAACAGTTTAGGGAATAGGGTCCCGTACATAGAAGATAAAATATAGGAATGCACCACAACTGTAAACGATCTTGTGGACGCATACGATGAAGTGAAAGATAAGCAGTCCTGGACTAAAGCTAAACTGGCAGACCTGGAAGACCGCTCTCGCAGCAATAACGTCAAATTACACAGTATACCTGAATCAGTAATGCCTGCTAATCTTCAAAAATATGCAACTGACCACATGCACGCTATCCTTCCCAACGCCACTCCACTTGAAATATCCATAGATCGTATACACAGAGGGCCAGATTCAGTAAGAAGTTAAGCGGTGTATCTCGAGATACGCCGTGTAACTTCTAAGATGCGCCAGCGTATCTTTTTTCTGTATTCAGAAAACAAGATATGCCGGGATTGAGCTAAAATAAGAGTGGCGTAAGTGTATTACGCCGTCGCATCTTAGTTGCATATTTACGCTGGCCGCTTGGTGACGCTTCCGTCGATTTACGCGTCAAATATGTAAATTAGTTAGATACGCCGATTCACAAACATACGCCCGGCGGTCGCAGTAAGATACGTCGTTTACGTAAGGCCTTTTTCAGGCATAATGATAAACCACCAAAAACATGGCGCAGCCAATGTTAAGTATGGACGTCGGAACAGCCGTCAAATTTCAAGTCGATTGCGTAAGCCGATTCAGAATGGAGCTGGGCATAAGTTACGTTCACGTCGTTTTCATTGAGTATTTGCAACGTGATTTGAAGCATGCGCACTGGGATACGTCCACGGCCGGCACATGCGCAGTTCGTTCGGCACGTCATTTACGTAGGGTCACCGTTCAATACAACACGCCACTTACATGCCTAATTTGAATTACGCAGATTTACGCAGGCCAATTTCCGCTACGCCGCCACAACTTACGGAGCAAGTGCTTTGTGAATACAGCACTTGCCTGTAAAAGTTGCGGAGACGTAACGTAAATAGGATACGCTACGCCTGCACAAAGATACGTGCACCTACGTGAATCTAGCACAGAATATCCAAACTGCCTCACCTAGCTGCAACGGTACCCAGAGATGTGCTTATGAGGGTGCATTTTTCCACGCTAAAGAAATGCAAATACAGCTCTATCCAGATCTCTCTAAATTCACTTTACAACCATGCAGACAGCTAAGTCCTGTCAACAAGGCATTGCACAATCATAAAATCCAATACAAATGGCGATACCCAGCAACTCTGCTAATCGCAAAAAATGGCGCAGATCATACTATAACCACCCTTACAGGAGGAATGAAACTCCTATACACCTAGGGCATCATTGTAGAATAACCGCAGAAATCCAGTCTTTCTTTGCCACGCAAATTTCCATACAACCGTCACAGCCAGCAGAAGCAATATGACTCACAACTGTGACCTCTAACCCGTGGGTGTGCCTTTGACATGCAAACCTTGGGCCAGATTCAGATACACTTAATATTGCTCTGCGTAATCGAAATACTCTACGCTGCCGTATTTTACCAGGCTCTACACCGAATTCTGGTAGATTTTTGCCCGTACACTACGGCGGCGTAGTCTATTTCTCACTGCGTAATCGAAATACGCGATTAGGGGGCGTGAAGCATTTAAATTAAGTGCGTCCCCACGGCGATCGAACTGCGCATGCTCCGTTCAGAAATTTCCCGCCGTGCATTGCGCGAAATCACGTCGTTACGTCATTCGTTGTTTGAGTAGCGTCGTTTACGAACATTCCTATTCCCGGACGACTTACGTAAAAAATAATAAAAGACGTCGGAAAACGCAGAAATTCGACGCGGGAACGACGGCCATACTTAACATGGGCTGTCTAATATTAGAGCAGCAAAAAGCTGGTATAGTGTTACGCAAAAAAAAGATGACTAAAGGTGCCGTAAGAGATTGCGAATGAAGATCGTAATTTCGGGGATAGCCGGCAAAAGCTCATTTGCATACCCCGACGCGGAAAACGACGGGAAGTCCACCCAGTGGCCGCAATTTTATTGCAGCGTAGATCCGAAGGCATACGAACACATAATCCAGTCGAATTGAAGCCCGCAGCCGTCTATTCATGGTTTGAGGTTTCCGACTAGCTAAAAAACGCGCGTAATTTGAAATTACTCCAGTCTAACACTAGTTAGACAGGAGTAAGGGCTCTGTGAATCTGGCCCCTTCTCTCCCCGGTCTACGGCTTATAGCTCTCTTATTGCTTTGTGCTTATTGCTTGCCACACGCCGCACGCAGATATACGTCTGCAGCATGGCACGGGCAGGCAAAAGGATATATATATATATGTCCCGTTTAAGAAGCAGTTGTTGCAGATGCGCGAGCGCCCAGAACGATCTGCCTGAGCCCGCCATACCCGCGATCGTCTCACGGAGAGATAGAACGGGGAGATGCCAGTGTAATCACAACATCTCCCCATTCTGCCTAGTGACACTGTCACTGATCGTGTTCCCTGTCATCAGGAACACGATCAGTGAAGTGTCACAGCAAGCCATTCCCCTCCTACAGTAAGAATCACTCCTTAGGGAACACACAGACAGGGGAAGCTCTATTAGCATTGCTGGTTGTCTTTTCATACCAACGACCACCACAAAATGGCGCCAGATCACAGAAGGAAGCATAGGCTTGCAGAAGGCCGCAAAGCCACGGCCTTAATTAACTGCCTGACAGGATCGTGCGGCAGGGGAGGTGGGGTCGCATAGAGCCACACGAGTAAGCATCACACGATGTGAAACATGTCAGCCTTTTTCCCTTGTCTACTCCTTTTTTGACTGCATGAACTTTGGCTGTTTTTTCCAAATGAATTTTTGTTGTTTTTTATGTTTTAAATAAAGACATCGTTTTTTGAGGAGCGCGGCAGTCCAGAATTTTTCTTTCATCCCGTGCAAATTGTGCACAGCCAGCACCCTCTTGGTTCGTTGGGACGGAAGCAACGGGGATTAATAGTTTTTCAGAGCGGTATACTTTTCTTTTTTTTTTTTACTTATCTTTTATTTTTGTTTTCAATAAAGAAAAAGGACAACAGGTAATATACGACATCTTGTAGCAGATATATATACCTATACAAATCAAATTACCAATTCCTCATATTTCATCTTCTACCCATTATTGGTCTATACACCCATCCTTCCCCTTTCCTCCCTCTCTTAAGTTATTCCCCCCACCGCCCCCCCCCCCCTAAAAAAAAAAAAAAAAAAAAAAAAAACCCCGAAAATAAATATGAAAATTGGAAAATTCTTCCTCTCTCCTCCTCCCCTCCTCCCTCCCAGGTCCCCCCCCAAAAGCCTCCTCCCTCATGTCTCCACCATAAGTCTCTTCCCCTCCTCTGTTCTTATAAATTGATTCCAGTTTGACCAAGTTTCTTTATATTGCGCCCTCTTATTATGAGCAGAAAGGACCAGGTCTTCCATTGCTCCTACCTCCTGGGTCCGATTAAGCCATCCCGCGATAGATGGGGGCCTTGGATCCCTCCACCTCAAGGTAATACCCGCCCTTGCTGTATTAACCAGATGACACACTACCGACTTCCTGTACTTCTGCTCAGTAATCTGTGATACATGCAGCAAGAAGAAGGCAGGGTCGTCTGGAATCGGATCTTCAGTACATTTTTGTGTGATTCTCCGTACTTCTTCCCAATACTGTCTGACCTTTCGGCATGACCAAAACACATGTAAAAGCGTTCCTTGTTCCTCCCCACATCTCCAGCAGTTTTCCTCTACTCCATTATTAAATTTATGTAGCCTTTCTGGGGTATAGTACCATTGGGTTAGAAGCTTATAGTTAGCTTCTTGGGTTTTCGAGCACCTTGAAGTGTTAAGAGCCCGGGCAATTATTTACTTATGCTGGTCTGGGCTGAAACTTCTCCCCAAGTCCCTCTCCCACTTACTAATGCTCGGCATCACATATTCTTCTGGGGGTGTGTTCAGAAACCCATACATTTTGGATAGCACTCCAGAGAGTGGCTCCTCTCCACTACAGCTTCTTTCTAGTGCCGTCAGTTGTCTTTGAAATTCTATTGCTTGGCCCAGTGATCTCAGGAAGTGGCTAACCTGCAATGCCTGCCACATCCTAAGCTCGAATGGGCCTCCCACCCTCATTAGCTCCCCTATGGAGGGCCATGAACCCCGTACCACAAAGTCTGAGGCCTGAATAAGGCCTTTCTCTCTAAACTTCCCCGCTAAGCCCCTCTCCATCCCGGGTGGGAAATTTGGGTTTCCTATTATAGGTAATAATGGTGATTTACCTGGAGCTAGTTTCTTGTTTCTGCATATTTTGGCTGAGATTCGTAAGGTAGTCCCTATTATAGGATGTCTCCTAAGGTCCCCCGGGAGTGCTTCATAGCACCACGGTGCTCTATTCAAAGGAACTGGGCTAACATATTGCTCTATTTCAACCCAACGTTTACCCTCCCTATGCCTGCACCAGTCTACCAACCTTGTTAAATGAGCAGCTCTATAGTATTTAATTATATTTGGGACTGCCATCCCCCCAGAAACCTTTGGCATTCTCAGCAGATCTCTTTTAATTCTAGCTCGCTTCCCTGCCCATATAAACTTCATAAATAAGGCGTTTACCTGTCGAAGAAAATCTGCTGGGATGAAGATTGGCAAGGCCTGAAACAAATACAGCACCTTTGGTAGAATACACATTTTAACTATACTTCCCCTCCCAAACCACGAGTGCATCCCGAGTCCCCATTTGTCTAGGAGTGCTCTTATTTCATTATATAGTGGGGGGAAATTCAATCTATAGGTGCTTCTTATGTCCGATGCAATATGTGTCCCCAGGTATTCTAAGGCCTTTCCCCATTTAAACTTATAGTTCTTTTTTAGTATCTCACCCATTTGGCTTGAGACCTCAATACTCATTGCTTCTGATTTGTTATTGTTTATTTTCAGATTAGATAGCCTGCCATACTTCTCAATTTCTTTTATTAGATTAGGTAGTGACACGTGGGGGTTAGTCACTGCGAAAAGCAGATCGTCTGCGTATGCTGCCACTTTGTGTGTCCGCTCTCCCATCTGTAACCCCTGAATATCCGGGTTTTGCCGAATTTTATTTAATAGGGGCTCCAATGTGAGGGCGAACAACAGTGGCGATAGGGGGCACCCCTGTCTTGTTCCGTTCGAAATCTTGAAGGGTCGTGATATTACGCCGTTTACTCTTACTGAGGCCCGTGGGTTCGTGTAGACACTCATAATCCATCTGACCATCCGATTTCCCAAACCCACCTGTCTCAGCACTTCTTCCAAAAACCGCCAATTCACCCTGTCAAACGCCTTTTCGGCATCGGTATTCAGGAATACACAGGGAATCTTTTTTTCTCCAGCCCAGTGTACCAGGTTGAGAGTTTTAATCGTGTTGTCCCTGGCCTCACGTCCAGGGACAAACCCTACCTGGTCTAGGTCTACTAACTGTGTTATCCATGGTTGGAGTCTAGATGCAATAATTTTTGAAAAGAGTTTTAAGTCCGCATTCAACAATGAAATTGGCCTGTAGCTGCCGCATTCCGCCGGGTCCTTCCCGTCTTTAGGGATCACGGTAATGTGGGCTAGGAGTGCATCCGGAGGGAATGCCGCAGCACAGCCCAGCTCATTGAAAAATTTTGACATCTGCCCTGTTAGAATCGTAGGAAATTCTTTATAGTAGCTTATTGGGAAACCGTCAGGCCCTGGGGCTTTCCCCGATTTTACTTTTTTAAGGGTTTCCTCAACCTCTGTAGTGGTAATAGGGCTCTCTAGACACTCCCGGGCTGGGGATGGCAGTCTAAGCATTCCTGCCTCGGAGAGATATTCTTTTATCCCCCCCTTTGTGTTGTCTACTGGAGGTAGGTTATATAGTGAGGAATAGAACTCCCTAAATCTTTGGGCTATTTCTCTAGGTTTTTTTACTAACTGTCCTCCTTTTTCTTTAATTTGCGGTACATAAATTGCCCTGTTCTTTTCCTTCAATTTCCCTGCCAGTAATTTACTGCATTTATCCCCCAGCTCGTAATTCAACTTTTTACCTCTTTGTATAGTGGCTTTAGCTTTATATCGCATAATCTCCACTATCTGTCTTCTTAAATGACCTAATTCCCTTCCTACTGTAGGTAGTTGTGTTTTTTTATGTTGGAGTTCCAGTCTCTGGATCTCCAATAATATTTCCCTGATCTGTTTCTCACGTTTTTTTTTCAAGTAAGATCCATGTTTTATCAAGATTCCCCTGATGACTGTCTTGTGGGCCTCCCACACCATTCCTGGGTCACTCCCTGGCGTATCATTGACCTGAAAGTATGCCACAATCTCCTTTTCCACATCCTTTTTAACCTCTGGGTTATGTAGCAAACTTTCATTCAGCCGCCAAATTCTATCTTGCGTAAATACTGCACTAGAGAGGGAGATACACAGGCTAATCGGGGCATGATCTGACCACGTTATGTTTCCAATTGTTATATCCTTAACTGCTGTAATCAAGTAGTGGGGGATCAGGAAAAGATCAATTCGGGAATATCTCTGGTGCGGGTTTGAGAAAAAGGTGTAGTCTTTTTCATCTGGGTGTAATACCCTCCAGGCGTCTACTAACTGCGCTTCGTGTAGTTTCTTTATTATCCCCCTTCTAATATTCCCTGGAGTTGATGATGTCCCCGAGGAGGTGTCTAATCTAGGATCAAGCGTGATGTTGAAATCCCCCCCCACTATTAATTTACCCTCTGCAAAATCTCTGAGCTCTGTTAGGGTTTTCCTAAAAAATACATCCTGATTGTCATTTGGTACATACATAGTGGCCAGAGTCACTTTGACCTCTCCTATGTTCCCTTTCAGGAAAAGGAACCTACCATTGGGGTCTGAATATTTATCTTGCAGCCTCCAGGCCACCCGGTTGGATATCAGAATCGAGACTCCCTTAGACTTTGCCTCTTGGTTCATCGCATGATATACACTTGGGAAAAATCTATTCTGTAAAAATGGTAGGTCCCCTGCCCTGAAATGGGTCTCTTGCACATATGCAATATCTGTCCCCCAATTCCTTAGGTCTTTCAACATCATCCTGCGCTTTTCTGGGATATTTAATCCTTTCGCATTTAATGAAGTTACTCTTAATGCCTCCATCTCTAATTTCAGATAGGGATCTGGTAGATAATAAAGAACCGAGGGTGAGAGCTAGAGAGGGACCAGGGAGGAAGAGAGACGAAAAAGGAAAAAAAAAAAAAAAGGGGGAGAACCCCCAAAACCCCCCCCCCCGACCCCCCTCCCTCCCTTAATCTACCCCCCCCCCTACTATGTCCCTAACGGGAGAAAAAAAAAACACCCTGGACTGGACCCTTTCTCCAGTCACCACCATGGGTGTATACCTACTATAGGGGAAGTAACAAGACCGGTCTGGTGGCGTCACCTCATCTCCTTCTACTCCCCCCCCACCCGACTCTAGTTCAATCTATGCCTCTCCCAGAGAGTACTTGTTGTCCTCTCTCGCTCCTATCCTCTCCACAATTCAAACCCACTTTTTCTATTTCTGTATTTTCCCCCTTATTCCCTCCCTACCCTTCTCCTTCACGCCTCTTCTCAATTAGTTCTCTCTCCCTCGTTCCCCTTTCTTGATCCACATAGTCCATAGCGGGACCGTTTAGATAGGGTAGGGAAGAAAAAGCCATCCTGGGTTTGAATCTGGTCCAAATGACCTACTTTTATAGGAGTAAGAGAGGAGAACACCCCATATAACTAATATAGCACCACCCACTGCAGAATCCCCTTTCATAAGTACCAACCTATTCTAGAGGGGGCCACTTTCAGATCTACTTATACTCCTTCCCCTAATTTCCTTGATCCCTAATCCGGGCCACCCACAGCACTCCTCTATACATCCCTCCATAAGTGCCCATAGTTTGGGGAGCCAGAAGTAACGGACCTCGCTCTAAATCCCTCCTCTCCGGCCCCAACCCCCCCCCCACACCAAGCTCCCCCCCCGCAGCCCCCCCCCCGCGGTATACTTTTCTTTACAGGATACCCCAGCTGTGCCACGCCAGGTCGCTTATTCTAGTCGCAATGACGACCTGGCGCCCGGGGTTTGTCGAACCCTGTCTTATCCTGATTTTACCATAGCAGGACAACTAGGAGTAACAACAGGAACACCTCTATCAGATCCAACTAACTGTAGATGCCTGCGTATCTAACACTGAACGTTTCCACTATAAATATGCAACTAAATATCCTATCTTTAAACTCAAATTGGCACAACAATCCAGTCAAGGGCCCTCCAGCTCTTGCAGAACTACAAGTCCCATCATGCCTCTGCCTTTGGGAGCCATACTTGTAACTAGGGTTGTCCCGATACCACTTTTTTAGGACCGAGTACAAGTACCGATACTTTTTTTCATGTACTTGCCGATACCGAATACCGATACTTTTTTTAAATGTCATGTGACAGTTTTCAAACCACAATACAGACTAAGGATATTTTCTTTAGAATTATGAAGAACTCTAACTCAAGACATTATAAAAGAATAAAAATGAATAAAAATGTTTTATTTTCTTGTCACGCAATAGTAAAAAACTCAAAGAATTTTCACAGAACATGTTGATAAATACAAAAAAAGTATTCTATTTAGGTATCGGGAGCATTTGCGCGAGTACAAGTACTCCCGCAAATACTCGGTATCGGTCCCGATACCGATACTAGTATCGGTATCTGGACAACCCTACTTGTAACTGTCAGCCTTGCAATGCCTAATCGAGGGCCACAGGTTGAGCACCCATGGCTTACTTTTACTGAATGGTACATGGAAAATCTTCAACATGTGCATGGGCGTTCATCCAAACTTCTACAGAATTTCATAAAGAGAAAAAAAAACAAGTGGAAACAGCTATGCATGCCTGTGCCTTATCAAAAGGAAGTCTTTATTATAATAAACTAATCAAAACACATGTGGAAATCCCCCGTAAAATCCACAGACATAAAATAAAAGGAAAATTATCAATTTAGAAAACTCGACTACACTCTTGGTCTAATTACTGAACATCTTTAAAATAGTCAACCCAAAAGTAAAAGTTTAGATATAGGTGGTCCTGTGGCCTGAGTTAGCCTCTGGCTTTTTATACATTATGGCAAAATGTTTGTGTGGAGGTGCACCGTGGGTGCTGGTTCACACTGGAGTGACTTGGGATCCGACTTGTGTCACCCCAGGTAGCCCCAAGTCGTGGAACATGAGAAATTCAATGTAAGTGAATAAGAGCCGTCTTAATGTACACTACTGAAGTCTCTCTGACTTCAGAAAAGGTTCCTGTACTACTTCTAGGCAACTTGTACCCATTGATTTCAATGGAAGTTGCCTCCAAAGTCAGATCACTGTCTTAACTGAAGGAACTTTACAGGAAGAGAAAATAGTTTTCTCAGGCAAATCCCTCCCCCCACAGAGCTGATTATTGTTTGATTGGCCACTGGCAAAGTGGCCTGTCCTGGAGGCAAATTCAAGTTGCGTTGTAAGTTGCTCCAAGTCACGCTGAAGTCACCTTGCAAAGTTGCTCTGTAAGTCGGGTTGCCCCCATGTGAACCGGTGTCTTATCGAACTGGTTCCGCCATCGGATAGGTTCTGCGCAGACTCCGCGCATGCGCAGTAACAGCCCATGAAAATAGCCGAACTCAACAGCTGATCGTCAGCTGTTAATGCTCGGCGCTCGCTCACAGCGGCCACAGTGGGACGGAGACCAAGGCGGAGACAAGGGCAGACACAGAGCGGACACAAAGGGCTGGAGGACATGCCATGCCTCACTTCACCTCGGGAAAGGGGGCGGAGCCAAGAAGGAGACTCGTGTCCTATGGAGCAGCGCTTGTTCAATATCAGATTCCGCCCCTTCCTGCCCCCTTGTTGCATCTGGAACATCACGAACAGCTGTTCCCACTCGGTGGTTCCGTCGGTTTAGCTTGCGCCTGCGCACTGCACGCAGAACCATATCGATAGCTGGAACCAGCTCGGCAGATCACCGGCACTGGCAATTAATGCTCAGAATCCAGTTATAGAAATAGAACTTGTGTTAGAGTTAATGTTCACAGCAAGTCCGGCAGGAAGGCAACCGATCAGGAACAACCATAGGATATATACCAAAATAAGTGCGCAATCACAAATTATAACCAAATTTAAAAAGGAAATAATCCACATGAAACATAAGTGCCCACTGTAGTAATTAATTGTGACTCCAGAAAAAAAAAATATTCATAGGTGCCGTAATATGGAACCTTAAAAACTCCATGCCTTTATCCAGTGTATACCATGTATAACAAACAAAGCCTCTTACCAGAAGAGATGGATCCCAAATAATAGGGACCAAAAGCGCTTGTTTCAAATGTGATCAGCTGCAGTGCTCCATCCCATGAGCTCTATCAGGAGTAGATAATAAGGGGATTGCGCTAACCTCACAGGTATCCTATCTATGTGGCCCTAAACCTACATGAGCTTGTGCAACATATCTGTGAACATACTAAAACTACTAAAAACACTATTTTTCACTTATGAGTCCCCCTGTGAATCTACAGGAGTGTACACGCGTATATAGATCCGTATAACTGCAAAAATTATATGTAGCACTACTCCATTCAGGAGCCGCTGGTTATTTTTGGGATCGGCCATGCCGGCGGGGTCCGTGGACGCGCACACCCTGAAGGTGGATGCCGCACCCCGAGCCTGGACCCCGCAAAGAGAACCAAGAATCATGGCGTCTGCTACAAATATACCCTCCCCCAGCATGCCCTGCGAGGTCCAACACCTCTAATTGGCTGCTGGGGAAAAGTGGCTCTGCCAGAACCCCTCTAGCGCCACCTGTCGCCCATGGGTGGGATTGCATCCCTGAAGCGCAGTCTGACCTACAGGACAGTTCTGGAAGACAGCAGCCTAAAATTTAACAAATTATGAATGGGAGCCAAATAACTCTCCCATTCACCCACTAACTTTAGCGTAGCGCCCGTACTGAAAGTAAGGGGGCGCTACATATATATTGAAAAAATTACAAAATAACCCTTATGTTTTAAGTGCCCTGTGTGGGTATTTCCCCTAGAGGTAAAAAAGTGCATGTGCTTATGAAATTATGAAATGTAATACGGAACCTTGAAAACTCCAAACTTTTATGCAGTGTATACGATGTATAACAAACAAAGCTTCTTACCAGAAGCGATGGATCCCAAATTATAGGGATCAAAAGCGCTTGTTTCAAATGTGATCAGCTGCAGTGCTCCATTCCATCAGCTCTATCAGGAGACCTGGTAATGTTGGTTGCTTCCCCCGTGATATGGAAATTCTTCCAATATATATCCAAATATTCCAAACTTCAATAGTTGCCCTGCTGTAATGAAGTATGTTCCACGATGTGCAAGCTGCTGGATTCTGAGGAAATCTTCACTGCAGGGCTGCCCTGTCCTTTACCTACCTATCATATCATAAGATATAACAATTATGTGTTGACAGCCTCTGTCTTGAGATATGAAATGGCCTCGGTGGTCCGAACCCAAATGGGGAGACTTCCAGGAAAGATGGCATGTCCCTATCCGTTCCATACTTGTGTGAAACCTCTCCCTACTACTAAGCACTGCCCCTGATAGATGGGTGACCTGTCTCTACACTGACCACAGGCAAAATGACCGCCAAACCTGGGAGACAGGGCCTTAAATAGACTCTGCCTGACCAAAGATGGTTGCTAGATTCACATGGGGCAGCAGCATCCAAGTGAATAGCTTTCCCAGTGATCCAGAGAACTATAGAGCATGGGTCCTCAAACTACGGCCCTCCAGCTGTTCAGGAACTACAATTCCCATCATGCCCTAGTCATGTTTGTGAATGTCAGAGTTTTACAATGCCTCATGGGACTTGTAGTTCCGCAACAGCTGGAAAGCCGTAGTTTGAGGATCCCTGCTATAGAGGAACCATGTTCTTCTTGACTTTCATTCCCTCTGCAATGCTGCTGCAGTTGAGCGCCACCAGCAGTGGAGAATGTAGACTGCACCTGCCTACACGTTTATGGACATCCTTCTGTTCTATGGAGTTCAGGTGTTCCCAGGGAAGGGTACTATCAATATTACAGCATACAAAGGGGTTTTAGACAGTTGTGCTCTTCCAACTTTTTGGCAACAGTTTGGGGAAGTCCCTTTTCTGTTCAAGAATGAGTGAACCCCTGTGCACAAAGCCACTTCATAAAGACATGATTTGATGGGTTTGGTGTGATGAAACTCAATAGGCTTACATAGAGCCCAGACCTCAACCCTGAACCCATGTGGGATAAATTGGAATGATAATTGCGAGTCAGGTCTTCCCCAACTTCAGTACCTGAATAGACATAGATCCCCACAGACACACTCCAAAATCTTTTGGAAAGCCTTCTCAGAAAAAGTTTGTTATACTGTAACCCCAATTGGGGGGGTGGGGTTGGACAGGAGTGCACGCCATATTAATGCCCATGGTTTGGTTGCTTAGCTACATTACCGAGCCTATTTCTGAGATTTGGGGTCAGATTCTCGTAGATGGGCGCATCTACAAGTGGGGTGTAGCATATCCTATTTACGCTACGCCGCCGCAACTTAGAGACGCAAGTGCCGTATTCTCAAAGCACTTGCGTCCAGAGTTGCGGTGGCGTAGCGTAAATGGCCCGGCATAAGCCCGGGTAATTCAAATGTGGATGAGGTGGGCGTGTTTCATGTAAATCAATCATGACCTCACGTTTTTGACTTTTTTTTTAACTGCGCATGTGCCGTCCGTGGACGTATCCCAGTGCGTATGCTCCAAATTTCACCGCAAATACATTGGTTTCGAAAGCAAAGCCCTATTCGTGAACCAGTTACGCAAACTACGTAAACGACGGATAAAAAACGGCGCTGTCCCGACACCCATACTTAACATTGCATACGCCGGACCTACGCAATGTTACCCCTCATATAACAGGGGTAAGTTTACGCTTACGCAAACGACGTAAACTACGACGAGCGGGCGTAAATACGTTCGGGAATAGGCGTATGTAGCTCATTTGCATAATCGACGCGGAAATCGACGGAAACGCCACCTAGCGGCCAGCTTAAATATGCAACTTAGATACGAGGGTGTAAGTGACTTACGCCAGTCGGATCGAAGGCAAATCTATGCCTAACTGATTCTAAGAATCAGGCACATAGATCCGACGCCGCAAAAACAGAGATACACCGTCGTATCTCCTTTGAGAATCTGGCCCCTGGTGTTTACAAGTTAATTTTTTTTTGCTAGAAAATTACTTAGAACCCCCAAAAATTATATATATATATATATATATATATATATATATATATATATATATATATATATATATAAAATTCTAACACCCTAGAGAATAAAATGGTGGTTGTTGCAATACTGTATGTAACACTGTATACACTTTTTTGAATTGAAAAATAAGACAACAGTAAAGTTAGCCCAATTTTTTTTTATATTGTAAAAGATAATGTTACATCAAGTAAATTAATACCCAACGTGTCACGCTTCAAAATTGCGCCCGCTCGTGGAATGGCGACAAACTTTTACCCCTTAGGTCTAGGGCTAGGATTTATCCAATATATGACCTTTGCAGATGTATTTGATTGCACACTTGTTGTGCCTTCAGTCAGTGTATGTTTATACTATTTGGACTTGGCCTTCTTTTTTCATCTTTATTATATATATAAAAAAATAAAATAATTAAAAAATAAATTATTTCTATTTTATTTTTTGCGCCAAAATTGAGGATATTGGCACACATTTATATACCGGTACATATATAAAATGTTTGTCGGTTTCTATATTTATATCTACAGATCAACCCTTTGTGACAGTGTTTTCACCCCATCCATCTGTTTCCTGTGAGTTATCATTGTTCTTTGTTTTTAAGTAAGTGAGACTTTTTAGTGCATCTTATTTAGCACTAGATTCCGTCCATCTTAAACAATCACACATTTATTTTCTGTTATTTTCTGTCATTTCTTGTCACTTTATATGACATCTCTTTGTTATCTGTGCTTCTTATTAGGGTTGTCCCGATACCGATACTAGTATCGGTATCGGGACCGATGCCGAGTATTTGCGGGAGTACTTGTACTGCCGCAAATACCCCCGATACCAAAATAGAATACTTCCCCCCGCATATTGCAGCCATGTCCTGTTCCTCGTACTTGTAGATATGATGCCGCCGCTGCCGCATACCGCCGTTAATCCCCCTGCATTATAGCGTAGCGCGCATTACAAGCTTTCATTCTGAATATTTGTAATGCCCGCGCCGCCATGTATTGACACTCCCCTTCTTGGGATTGGACGGATCTATTCAATCCAGAGCAAGGGGGAGTGTCTATGCACGAATCCGCGTATAGACACTCCCCCTTGCTCGGGATTGGACGGATCCCTCCAATCCTGAGAAGGGGAGTGTCTATACATGGTGGCGCGGGCATTACAAATATTCAGAATGAAAGCTTGTAATGCGCGCTACGCTATAATGCAGAGGGATTAACGGCAGTATGCGGCAGCGACGGCATCATATCTACAGGTATGAGGGACAGGACATGGCTGCATATGTGGGGGACATACATGGCTGCAATATGGGGGACATGACTTGGCTGCATATGTGGGGGACATACATGGCTGCATATGTGGGGGACATACATGGCTGCAATATGTGGGGGACATACATGGCTGCAATATGTGGGGGACATACATGGCTGCAATATGTGGGGGACATACATGGCTGCAATATGTGAGGGACATACATGGCTGCAATATGTGGGGGACATACATGGCTGCAATATGTGGGGGACATACATGGCTGCAATATGTGGGGGACATGGCTGCATTTGGGGACACATTTAAAAAAAGTATCAGTATTCGGTATCGGCGACTACTTGAAAAAAAGTATCGGTACTTGTACTCGGTCCTAAAAAGTGGTATCGGGACAACCCTACTTCTTATCCATTCCTCTTCTCGGTAGTGCCCTCTGTGGTTAGTTCGGGTTTTTCCTTTCCCATTGGGGGACCTAATTCTGATCCAGCATTGTGGATGTTTGGCGACTGTTGGTCCTCATGAGCAGTAGGGTAAACATGACATACCTGGACACCCTTTGCAATATCTAAAAGTGCCTTCTTTATATTTTGCATTTTCTACATTCTATACTTTTTGCATTTTATGTATGTAATTGTATTGATTCATGTAACACTAATGTATATATCTTTTTAGTCATAACTACAAGCCCGGATTGCTATATACATCCCTGAAGAAGCTGTATAAGCGAAACATGTCGGGACACTGCAATCCATTTCATCTCGGCTTGACCACTATATGCTAATTTGCGACCGCCAATTATCTTTCGTGTTTAATAAATATCTGGATCAATTTTAAAGTGGTTTATACTTTATTAAAATGTTTTTTATTCATATTTATGTGGTTCAATAACGATTTCTTTCTCATTCGAATATATATTGCACCGATAAGAAAATCCTGATTTCTCTCTCTCCCTTCTGTTTCATTAAATTTGTCTGGGATGTGGTGCCTATATTTTTCAGTGTATTATCTCTGATTGGACCAAATCTACACAGTATCAATATTTCGGAGTATAAGGCCTCATTCACACGGACGGAAAGTTTTGACGGCGGACCTGAACGGCCGCTCCATGCATCCCTATGGAGCATCGGATGTCAGCGGAGACATGTCTGCTGACATCCGACCCTATCCGATCCGCTAAAAACAGACGATGGGGGCACGTCCCCATCCGTCCATGCGGATCAGATCGGGTAAGATCTGATGAAAACGCTTCATAGGAGACAGCAGTGCCCGACAAGCCCCTCCCCGCTCAGTAAGCAGAGAGGAGCTTGTCATCCGTCTGAGTTGGCTGGAGCAGGCGGACTCCATCTCGACGGAGTGCGACAGAGTCCGCCTCGTGTGAATGAGGCCTAAGAGCTTTTACTGCATTTGTTTCCAATATTATAAACACCAAATCAAGAGTACTTTTGGCCAAGTTCGCACAGGAGAACTGCAATTCATAGTATCCCCAGGCTAGCTGGTAGCCCCAAGCTAGTATACCCTGATGCCGCGTACACACAAGCGGAATTTCCAAGGGAAGAAGTCAGACGGAAGCTTTTCATCAGATATTCCGTCCGTGTGTATGCCCCATCTGACTTTTTACTTCTGAAATTCTGAATTGGATAGAGAACATGTTCTCAATTTTTCAGATGAAAACATTTTCTATTGAAATTTCCATTCGTCTGGATGCAATTCCGACAGACTAAAAACCACACATGCTCAGAATTAAGTCGACGCATGCTCGGAAGCATTGAACTTCATTTCTCTCAGCTCATCGTAGTGTTGTACGTCACCGCATTCTTGACGGTCATAATTTGGTGTGACCGTGTGTATGCAAGACAGCTTGAGTGGAATTCCGTCGGAAAAAACGTCAGAGTTTATACCAATGGGAAAACTGGTCGTGTGTGCAGGGCATTAGCAAACTTTTTTGGTGTGCTCGAGTGCAGTGGGCAGCTTTGCATCCATCACTAGTCGAGACCACATTAGCACCACTACAGCACCAATCGTCCTTGAAGGGTAGTTGTTCCTACAGATACCAGTTATTCCAGAACCTTGACAAAGAGGCGTCTCTCTCCAGTCCTTCATAAAGCTTCCCACTGGATGAGGGATTGGCCTCAAGTACCATCCTGTACTTATCTTTTCTGGGCCTTAAGCTATGGCATTAGTTCAGAAATTGTGGAGAATCAGAAGTCCTTTCAGACTAGGAATGGTCCTCACAGTTTCATTTTTACTGACTGTGGGCAGAATGGGGGCTAGCAAACCAATAGTCAGTTTCAACCTGAGGTCCACCTAAAACTTAAAGCAGAATTAAACTCTGGAAACTGTGTCCAAAAAAAAGAGGGCAGAGGGCAAAGGACTAATTACAGGTGTTGCGTGTGGTCTTCTTGCAGCTGATCTTATCCTTGTTAATGACTTTCTATGCCATGTTCTTCCCTGTGTCTCTGTGGGGAGGCAGCCATTTTGGTAGAGGCAAGGCTTTGCTTCCTCATGTCAAAGTCTTCAGCAAGGAGAACAGTAAGCGATACATTAGCGATATCACCAAATATCATCCCAAAGCTCCTTAGATTAGCAGTCAGAGGTGGCAGTGCCTTAGATCTCACACTGCAGATATACAGCTAGGAGGCTACAGAAAAGGAGTACCCAGGCAAAGAAAGTGCATCATTGTATTCCAGGAGGAATTCCAAGCAAAGAATACATTTGTCTGTTACTGTTTAGGCACAATTAACAGTTCTAAACGTTTCTTTCATAATAGTAAAACCTTCTTGCAGCTGATCTTTTGCTCGTTAATGACTTTCCATGCCATGTTTTTCCCGGTATCTCTGTGGGGAGGCAGCCATCTTGGTAGAGGCAAGGCTTTGCTTCCTCATGTCAAAGCCTCCAGCAAGGAGAACAGTAAGCGATACGTTAGCGATATCACCAAATATCATCCCAAAGCTCCTTAGACTAGCAGTCAGAGGTGGCAGTGCCTTAGATCTCACACTGCAGATATACAGCTAGGAGGCTACAGAAAAGGAGTACCCAGGCAAAGAAAGTGCATCATTGTATTCCAGGAGGAATTCCAAGCAAAGAATACATTTGTCTGTAAGGGCCCTTTCACACGGGGCGGATCAGTAATGATCCGCCTCCATGTGTCCGTAAGCTCAGCGGGGATCGCTCCGTTGATCCCCGCCGAGCCGTCGGATGACA
Source organism: Rana kukunoris (assembly GCA_029574335.1). NCBI lineage: Eukaryota > Metazoa > Chordata > Amphibia > Anura > Ranidae > Rana > Rana kukunoris. Next base: position 19,607,769 of record CM056058.1, on the reverse strand, counting down.
GGGTGGTCTCCGCACACTTTGCAGGGACCGCCCTGTCTTTTCTCCGCTCTCACCTATGGGGGGGAATTGGATGAACACGGACCGCGCCGATCCGCAGAATCGGATCGGCGCGGAGGCGGGTGATTACGGGTGTCAGCGGATGTTTATCCTCTGACACCCGCAATCACATAGGGACCAATGTATGTCCCTTTTTCATCCGCAAACGGATGGATGAAAAAGCGGACATACGGTCCTCACGTGTGAAAGGGGCCTTACTGTTTAGGCACAATTAACATTTCTAGACCTTTCTTATATAATAGTAAATCTTCTGGCAGCTGATCTTTTCCTTGTTATTGACTTTCCGTGTCTTCTTGTTCCCCGTGTCTCTGTTGGGAGGGGAACATCTTGGTAGAGGCAAGGCTTTGCTTCCTCATATTAGAGCCTCCAGCAAGGAGAATAGTGAGCGCTAAATTAGCGATATAACCAAATATCATTCCGAAGCTCCTTAGACTAGCAATCAGTCAGATGTGACAGTGCCTTAGATCTCACACTTAGGCCCGGATTTCCCACAAGGCCACCAAGGCCAGACCTTGGGGCGGCAGGGTGCAGAGGGGCGGCAACAGCTAGTTAAGGGCGCTAAGTTGCTTTCTTGAATCGGCTCGCTCTTTAACAAGTTCTAGCACAGTGCTAAGACTCCTGTTTTGGAGGTGACAGGTTCAATAAAGAGAACCTGTCACCTCCAATTGCTATCACACATGGGATTGTTTTCTCCTGTGTGATAGCAATAAAGTTAAGTAAAAATTTTTTATAAAAATAAATAAATAAGAAATAATAATTAAATTATTAAAAAAAAAGGAATTAAAAATGTAAACAAAAAAAGTAAACGACAAGCTACAAAATAAAAAAAAGTGATAAAAAGTTAAAAAAATAAACAAAAAAATTGTATTTGAACTAACCGTGCCGCCCCTGCCATCTGGTTGCCATTCTCCGTTAATTTGGGGGGTGGGGGTGGTTCGGTTGGCGGGGAGGGGGTGCATTGTGTAACCTGGCCTTGGGGCGCTTGGGAGAGCAAATCTGGCCCTGGCCACAGACCCTCCCAATGGTTGAAAATAATAGAGACAATAGTGGTCCAGAATCCTCCTTAGCAGATGCGACACCCGGATCTGCTTCAGGTAGTTTTTATTTGTTTACGGACTGATAGGCGACCAACGTCCAGCCTCTCAGCACCCTGGTTTTCCTGGTCCGCGGTGGATGGTCAGGCCCCTCTTGGAACACCAGCCTCTCTTGGCACTCCTCAGGTAGACTCTCCACCGAACAGCTTCCTCCAACAGGACTGACAGCTCAGGACCTCATCAGATTGGGGAACCAGTCGATCACTGGGCTCCAGCCGCAGCTCAATTGCTCAGGGCCAACTTGGTCCCAGAACCAGGAACACGGCGCAGCACGCACAGCCTGGCCCGGAAAGGCCATTTTGCCGGGGTACCGTGGTATGGCTACCCTGAAAGTGGGTGCCACACAGGAAGAAGACCCAAGAAAATGGTGCCTGTCACATAAATACCCCTCCCCAGCATGCACAGCGAGGAAACCTCCTCCTGATAGGCTGCCAGGAAGAAACATCCAAATCCTTGTCGGGGCACCTCTCCCGCCGCCAATAAGAATGATCTGGTGACGAATCTGCCACTGGGACCACTTTTATGTGAAAGAAGATCGCCAGCCGTGGATAACTATACCAGGGTTATGGCAGCTATATGCTGCCATGACAACATGATTTACCATCAAAATAACAACGTATATCCACGGTGGGCGGTCCGGAAGTGGTTAAACAAAATATGTTTTTGAAGAAACTCTTTTACTTTTCTCATTCACTTACTTCTACCCTAACCCTATTACACTTACCTAGGAAAAAAAACAAAAAAAAAAAACGTCTGGAGCTCCGCTTTAACCTGTAATTCATTATTCCCCTGCAGTACTTCTATTCTGCCACAAGATGCCCTCAGTCTTCTGGGTTGAATGTAGCCCAAGTAGACTAGGACAGAGGACATAGTAACGAATGGACGTCATGGCTCCATCTCCTGAAGGGCACCACTATGGCAAACTTTATTCATAATCATAGGCGTGCGCACAGGATGTGCCAGGTGTGCCCAGGCACACCCAGGCACACCCTGTACAGCACAGATTCCCCCTACTGCCCTGGCTCCCATCTTTCCCCCCGCAGCATTGCCAGCTTCCCTCCTCTCCTATCGGCTGTTTCTCCTGAGATGTTTTAGGCGTGGGGAAGGGGCCGGTAAATATGTAATTTACCGGCCCCTTTCCTTTCTGAATGAACACTGTGAGTGATCGGTAGTATGTGTTTGGGCTTTGGGGTGAACACCCTAATGCAATAGGCTGCGCACAACTATGTTCATAATGCATTCATGCAGACTATATAGCAGTTCCAAAACATCTGGGGTGCCAAGGTTCGCCATCACTGCTCTAGACTGATGATTCAGGGATTAGCCAATCGCCTTATGGGGTCAAAAAATGAATTTTTACCCCTTTGGAGATATTATGACCGGGGGGGGGGGGGGGTTGCCTTCCTCTGAATCATCATAAGGTTTAGGGTTCTGAAGTGGCCTCAACTCTGAGGAGTCAGAGATAAATAGATAGATATGGGGGGGGGGGGGTGATAGATGGAAAGATATTAGATAGATAAAAATAAAAATAAATTAAGATAAATGTTATATACATAGATAAAAGGATAGATAGATAGATAGATAGATAGATAGATAGATAGATAGATAGATAGATAGATAGATAGATAGATAGATAGATAGATAGATATGGGAGGGGGTGGTAGATAAAAAATAAAATATAGCTAGAAAGATAGGTAGATAGATAGAGATATAGCTAGATAGCAAAGCTCCGGTGGCCTAATGGTTAAGGCACTGGCCTCGGCCAGAGATTGTGGGTTCGAGTCCCACCTGGGGCGATATCTTGCTTGTCTCTTATACCAGAATGTAGGGAGGATAAAGAATAAAGCCATCAATTAGGAGATCTTCTCTGTATTTAAGCGTCTTACCTGCCTGACCATAACCCCCAACATTGGTATTAGTGGGAACGGTAATTGCCCCAGCATGAGTGATCAATTGAAGGAATAATAACCCCCAACATTGGTATTAGTGGGAACGGTAATTGCCCCAGCATGAGTGGTCAATTGAAGGAATAATAACCCCCAACATTGGTATAAGTGGGGATGGTAATTGCCCCAGCATGAGTGATCAATTGAAGGAATAATAACCCCTAATATTGGTATTAGTGGGAACGGTAATTGCCCCAGCATGAGTGATCTTTAGAAGGAATAATAACCCCCAACATTGGTATTAGTGGGGACGGTAATTGCCCCAGCATGAGTGATCAATTGAAGGAATAATAACCCCCAACATTGGTATTAGTGGGAACGGTAATTGCCCCAGCATGAGTGGTCAATTGAAGGAATAATAACCCCCAACATTGGTATTAGTGGGGATGGTAATTGCCCCAGCATGAGTGATCAATTGAATGAATAATAACCCCCAATATTGGTATTAGTGGGAACGGTAATTGCCCCAGCATGAGTGATCTTTAGAAGGAATAATAACCCCCAACATTGGTATTAGTGGGGACGGTAATTGAATGAATGAATGAATGAAAAACTTATATAGCGCAGCACATGCGAAGTAAATCGCCTCTGGGCGCTTGTTGTTCCTGTCTCCTTTGAGATCAAAAGAGATGAGTCTTAATCTTTCTCCTGAAGACCAAGTAGTTCTCCTCCAGCCGAATACTCGCTGGTAAGGCGTTCCATAGTTTGGGACCTTGGACAGCGAATCTCCTATCACCTTTGGACTTGTATCTGGCTTTCGGTATCTGAAGCCGATTTTGATTGATGGATCGAAGGATACGATTGGGCTTGTGAACTTTTAATTTTTCGCATAGATAATGGGGAGCATTCCCATGGATACATCTATGCGTTAGACAGAGAGCTTTAAAGGTGATTCTGTCTTTAACTGGTAGCCAGTGAAGAGATCTCAGTGAAGGTGAGATTGATTCCCAGGGTTTTTTCCCAGTCACAAGTCTGGCGGCCGTATTTTGAACGACTTGCAGACGAGCGATTTGGTACTTGGGGAGTCCGAGGTAAAGGGCATTTGCATAGTCCAGTCTGGAGTTTACAATTGCTCCCACCACGACCGCTATGTCTTTCTTGGGAATAAATGGCGTGAGTCTGCGTAGTAGGCGCAGCAGATGGTGAGACCCGCTGACTACTGACCCTATTTGTGCGTTCATTGTCATGTCGGAGTCAAAGATGACCCCAAGACTTTTGACTTTGGCGCTAGGGGTGATGATTTTGCCCAGAATGGGCGGGGGGATCCAGGTTATTGTCGCTAGATTCCTACGCTTGGCGTGAAACAGAATAAGTTCTGTTTTCGCTCCATTGAGTTTGAGATAACTCTTTGTCATCCAGTCCTCTACCAAAGAGAGGCATGTCTCTAGGTTGAGGTGGTGATCCTTTTTATTGCAAATGCGGAAGTACAGTTGCGTGTCGTCTGCATAAGAGTGATATAGCAGTTTTTGGCTGCTGATGATGTCAAAGAGAGGACGCACATAAATGTTGAATAACATTGGCGACAGGGGAGATCCTTGAGGGACCCCGCACGATAATGTGCGTTGTTCAGAAGAGAAGGGTCCTAGCTTCACTGTTTGCGATCTGTTTTCCAAAAAAGAGGAGAACCAGGATAGATCGCTTTTTGCGACTTTGGCTATTTTAGCCAGTCGAGACAATAACAGCTTGTGATCAACTGTATCAAAGGCTGCGCTTAGGTCCAGCAGAACCAGAAGAGAAGATTCTCCTTCGTCTGCGGCCTCGAGAACGTCGTCCCATATCTTGAGCAATGCTGTTTCCGTCCCGTGTCCGGGACGGAATCCTGATTGAAATGGGTCAAGTAAGTTGTGGGTATCTAGATGCTGTTGCAGCTGCTGTACCACTGCTTTCTCCATTACCTTGGAGAGAACAGTTAGGCCTGTTATGGGGCGCCAGTTGAGTGGATCCTTAGGATCCAAAGTGGCTTTCTTCAAGATAGGTTGAATGAAGCCCTCCTTCAGCTGGGAGGGCATTAGGCCCTCCCTGAAGGATTGGTTGATAAGCTGCGTGACAGGAGGTGCCAGGATGTCGGCGCATTCCTTCAGCAGTTTGGTGGGGATAATATCATTTGGCGCAGTGCTCTTGCGCAGAGTGCCGATGATATTTTTAGTGGTCTGAATGGAGATGGGTTCCAGCGTGAACTCACCAGACTGTGGTGAATTGCTGTCGGTGCTGTGTAAACGACTACGGGGGGGGGCTGGGAGAGAAATTGTTTTGCTGAATGCTTTGCCGGATTGCCCCAATTTTGTTAATGAAGCAATCCGATAACTCATCGCAAAATTCTTGTGTATCCAAGTTGGGGGCCTCAAGACATCTTGGATTCATGGTCTGAGTGACCAGTTTGAAGAGTTCGCGGGGGCGATTTAGGGCACCCTTGATAGCCTCGGAAAAATAGTTTTTCTTGGCTTCGAAGATTTGCTTGTAGTATTTTCTGGTAATTGCTTTGTAGACCGAGAGGTTCTCGTCTGAAGAGCTTCTTTTCCAGGCTGCTTCTGCCCTTCTGCGCTCTTGCTTCAGTAACGCCAGCTGGTTGTTGAACCAGCCGGAGTTATTTTTCCTGATCTGGGTCTTTCGTTTCGGCGCTATCAAGTCAGCTGACTGCAATAGTGCTGTGTTTATGGCCTCCAGTGTTTCTTCCGCTGTTTGGTGCGGCTGAATTGTGTTTATTTTTCCCCCTAACGTGGCTTTGAAGAGTTCCGAGTGGAGCTTCTTCTGACATCTGGTCCAGTGTGTTGTCACTGGATTTGATGTTTTAGTTAAGGGGGGGAATTCGGAAATAATGAATTTAATTGCATGGTGATCTGTCCATGGCAATGGTTCATTTTCCAGAATTTTTATTTCCAGATCTTGTCTGAAAATAAGATCGAGCGTATGACCTGAAGCATGTGTGGGCCCACATACTAGTTGCTGAAGCCCTAATCCTTCCAGGTGGTTGATGCAGGAGTCGGCAATGGGGTCTTGCGGGGAGTTGGCCCAGAGATTGAAGTCCCCGAGCAGCAACAGGTGTTTGCTGTTCAGGGTATAAGTGGAGATAAAGTCCGTCAAAGATGGGAGCAGCTGCGATTTGGGGCCAGGTGGCCTATAGCAGAGTAGAATCCGGACGGACTCCTGGCCGTTTACTTGCAGTTGAAGAGTAAGGGTTTCCATGAATGGAAGAGGGTTTTGGAGGCTTGGTTTTGTGATCGCAAGATGCATCTTATGGATCACCGCCAGTCCTCCTCCTCTTTGCCCTATTCTGTTTTCCGTAATAATCCGGTAGATTTCTGGCACCAATTCTCCTAGAATGGTGTTACAGTCGGCTGTGAGCCAGCTCTCTGTAATAAAGAGGCAGTCTAAGTCATGTTGTAATAAGAAATCGTGGATTTCTGATCGGTGTTTTACTGCCGATCTCGTGTTGATCAAAGCACATGATATGTGCTTGTGCCGGGGTAAATGGCGATTTCTGGCAGTCGATCGTCGATCGATCCTGAAAAGCCGCAGATTTCTTAGGGCTTTTTTGGTGGGGGCCGGCAGAATTGCGGCAAATCGACCGAGATCCCAAATGTTCTCTGCCGAGTATTGCCGAATAGTCATGACCGCTGTGGAACCAAGGGCGGGGGGGGGGGTGGATTCATAAGGATAACTGAATCCTCTGATCCTGATTTGGTCCAGAGGAAGGCGAAAAAATCCCTGACCACGCAGCGCCAATATGCTGTGGTAGGGAAAAAAAAATTCCTTCCTGACCCCTAAAGAGGCGATCGAGCTGAGTCCTGGATCAAGTTGTAATGACAGGATGGGGCAGGGTGGAGCAAGATGGCCGCCGACCTGGCAGCAGAATCCAGGCTGGGGGGTACCAGGCTAGGGGGTACCAGGTAGCGAGGTGCCTGGGGGCTAACAGAGATGATCGGAGGGCAAGGGGGCTCTATTGGGGTAGGGGGGGGCTAAGTGGTTCAAATAGTGTGGTAGACCCGACTGTTGGGGGGTGGAGAGCGGCGCGCCGCTAGGCCGCGGATGAAGCCGCGGCCTTTCCTAAGTAGCGGCTGCCGCGAACCTCCACCGGTCGGCGCGGATGACAGAAAACACCGCTCCCGAGGGCAGCGGCGGTTTTGTGAGCTAGCTGCCGGCAAGGACGCCTGCGGGGGGTGGAAGTAAGGAGCGGGGAAGAAACCGTGGGGATTAGGGAGGCTGCTGCGGCTTGTCCTGAAAAGGACGGCCGCCTGCTGCTCCCAAAAGAAGGCTTACCAGGTCTGGTGCACCGGGGGAAGCCGTGGAAGTCCAGGAGGGGGGAGAGAGGCTCGTCCGAGTGGCTAGTGAAGGGTGGATGGATGACAGGGAGGTGGAACTCCTGCCTGCCTGTCTGTCTGTGAGGCCGAGGCCGCACAGTGGGAGGACCCTGCACTATCCCTGCGAGAGAGACTCGTTGGAGAGCGTCCTACTCTCTCGGAGTCTGACTCTACAATGCTTGAGATCTGGTTAGTGTGTGGACATTGACATTGACATTGACATTAATTGCCCCAGCATGAGTGATCAATTGCAGCAATAATAACCCCCAACATTGGTGTCAGTGGCTGCAATCAGAGGACGTTTGACTTACCTGTAATTTCCATATCTTAGAGCATTGTTTCTCAACCTTTTGCATGTCCTCTGCATTCCTCTTGTCACTATTTGTCTCAGTAAAGTGCCTAGAGCTGAGAAAAGTGGACATCCCCTTCCTAGGTATGTTGTTGGGGGAAGTGGGGGGTCACCAAGCCTGACTACATAGCTAGGAAGGAGACAGGAAATATCCGTAGACAAGCGGCGGCAAGAGGAATGCAGGAGAGGGGGGTATGTCTCCTGCATTCCTCTTATCACTGTTTTGTCTCAGGAAAGTACTGAGGGTGCACTCAGTCTGGCCTCATGGCTAGTCAATCAAGATTGCTGAAGATCTGGAACCTAGAAGACAGTGAAGTAAAGATTTTGAGGGGGGAGGGGAGGCGAGTATAGTTCCACTTTAGGTGGTTCAAGGCATGCCATTTAGACTCCTCCCCCATAGCCCCCTCCTCTTCACATTTCCTGCCCATTGTATGTGCAGCAGTGACTTTGAAAGTGATTGGGATAGGTTGCTACCTGGAGGGGTGGAGTTTGAGATCAGACCTCTTTCTAAATGGCCTTCTGGATTGTGGGCCCTTGATGTTGGGGTCCCATCTCTACATTCTGAGCAATGTACAGGGAAATGAACTGGACACCCTAGAATGATGATTCAGGGATTAGCCGATCGCCTTATGGGGTCAGGAAGGAATTTTTCCTCCTTTGGAGATAATATGACCGGGGGGGGGGGGGGGGGTTTGCCTTCCTCTGAATCATCAGAAGGTTTAGGGTTCTGAAAAGGCCTCACCCCTGAGGAGTCAGAAGAGAACACTGACCGACCTCTGGTGTCCATCAGCCCTAGAACAATTTCATTCTGTGGATTTATCTCAGATAAAATTGATTGTACACTAATTGTACATTTCACAAAATAATAACCCCTCCCCCAAAACAAACAAAACACAAGCAAAGCCCTGTGACCTAATAGGTAAGGTAATGGCGTCCTAAGTCAGGGTTGTGAGTTTGAATCCCACCTGGGGAGCTTGATTCTTTTCTGAACATAAAATACAGACAGAGAACTGACACGCCCCCTGAGAGCTTCATTAAATAATTAGAAACCATAAAGACAATTAACACCTTGGTCAGGAGTGCATATTGTATAGCGTGCAGGGGTCAGGAGTATATAATGTATAGAAGTGCAGACGTAAGGAGTATATACTGTATACTGGATGACTGAAAGCTCACTCAAACTCAACAGACTTTTTGGCATTCGCGGCCGCCCCCCGCACTAACATGCCTCCCCCCCGCGGGCGGCGGCACTTGCTACTTAGGCAGTGTAGCTATTTTTCGCCGCACGCCGCCAAGTACTTCCCCCTCCCCTCTCCTTACAGTAAAATTTCACTTTAAAAATTTCATTTTAGTGTGTGTACATTAGGTAGGTCAGTGTGTGCATTGCTGTGCGAGCGATCCGGGATGAGGGGGCGGGTGTTCGTTTTTGTCCGCCCACTGCCAATCCGCGCGCTCCTCCGTGTGTCACTTCCTCCTCCTGGAGAGATCACATCACACAGTGAGTCTGCACAACACTACACTGACACACACTACACACAGGCACATTAACCCCCGCGATCAGACCCCCCCCCACCCCCGTCACAGTGTCACTGAATGCAGTGATCATATATGTACTGATCACTGCATTTAGTGTCAGTGTGACAGGCAGTTAGTGTTAGGTCCAGGGTAGCTCCCGTACTCCCCTAATAAAGTTTTAACCCCTTGATCACCGCCCTAGTTAACCCTTTCACCCCCTATTGCCAGTGTCACTAAGCGATCATTTTTCTGATCGCTGTATTAGTGTCACTGTTCCCGCTAGGTAGCTATTTTTTTTTTATTGCAATTTTTTTTTACTAAAGACATGTGGCTGAATACATTTTGGCCTAAATGTTTGACTAAAATTTAGTTTATTTGATTTTTCTTATAACAAAAAGTAAAAAATATTGTTTTTTTTTTCAAAAATTTCGCTCTATTTTTGTATATAGCGCAAAAAATTAAAATCGCAGAGGCAATCAAATGCCACCAAAAGAAAGCTCTATTTGTGGGAAGAAAAGGACGCAAATTTTGTTTGGGAGCCACGTCGCACGACCGCGCAATTGTCTGTTAAAGCGACGCAGTGCCGAATTGTAAAAACCCCTTGGGTCATTTAGCAGCATATTGGTCCGGTCCTTAAGTGGTTAAATAAAATTAAAAATTCCTCTAAATATTGTACCTGCTGGGTGTCTATATCTGTGATAACGTCTTTAAATAGCACAATCACCTGCCTGCCAGTAAATTAGGAAGAACTGATCTATCTAAGCTATACAGTGTATAAATATATGTACAACTCCTAGGGATGTATATATATCCTCTACACACTGTAAATTAAGCTAAACTGACTAGCCTGCCTGCTCTATCTATATAAATAAACAATCTCTCTGTTCCTCTGACTGATCTCATTAACAACCGCAACACACTACACGAGGCCGCCCAGCAGGCGACCTTATATAGTGTGGGGCGTGTGCTAAAGCCCTGAGCCATAATTGGCCAAAGCCACCCTGGCTTTGGCCAATTATGGCTCTCCATTGCCCCAATGCCGCAGTGAATTATGGGCCATGGCGCGTCACTCGAATTTGGCGCGAACGACCCGTTTTGTTCGAAATTCGTCGAACGTGCGAACAGACAATGTTCGAGTCGAACATACGTTCGTATAAAACTCGAAGCTCATCCTTAATACGTACATAAGTAGGTCTGGCACCTCTGTGGCACTGCTATGTGCTTTTTCAAGGTCGGTAACTCAGAAGTGTTAAAGCCAGACAACTAGCATTTTCTGAAGACAGCCTACGGCCATGACTTCCTTTTAACCCCGAAGCACCCTAACAGTTAATGCTTATGCTGTCCACGAGGAAAGCGGCTGAGTCCTTTACAGTTGGCGGCGGCAAGGTCTCACAGTGCCAAGATCTCAATGCCGATATCCAATGTTTTGCGGCTGCTCAGCAGGCACTCAGATTGAATGAAAGCCCAGCAAGGTCACAAAGTGCTTTTAGTCTAATTTGTTTTAGTCAAAATCAGTATCAATTGTCCTAGTTTGGTATAATGCCTTCGTGTTCGAAGATGGCTTTATGTAGTATGGAATATGAAAGGATGATACTTTGTATAGGGAATAAAACGTTGGGGATGATGGATAAGCCGTGGTCCCTGCCAACAGGGCGTGAGGACTCTACATCCTATACGTGACCCTCATGTGTGTTGTGCAACCGTCATAACATTGCGGTGAAAACAAGGTACAACTTTAGAGTAGATATACACTTACCAGCCCCTTTATTAGGTACACCTTGCTAGTACCGGGTTGGACCTCATTGTAATTTTCAAGAAACCAGTGGTGAGATGATTGGAGCTTTGTGACATGGTGCATTATCTTGCTGGAAGGAGCCATCAGAAGATGGGGACACTGTAGTCATAAAAGGATGGACATGGTCAGCAACAATACTCATGTAGGGGGTGGCGTTTGAACAATGCACAAAAGTGGCCTATAGTGTGTCAAGAAAATATCCCCCACTCCCAGGGCCATCTTAACAGCATCATGGGCCCCTGGGCAAAATAATGCACTGGGGTCCCTACCAGCCCACCCCAAAGAAATGCACTGTAGGGGGTGGCGTTTGAACAATGCACAAAAGTGGCCTATAGTGTGTCAAGAAAATATCCCCCACTCCCAGGGCCATCTTAACAGCATCATGGGCCCCTGGGCAAAATAATGCACTGGGGTCCCTACCAGCCCACCCCAAAGAAATGCACTGGAGCCCCTACCAGCCCACCCCAAAGTAATGAACTGGGGCCCCTACCAGCCCACCCCAATGTAATGCACTGGAGCCCCTACCAGCCCACCCCAAAGAAATGAACTGGAGCCCCTACCGGCCCACCCCAAAGTAATGCACTGGGGCCCCTACCAGCCCACCCCAAAGTAATGCACTAGAGCCCCTACCAGCCCACCCCAAAGTAATGAACTGCGGCCCCTACCAGCCCACCCCAAAGTAATGAACTGGGGCCCCTACCAGCCCACCCCAAAGTAATGAACTGGGGCCCCTACCAGCCCACCCCAAAGTAATGAACTGGAGCCCCTACCAGCCCACCCCAAAGTAATGAACTGGGGCCCCTACCAGCCCACCCCAAAGTAATGCACTAGAGCCCCTACCAGCCCACCCTAAAGTAATGAACTGCGGCCCCTACCAGCCCACCCCAAAGTAATGAACTGGGGCCCCTACCAGCCCACCCCAAAGTAATGAACTGGGGCCCCTACCAGCCCACCCCAAAGTAATGAACTGGGGCCCCTACCAGCCCACCCCAATGTAATGCACTGGAGCCCCTACCAGCCCACCCCAAAGTAATGAACTGGGGCCCCTACCAGCCCACCCCAAAGTAATGAACTGGAGCCCCTACCAGCCCACCCCAAAGTAATGAACTGGGGCCCCTACCAGCCCACCCCAAAGTAATGCACTAGAGCCCCTACCAGCCCACCCCAAAGTAATGAACTGCGGCCCCTACCAGCCCACCCCAAAGTAATGAACTGGGGCCCCTACCAGCCCACCCCAAAGTAATGAACTGGAGCCCCTACCAGCCCACCACAAAGTAATGAACTGGGGCCCCTACCAGCCCACCCCAAAGTTATGAACTGGAGCCCCTACCAGCCCACCCCAAAGTAATGAACTGGGGCCCCTACCAGCCCACCCCAAAGTAATGAACTAGGGCCCCTACTAGCTTACCCCAAAGTAATGAAATGGAGCCCCTACGAGCCCACCCCAAAGTTATGAACTGGAGCCCCTACCAGCCCACCCCAAGTAATGAACTGGGGCCCCTACCAGCCCACCCCAAAGTAATGAACTGGGGCCCCTACCAGCCCACCCCAAAGTAATGAACTGGGGCCCCTACCAGCCCACCCCAAAGTAATGAACTAGGGCCCCTACTAGCTTACCCCAAAGTAATGAAATGGAGCCCCTACGAGCCCACCCCAAAGTTATGAACTGGAGCCCCTACCAGCCCACCCCAAGTAATGAACTGGGGCCCCTACCAGCCCACCCCAAAGTAATGAACTGGGTAACGATATCCAATGTTTTGCGGCTGCTCAGCAGGCACTCAGATTGAATGAAAGCCCAGCAAGGTCACAAAGTGCTTTTAGTCTAATTTGTTTTAGTCAAAATCAGTATCAATTGTCCTAGTTTGGTATAATGCCTTCGTGTCCGAAGATGGCTTTATGTAGTATGGAATATGAAAGGATGATACTTTGTATAGGGAATAAAACGTTGGGGATGATGGATAAGCCGTGGTCCCTGCCAACAGGGAGTGAGGACTCTACATCCTATACGTGACCCTCATGTGTGTTGTGCAACCGTCATAACATTGCGGTGAAAACAAGGTACAACTTTAGAGTAGATATACACTTACCAGCCCCTTTATTAGGTACACCTTGCTAGTACCGGGTTGGACCTCGTTGTAATTTTCAAGAAACCAGTGGTGAGATGATTGGAGCTTTGTGACATGGTGCATTATCTTGCTGGAAGGAGCCATCAGAAGATGGGGACACTGTAGTCATAAAAGGATGGACATGGTCAGCAACAATACTCATGTAGGGGGTGGCGTTTGAACAATGCACAAAAGTGGCCTATAGTGTGTCAAGAAAATATCCCCCACTCCCAGGGCCATCTTAACAGCATCATGGGCCCCTGGGCAAAATAATGCACTGGGGTCCCTACCAGCCCACCCCAAAGAAATGCACTGGAGCCCCTACCAGCCCACCCCAAAGTAATGAACTGGGGCCCCTACCAGCCCACCCCAATGTAATGCACTGGAGCCCCTACCAGCCCACCCCAAAGTAATGAACTGGGGCCCCTACCAGCCCACCCCAAAGAAATGAACTGGAGCCCCTACCGGCCCACCCCAAAGTAATGAACTGGGGCCCCTACCAGCCCACCCCAATGTAATGCACTGGAGCCCCTACCAGCCCACCCCAAAGTAATGAACTGGGGCCCCTACCAGCCCACCCCAAAGAAATGAACTGGAGCCCCTACCGGCCCACCCCAAAGTAATGCACTGGGGCCCCTACCAGCCCACCCCAAAGTAATGCACTAGAGCCCCTACCAGCCCACCCCAAAGTAATGAACTGCGGCCCCTACCAGCCCACCCCAAAGTAATGAACTGGGGCCCCTACCAGCCCACCCCAAAGTAATGAACTGGGGCCCCTACCAGCCCACCCCAAAGTAATGAACTGGAGCCCCTACCAGCCCACCCCAAAGTAATGAACTGGAGCCCCTACCAGCCCACCCCAAAGTAATGCACTGGGGCCCCTACCAGCCCACCCCAAAGTAATGCACTGGGGCCCCTACCAGCCCACCCCAAAGTAATGAACTGGGGCCCCTACCAGCCCACCCCAAAGTAATGAACTGGGGCCCCTACCAGCCCACCCCAAAGTAATGAACTGGAGCCCCTACCAGCCCACCCCAAAGTAATGAACTGGAGCCCCTACCAGCCCACCCCAAAGTAATGCACTGGGGCCCCTACCAGCCCACCCCAAAGTAATGCACTGGGGCCCCTACCAGCCCACCCAAAGTAATGCACTGGGGCCCCTACCAGCCCACCCCAAAGTAATGCACTGGAGCCCCTACCAGCCCACCCCAAGGTAATGAACTGGTGCCCCTACCAGCCCACCCCAAAGTAATGAACTGGTGCCCCTACCAGCCCACCCCAAAGTTTTGAACTGGAGCCCCTACCAGGCCACCCCAAAGTAATGAACTGGGGCCCCTACCAGCCCACCACAAAGTAATGAACTGGGGCCCCTACCAGCCCACCCCAAAGTAATGAACTGGGGCCCCTACCAGCCCACCCCAAAGTAATGAACTAGGGCCCCTACTAGCTTACCCCAAAGTAATGAAATGGAGCCCCTACGAGCCCACCCCAAAGTTATGAACTGGAGCCCCTACCAGCCCACCCCAAGTAATGAACTGGGGCCCCTACCAGCCCACCCCAAAGTAATGAACTGGGGCCCCTACTAGCTTACCCCAAAGTAATGAAATGGAGCCCCTACCAGCCCACCCCAAAGTAATGAACTGGTGCCCCTACCAGCCCACCCCAAAGTTATGAACTGGAGCCCCTACCAGCCCACCCCAAAGTTATGAACTGGAGCCCCTACCAGCCCACCCCAAAGTAATGCACTGGAGCCCCTACCGGCCCACCCCAAAGTAATGAACTGGTGCCCCTACCAGCCCACCCCAAAGTGATGAACTGGAGCCCCTACCAGCCCACCCCAAAGTAATGCACTGGAGCCCCTACCAGCCCAGCCCAAAGTAATGCACTGGAGCCCCTACCAGCCCACCCCAAAGTAATGCACTGGGGCCCCTACCAGCCCACCCCAAAGTAATGAACTGGAACTCTACCAGCCCACCCCAAAGAAATGCACTGGGGCCCCTACCAGCCCACCCCAAAGTAATGCACTGGGGCCCCTACCAGCCCACCCCAAAGTAATGCACTAGAGCCCCTACCAGCCCACCCCAAAGTAATGAACTGGGGCCCCTACCAGCCCACCCCAAAGTAATGCACTGGGGCCCCTACCAGCCCACCCCAAAGTAATGCACTGGAGCCCCTACCAGCCCACCCCAAAGTAATGAACTGGAGCCCCTACCAGCCCACCCCAAAGTAATGCACTGGGGCCCCTACCAGCCCACCCCAAAGTAATGCACTGGGGCCCCTACCAGCCCACCCCAAAGTGATGAACTGGGGCCCATACCAGCCCACCCCAAAGTAATGCACTGGGGCCCTTACCAGCCCACCCCAAAGTAATGAACTGGAGCCCCTACCAGCCCACCCCAAAGTAATGAACTGGAGCCCCTACCAGCCCACCCCAAAGTAATGCACTGGGGCCCCTACCAGCCCACCCCAAAGTAATGCACTGGGGCCCCTACCAGCCCACCCAAAGTAATGCACTGGGGCCCCTACCAGCCCACCCCAAAGTAATGCACTGGAGCCCCTACCAGCCCACCCCAAGGTAATGAACTGGTGCCCCTACCAGCCCACCCCAAAGTAATGAACTGGTGCCCCTACCAGCCCACCCCAAAGTTTTGAACTGGAGCCCCTACCAGGCCACCCCAAAGTAATGAACTGGGGCCCCTACCAGCCCACCACAAAGTAATGAACTGGGGCCCCTACCAGCCCACCCCAAAGTAATGAACTGGGGCCCCTACTAGCCCACCCCAAAGTAATGAACTGGGGCCCCTACCAGCCCACCCCAAAGTAATGAACTGGGGCCCCTACCAGCCCACCCCAAAGTAATGAACTGGAGCCCCTACCAGCCCACCCCAAAGTAATGAACTGGAGCCCCTACCAGCCCACCCCAAAGTAATGCACTGGGGCCCCTACCAGCCCACCCCAAAGTAATGCACTGGGGCCCCTACCAGCCCACCCCAAAGTAATGAACTGGGGCCCCTACCAGCCCACCCCAAAGTAATGAACTGGGGCCCCTACCAGCCCACCCCAAAGTAATGAACTGGAGCCCCTACCAGCCCACCCCAAAGTAATGAACTGGAGCCCCTACCAGCCCACCCCAAAGTAATGCACTGGGGCCCCTACCAGCCCACCCCAAAGTAATGCACTGGGGCCCCTACCAGCCCACCCAAAGTAATGCACTGGGGCCCCTACCAGCCCACCCCAAAGTAATGCACTGGAGCCCCTACCAGCCCACCCCAAGGTAATGAACTGGTGCCCCTACCAGCCCACCCCAAAGTAATGAACTGGTGCCCCTACCAGCCCACCCCAAAGTTTTGAACTGGAGCCCCTACCAGGCCACCCCAAAGTAATGAACTGGGGCCCCTACCAGCCCACCACAAAGTAATGAACTGGGGCCCCTACCAGCCCACCCCAAAGTAATGAACTGGGGCCCCTACTAGCCCACCCCAAAGTAATGAACTGGGGCCCCTACCAGCCCACCCCAAAGTAATGAACTGGAGCCCCAACCAGCCCACCACAAAGTAATGAACTGGGGCCCCTACCAGCCCACCCCAAAGTTATGAACTGGAGCCCCTACCAGCCCACCCCAAAGTAATGAACTGGGGCCCCTACCAGCCCACCCCAAAGTTATGAACTGGAGCCCCTACCAGCCCACCCCAAAGTAATGAACTGGGGCCCCTACCAGCCCACCCCAAAGTAATGAACTAGGGCCCCTACTAGCTTACCCCAAAGTAATGAAATGGAGCCCCTACGAGCCCACCCCAAAGTTATGAACTGGAGCCCCTACCAGCCCACCCCAAGTAATGAACTGGTGCCCCTACGAGCCCACCCCAAAGTAATGAACTGGGGCCCCTACCAGCCCACCCCAAAGTAATGAACTGGGGCCCCTACCAGCCCACCCCAAAGTAATGAACTAGGGCCCCTACTAGCTTACCCCAAAGTAATGAAATGGAGCCCCTACGAGCCCACCCCAAAGTTATGAACTGGAGCCCCTACCAGCCCACCCCAAGTAATGAACTGGGGCCCCTACCAGCCCACCCCAAAGTAATGAACTGGGGCCCCTACTAGCTTACCCCAAAGTAATGAAATGGAGCCCCTACCAGCCCACCCCAAAGTAATGAACTGGTGCCCCTACCAGCCCACCCCAAAGTTATGAACTGGAGCCCCTACCAGCCCACCCCAAAGTTATGAACTGGAGCCCCTACCAGCCCACCCCAAAGTAATGCACTGGAGCCCCTACCGGCCCACCCCAAAGTAATGAACTGGTGCCCCTACCAGCCCACCCCAAAGTGATGAACTGGAGCCCCTACCAGCCCACCCCAAAGTAATGCACTGGAGCCCCTACCAGCCCAGCCCAAAGTAATGCACTGGAGCCCCTACCAGCCCACCCCAAAGTAATGCACTGGGGCCCCTACCAGCCCACCCCAAAGTAATGAACTGGAACTCTACCAGCCCACCCCAAAGAAATGCACTGGGGCCCCTACCAGCCCACCCCAAAGTAATGCACTGGGGCCCCTACCAGCCCACCCCAAAGTAATGCACTAGAGCCCCTACCAGCCCACCCCAAAGTAATGAACTGGGGCCCCTACCAGCCCACCCCAAAGTAATGCACTGGGGCCCCTACCAGCCCACCCCAAAGTAATGCACTGGAGCCCCTACCAGCCCACCCCAAAGTAATGAACTGGAGCCCCTACCAGCCCACCCCAAAGTAATGCACTGGGGCCCCTACCAGCCCACCCCAAAGTAATGCACTGGGGCCCCTACCAGCCCACCCCAAAGTGATGAACTGGGGCCCATACCAGCCCACCCCAAAGTAATGCACTGGGGCCCTTACCAGCCCACCCCAAAGTAATGAACTGGAGCCCCTACCAGCCCACCCCAAAGTAATGAACTGGAGCCCCTACCAGCCCACCCCAAAGTAATGCACTGGGGCCCCTACCAGCCCACCCCAAAGTAATGCACTGGGGCCCCTACCAGCCCACCCAAAGTAATGCACTGGGGCCCCTACCAGCCCACCCCAAAGTAATGCACTGGAGCCCCTACCAGCCCACCCCAAGGTAATGAACTGGTGCCCCTACCAGCCCACCCCAAAGTAATGAACTGGTGCCCCTACCAGCCCACCCCAAAGTTTTGAACTGGAGCCCCTACCAGGCCACCCCAAAGTAATGAACTGGGGCCCCTACCAGCCCACCACAAAGTAATGAACTGGGGCCCCTACCAGCCCACCCCAAAGTAATGAACTGGGGCCCCTACTAGCCCACCCCAAAGTAATGAACTGGGGCCCCTACCAGCCCACCCCAAAGTAATGAACTGGAGCCCCTACCAGCCCACCACAAAGTAATGAACTGGGGCCCCTACCAGCCCACCCCAAAGTTATGAACTGGAGCCCCTACCAGCCCACCCCAAAGTAATGAACTGGGGCCCCTACCAGCCCACCCCAAAGTAATGAACTAGGGCCCCTACTAGCTTACCCCAAAGTAATGAAATGGAGCCCCTACGAGCCCACCCCAAAGTTATGAACTGGAGCCCCTACCAGCCCACCCCAAGTAATGAACTGGGGCCCCTACCAGCCCACCCCAAAGTAATGAACTGGGGCCCCTACCAGCCCACCCCAAAGTAATGAACTGGGGCCCCTACCAGCCCACCCCAAAGTAATGAACTAGGGCCCCTACTAGCTTACCCCAAAGTAATGAAATGGAGCCCCTACGAGCCCACCCCAAAGTTATGAACTGGAGCCCCTACCAGCCCACCCCAAGTAATGAACTGGGGCCCCTACCAGCCCACCCCAAAGTAATGAACTGGGGCCCCTACTAGCTTACCCCAAAGTAATGAAATGGAGCCCCTACCAGCCCACCCCAAAGTAATGAACTGGTGCCCCTACCAGCCCACCCCAAAGTTATGAACTGGAGCCCCTACCAGCCCACCCCAAAGTTATGAACTGGAGCCCCTACCAGCCCACCCCAAAGTAATGCACTGGAGCCCCTACCGGCCCACCCCAAAGTAATGAACTGGTGCCCCTACCAGCCCACCCCAAAGTGATGAACTGGAGCCCCTACCAGCCCACCCCAAAGTAATGCACTGGAGCCCCTACCAGCCCAGCCCAAAGTAATGCACTGGAGCCCCTACCAGCCCACCCCAAAGTAATGCACTGGGGCCCCTACCAGCCCACCCCAAAGTAATGAACTGGAACTCTACCAGCCCACCCCAAAGAAATGCACTGGGGCCCCTACCAGCCCACCCCAAAGTAATGCACTGGGGCCCCTACCAGCCCACCCCAAAGTAATGCACTAGAGCCCCTACCAGCCCACCCCAAAGTAATGAACTGGGGCCCCTACCAGCCCACCCCAAAGTAATGCACTGGGGCCCCTACCAGCCCACCCCAAAGTAATGCACTGGAGCCCCTACCAGCCCACCCCAAAGTAATGAACTGGAGCCCCTACCAGCCCACCCCAAAGTAATGAACTGGGGCCCCTACCAGCCCACCCCAAAGTAATGCACTGGGGCCCCTACCAGCCCACCCCAAAGTGATGAACTGGGGCCCATACCAGCCCACCCCAAAGTAATGCACTGGGGCCCTTACCAGCCCACCCCAAAGTAATGAACTGGAGCCCCTACCAGCCCACCCCAAAGTAATGAACTGGAGCCCCTACCAGCCCAGCCCAAAGTAATGCACTGGGGCCCCTACCAGTCCACCCCAAAGTAATGAACTGGAGCCCCTACCAGCCCAGCCCAAAGTAATGAACTGGGGCCCCTACCAGCCCACCCCAAAGTAATGCACTGGGGCCCCCACCGGCCCACCCCAAAGTAATGAACTGGAACCCTACCAGCCCACCCCAAAGTAATGCACTGGGGCCCCTACCAGCCCACCCCAAAGTAATGAACTGGAGCCCCTACCAGCCCACCCCAAAGTAATGCACTGGGGCCCCTACCGGCCCACCCCAAAGTAATGAACTGGAGCCCCTACCAGCCCACCCCAAAGTAATGAACTGGGGCCCCTACCAGCCCACCCCAAAGTAATGCACTGGGGCCCCAACCAGCCCACCCCAAAGTAATGCACTGGGGCCCCAACCAGCCCACCCCAAAGTAATGCACTAGAACCCTACCAGCCCACCCCAAAGTAATGCACTGGGGCCCGTACCAGCCCACCCCAAAGTAATGCACTGGGGCCCCTACCAGCCCACCCCAAAGTAATGCACTGGGGCCCCTACCAGCCCACCCCAAAGTAATGCACTGGAACCCTACCAGCCCACCCCAAAGTAATGCACTGGGGCCCCTACCAGCCCACCCCAAAGTAATGCACTGGGGCCCCTACCAGCCCACCCAAAAGTAATGCACTGGGGCCCCTACCAGCCCACCCCAAAGTAATGCACTGGGGCCCCAACCAGCCCACCCCAAAGTAATGCACTGGGGCCCCTACCAGCCCACCCCAAAGTATTGAACTGGAGCCCCTACCAGCCCACCCCAAAGTAATGCACTGGGGCCCCTACCAGCCCACCCCAAAGTAATGCACTGGGGCCCCTACCAGCCCACCCCAAAGTAATGAACTGGAGCCCCTACCAGCCCACCCCAAAGTAATGCACTGGGGCCCCTACCAGCCCACCCCAAAGTAATGCACTGGGGCCCCTACCGGCCCACCCCAAAGTAATGAACTGCATTCCCTACCAGCCCACCCCAAAGTAATGAACTGGGGCCCCTACCAGCCCACCGCAAAGTAATGCACTGGGGCCCCAACCAGCCCACCCCAAAGTAATGCACTGGGGCCCCTACCAGCCCACCCCAAAGTAATGAACTGGAGCCCCTACCAGCCCACCCCAAAGTAATGCACTGGGGGCCCCTACCAGCCCACCCCAAAGTAATGCACTGGGGCCCCTACCGGCCCACCCCAAAGTGATGAACTGGAACCCTACCAGCCCACCCCAAAGTAATGCACTGGGGCCCCTACCGGCCCACCCCAAAGTAATAAACTGGAGCCCCTACCAGCCCACCCCAAAGTAATGAACTGGGGCCCCTACCAGCCCACCCCAAAGTAATGCACTGAGGCCCCTACTAGCCCACCCCAAAGTAATGCACTGGGGCCCCTACCAGCCCACCCCAAAGTAATGAACTGGAGCCTCCACCAGCCCACCCCAAAGTAATGCACTGGGGCCCCTACCAGCCCACCCCAAAGTAATGCACTGGGGCCCCTACCGGCCCACCCCAAAGTAATGAACTGGAACCCTACCAGCCCACCCCAAAGTAATGCACTGGGGCCCCTACCGGCCCACCCCAAAGTAATGAACTGGAGCCCCTACCAGCCCACCCAAAGAAATGCACTGGAGCCCCTACCAGCCCACCCCAAAATAATGCACTGGGGCCCCTACCAGCCCACCCCAAAGTAATGAACTGGGGCCCCTACCAGCCCACCCCAAAGTAATGAACTGGGGCCCCTACCAGCCCACCCCAAAGTAATGCACTGGGGCCCCTACCAGCCCACCCCAAAGTAATGCACTGGGGCCCCTACCAGCCCACCCCAAAGTAATGCACTGGGGCCCCTACCGGCCCACCCCAAAGTAATGCAATGGGGCCCCTACCAGCCCACCCCAAAGTAATGAACTGGGGCCCCTACCAGGCCACCCCAAAGTAATGAACTGGAGCCCCTACCAGCCCACCCCAAAGTAATGAACTGGGGCCCCTACCAGCCCACCCCAAAGTAATGCACTGGGGCCCCTACCAGCCCACCCCAAAGTAATGAACTGGAGCCCCTACCAGCCCACCCCAAAGTAATGCACTGGGGCCCCTACCAGCCCACCCCCAAAGTAATGCACTGGGGCCCCTACCGGCCCACCCCAAAGTAATGAACTGGAACCCTACCGGCCCACCCCAAAGTAATGAACTGGAGCCCCTACCAGCCCACCCCAAAGTAATGCACTGGAGCACCTACCAGCCCACCCCAAAGTAATGCACTGGGGCCCCTACCAGCCCACCCCAAAGTAATGAACTGGGGCCCCTACCAGCCCACCCCAAAGTAATGAACTGGGGCCCCTACCAGCCCACCCCAAAGTAATGAACTGGGGCCCCTACCAGCCCACCCCAAAGTAATGCACTGGGGCCCCTACCAGCCCACCCCAAAGTAATGCACTGGAGCCCCTACCAGCCCACCCCAAAGTAATGCACTGGGGCCCCTACCGGCCCACCCCAAAGTAATGAACTGGAGCCCCTACCAGCCCACCCCAAAGTAATGAACTGGGGGCCCCTACCGGCCCACCCCAAAGTAATGAACTGGAGCCCCTACCAGCCCACCCCAAAGTAATGCACTGGGGCCCTACCAGCCCACCCCAAATTAATGCACTGGGGGCCCCTACCGGCCCACCCCAAAGTAATGAACTGGAGCCCCTACCAGCCCACCCCAAAGTAATGCACTGGGGCCCCTACCGGCCCACCCCAAAGTAATGCACTGGGGCCCCTACCGGCCCACCCCAAAGTAATGAACTGGAACCCTACCAGCCCACCCCAAAGTAATGCACTGGGGGCCCCTACCGGCCCACTCCAAAGGGGTCGTGTGTACGAGGCATCTGAGTTACTGTTGCCTTTCTATCATTTGGAACCAGTCTGCCCTTTATCCTGTGACCTCTGACATCAACAAGGCATTTTTGTCCACACAACTGCCGCTCACTGGATATTTTCTCTTTTTTGGACCATTCTCTGTAAACCCAAGAGATAGGTGTGCGTGAAAATCCCAGTAGACCAGCCCGTCTGGCACCAACAACCATGACACATTCAAAGTCACTTAAATCTCCTTTCTTCCCCATTCTAGATGCCTAAATGCATGTTGGTGTCAGTGGAAGAATTAGTGCCCCATTGCTGGTGTCAGTGGGAGTATTAGTGGCCTATTTCTGGTGTCAGTGGGAGGATTAGTTGCCCATTGCTGGTGTCAGTGGGAGGATTAGTGCCCCATTGCTGGTGTCAGTTGAAGGATTAGTGCCCCATTGCTTGTGTCAGTGGGAGGATTAGTGGCCCATTGCTGGTGTCAGTGGGAGGATTAGTGGCCCATTGCTGGTGTCAGTGGGAGGATTAGTGGCCCATTGCTGGTGTCAGTGGGAGGATGAGTGGCCCATTGCTGGTGTCAGTGGGAGGATTAGTGGCCCATTGCTGGTGTCAGTGGGAGGATTAGTGGCCCATTGCTGGTGTCAGTGGGAGGATTAGTGCCCCATTGTTTGTGTCAGTGGGAGGATTAGTGCCCCATTGTTTGTGTCAGTTGGAGGATTAGTGGCCCATTGCTGGTGTCAGTGGGAGGATTAGTGCCCCATTGTTTGTGTCAGTGGGAGGATTAGTGGCCCATTGCTGGTGTCAGTGGGAGGATTAGTGGCCCATTGCTGGTGTCAGTGGGAGGATTAGTGCCCCATTGTTTGTGTCAGTGGGAGGATTAGTGGCCCATTGCTGGTGTCAGTGGGAGGATAATTTGCCCATTGCTGGTGTCAGTGGGAGGATTAGTGGCCCATTGCTAGTGTCAGTGGGAGGATGAGTGGCCCATTGCTGGTGTCAGTGGGAGGATTAGTGGCCCATTGCTGGTGTCAGTGGGAGGATAAGTGGCCCATTGCTGGTGTCAGTGGGAGGATGAGTGGCCCATTGCTGGTGTCAGTGGGAGGATAAGTGGCCCATTGCTGGTGTCAGTGGGAGGATTAGTGGCCCATTGCTGGTGTCAGTGGGAGGATAAGTGGCCCATTGCTGGTGTCAGTGGGAGGATTAGTGGCCCATTGCTGGTGTCAGTGGGAGGATTAGTGGCCCATTGCTGGTGTCAGTGGGAGGATAAGTGGCCCATTGCTGGTGTCAGTGGGAGGATTAGTGGCCCATTGCTGGTGTCAGTGGGAGGATTAGTGGCCCATTGCTAGTGTCAGTGGGAGGATGAGTGGCCCATTGCTGGTGTCAGTGGGAGGATAAGTGGCCCATTGCTGGTGTCAGTGGGAGGATTAGTGGCCCATTGCTGGTGTCAGTGGGAGGATGAGTGGCCCATTGCTGGTGTCAGTGGGAGGATGAGTGGCCCATTGCTGGTGTCAGTGGGAGGATGAGTGGCCCATTGCTGGTGTCAGTGGGAGGATTAGTGGCCCATTGCTGGTGTCAGTGGGAGGATAAGTGGCCCATTGCTGGTGTCAGTGGGAGGATTAGTGGCCCATTGCTGGTGTCAGTGGGAGGATGAGTGGCCCATTGCTGGTGTCAGTGGGAGGATGAGTGGCCCATTGCTGGTGTCAGTGGGAGGATTAGTGGCCCATTGCTGGTGTCAGTGGGAGGATAAGTGGCCCATTGCTGGTGTCAGTGGGAGGATTAGTGCCCCATTGCTGGTGTCAGTGGAAAGAATAGTGTCCTAAGGGCTGGATAAAGGTAATCAAAGGGCCACATCCGGCCCACGGGCCTCAGTTTGGAGACCACTGCTCTATACTATTAGTCTACACACACCACTCATTGCGCTATATACCCCCTATTCATCTATAGCAGGGGTGTCAAACTCAATTTCATGGTGGGCCGCATCAGCATTATGATTGCCCTCAAAAGGGCCGGTTGTATCTGTAAGATTAGATGTCCAGCGCATCCCCTCCCCTTACATTAGATGTCAAGAGCCCCCCACCATCAGAAGTTGAGTCCCCCACTCTCCCTTACATCACAGTGCACCCCCCTTTCATTATGCTGCTGCTGGAAAGAAGCTGGATGCATTGCTTGAATGCAAAAAGTACAGGGTCTGGAGGAGGACCAGTAGCTGCAGGAGAGGTGCGAGGGCCACATTAAATGGCCCGGAGGGCCGGATTCGGCCCGCAGGCCTTGTGTTTAATCTAAAGTTTAATCTGCTTTTATTTTATTTTTCCTAGTTCCTTCTTCCCCCCAAACCGACATGCTAATAAAAGTACTACATTCAATTCTAAAATATGATTTATTATACTACCTACCGCATTATACCCTCAATGACTTCATCACTGGGTCTCTGTGCTTTTCTATGCATGGCAGGCAGATGGTGCGCGGAAGGAGGGACGTCGTCACAACTTTCTGCCTCAGTCCTCCTCTCAAGAGCTCTCAGCCCTGAAGGAACGAAGGACACCTATTATAAAATGTATGTAGGCATAGGACACACCCCCTAAAAAGAGAAAAATGCCTTTTTTTGTTAACCACGACTATTCCTCTATATCGGTTTTTGGAATTTACAAAGGCAGCAATTTAGAAATTGCATATCCGGGACAGACCCTCAAAATCCGGGACAGACCCTCAAAATACGGGACAGACCCTCAAAATACGGGACAGACCCTCAAAATACGGGACAGACCCTCAAAATACGGGACAGACCCTCAAAATCCGGGACAGACCCTCAAAATACGGGACAGACCCTCAAAATCCGGGACAGTGCCTCCAAATCGGGAACAGTCCCTGCAAATCCAGGACAGTCCCTCCAAATCCGGGACAGACCCTCCAAATCAGGGACAGTGTCTCCAAATCAGGAACAGTCCCTGCAAATCAGGAACAGTCCCTGCAAATCCGGGACAGTCCCTGCAAATCCGGGACAGACCCAACAAATCCGGGACAGTCCCTGCAAATCAGGGACAGTCCCTCAAAATCCGGGACAGACCCTCAAAATCCGGGACAGACCCTCAAAATCCGGGACAGTCCCTGCAAATCCAGGACAGACCCTCTAAATCAGGAACAGTCCCTGCAAATCCGGGACAGTCCCTGCAAATCCAGGACAGACCCTCAAAATCTGGGACAGTGCCTCCAAATCAGGAACAGTTCCTGAAAATCTGGGACAGACCCTCCAAATCAGGAACAGTTCCTGAAAATCCGGGACAGACCCTCCAAATCAGGAACAGTCCCTGCAAATCCGGGACAGTCCTTGCAAATCCAGGACAGACCCTCCAAATCAGGAACAGTCCCTGCAAATCCGGGACAGTTCCTGCAAATCCAGGACAGACCCTCAAAATCTGGGACAGTGCCTCCAAATCAGGAACAGTTCCTGAAAATCTGGGACAGACCCTCCAAATCAGGAACAGTCCCTGCAAATCCGGGACAGTCCCTGCAAATCAAGGACAGACCCTCAAAATCTGGGACAGTGCCTCCAAATCAGGAACAGTTCTTGAAAATCTGGGACAGACCCTCCAAATCAGAAACAGTCCCTGCAAATCCAGGACAGTCCTTGCAAATCTAGGACAGACCCTTCAAATCAGGGACAGTCCCTCAAAATCCGGGACAGTGCCTCCAAATCAGGAACAGTCCCTGCAAATCCAGGACAGACCCTCAAAATCTGGGACAGTGCCTCCAAATCCAGGACAGTTGGGAGCTATGTGTCAGCCTGGAGTGGGTGTGCCTAGGCAGGCTTCATTTGCATACAGACCACCCTGGTAATGCCCACATGTGATGACTGAAAGACTTGAGATGAAATGAATGAAAGCACTGGACCATGAACAGTCAGGCTGGGGGGCGGGGATGACTTGGGCTCAACCTGACTTGATTTGCGAGCGTTGTCTGTGGGTGTGCAGTACCGCATTCGGCCAGAGGAGCGGGGACGCCAGAGATGCTCGGAGACACTCAGGAGCCATGTCTCCGACCATCTCCGGCGCCCCCGCACCTCTGGCCACATGCAGTACTGCACACACAGCAGCACTGCGGAACGAATTTTCGAAGTTTCCATTGATTCCTACGGGGAAACCCGCTTTGTTATACAAGTGCTTTGGATTACAAGCATGCTTCTGGAACGGATTATAAACCGTGGGACTACTGTAAATTCATGCAATTGTATTACACATTTACACAATCACACAATCAATCTACTGGGGACCTCTAGTGGTTGTTCATGTTATTGCACCCTTTGCATTTTATTGTTATATTGTATTGATTAATAGGGCGCGCGGTTTACTTCCATTTTTCATTTATTAGCTTTCAACCTCACAACGAGCAGCCCCTGGACCAATATTACAATCGTATATATTTACACAGGTAAAAGGAATAACATTAACCACTTCCATACCAGGCACTTACGCACCTTCCTGCCCAGGCCAATTTTCAGCTTTCAGCACTGTCGCACTTTGAATGACTATTGCGCGGTCATGCTACACTGCACCCAAACAAAATTGGCGTCCTTTTTTCCCCACAAATACAGCTTTCATTTGGTGGTATTTGATCACCTCTGCGATTATTTTTTTTTGCGCAACAACTATTTTTTTTATTTTTTTTCTGTTATTTTTTTGGAAATAAGTACGTTTTCTCTTTCAATTATGGGCACTGATATGGGCGGCACTGATGGGCACCGATGAGGTGGCACTGATGGGCACCGATAAGTTAGTACTAATGGCCACCAATGAGGTGGCACTGATAGGCTGCGCTGGTATGCAGCACTGATAGGCACTCATAGGCGGCACTGATGGGCACTCATAGGCCGCACTGATGGGTGGCACTGATGGGCACTCATAGGCAGCACTGAAGGGCACTCATAGGCGGCACTGGTCACTTATAGGTGGCACATATGGGCACTCATGGGTGGCACTGATGGGTACTTATGGGTGGCACAAAGGGGTACTTATGGGTGGCTGATAGGTGGGCACTGAGCATGGATTGGCACTGTGGTGTGGCACTGATGGACACTGTGGGGTGGCACTGATAGATCCATGTTGCCAATCAGTGCCCATTTGTGGGCACTGATTGGCATCTTTTTTTTTACTGTCTTTTTTTATTTCAATTTTTTTTTACTATTTGTTTTTTATTGCCCCTTTCTTTTTTTTTTATTCCCTGGTGGTCCAGTGTGGCGATCCGAGGGGGGGCTACGCTGATAAACAATCAGCGCGAACCCCCCCTGTCAGGAGAGCCACCGATCGGCTCTCCTCTACTCGCGTCTATCAGACCCGAGTGAGGAAGAGCCATCAACGGCTCTTCCTGTTTCCATTGTGATCAGCCGTGATTGGACACGGCTGATCACGTGGTAAAGTGTCTCCGTGACAGACACTTTACCCAGATCGGTGTTGCGGGGTTGCAGACTGACACCCCACAACAACGATCGCCGCGATGCGAGCCCCCGGGGGCGCGCAGCGGCTCAATGTCCTGACGACGTCATTTGACGTCCAGTCAGGAACTAGCAACCACTTTGCCGCCGTCAATCTGTCATTGGCGGGCGGCAAGTGGTTAAAGTAATACTAACAAACATGTTCCATAGCCGCCGACTACAGGACTCGGCCCCGCCCCCTCGCATCATTGGAGTTGGTTGACAGCAGCGCGAGCCAGTGGCTACGCTGCTATCAAAATAGATATCCAAGGTGGATAACTCTGACACTATTAGGTCCCTCATAGTCCCCGGGAACTCTAATATTCCGGCGCTGGCATACCTTGATGCAGGTCTCACGCAATTTCCAAACACTCTCCCCACTATTAAACTATTGAATAAATTATGGGAATACGTAAGGTCCCTCTTTAAGATCAGAGCGGTCTGCCAGTTCACCCCAATATGGGGGAATAAATATTATAAGGAACTGTTCAAGCTCCAAGGGTTCAGCCTATGGGAGGGGGCGGGACTCCATTATATCATCCAACTATTTACTGGAGCTGTACTTAAATCTTTTGAACATTTGAAAGAGGAATTTCATTTACTGAATTCTCAATTCTACCAATACCTACAACTGCGTCATGCTGTGCAGGGGGAAAGCAGGCTGTCTCCATTTGTCCAGACGGTACACCCCCTGACGAGGGATGTCCTCTTGACAAGTGAGAAGACGGGAATGATATCTCGGATATATACCAGGCTCCTCAATTTGACCCACGACGCAGGTGGACTTCCCTGTAGGAAGGGATGGGAGCGAGACTTGGGGCCTATAGATGGAGACGTATGGGATCTTTGCCTGACGTCTGCTCCCCAGGTCTCGGTCTCTGCTTCACAGAGGCTATCTCATTTGTACCTCTTGCATAGGGTGTATAGAACCCCAGCCAGATTACATAAATGGGGCATCAGGGATTCGCCTCTGTGTCCGAAATGTGAAGCACATACCGGTGATCTACTACACATGATGTGGAAGTGTCCCAAACTTTTTCGTTACTGGAAGTATGTACTTGACACTATCTCTATGGTGTTTCAGATACCAACCTTGCGGGACCCAGTTGTGTGCCTGCTTGGTGCCCTGGAGTTGCCCGAGCTGTCGCCCAACGGGCATGTTGCTGTGCTACGTCTACTTTACATCGCTCGCAAAGAAATTGCGCGGCACTGGATTACTCCGAGGGTACCAACGGGTGGGCAGTGGGTAAAGCGAGTTAATAGCATTCTAATTCGTGAGAAACTCACATATCAACATCGCAATGTCCTACGAAAATTTTACTCAATGTGGCAACCCTGGTTAGATGTCCCGGGATTAGGCCCCCTTCAGCTGGTGAGGGATAGACTGTTGCTAGGCTAACCTATCCGTGGCAGGGATGGAACAGGTTTGGGCTATGTGATAGTATGAGAGGTGTGGACAAACTAGTGGAGGTGATGTGCTGCACAAAGTTCTAAGTGGTAGCTGGCGATTGAGAATATGTAGGAGAGCCATGACTGTGTTACAGCCTTCAGTTACTGTTCTCACTATAACTCTGAAAGATCTTTCCTTCTTCATTCTTTGTTTGTTTTTCTTTTTTCTCTTTTCTTTTCTTTCTCCTTCCCCTTTTATTTCTTCCTTTTTCTCCCCTCCTGTGGTCGTGTTAGGCTACAGTGAACGCACTCAGGTTCTGTCAACTTGGATACACTCCTTATTATGTAGTATCATATGCATTGGTACTCCTATCCTCATGTTTGCTTTATTTGCACTTCACTAATTGATTGTATTTATACTGATGATCGTTGCAGGATTAGTTATTATATTGATGTAAGGCTCTGCTGAATGTCTGCACCTGCCAATGCAAAAATCTAAATCATGACCTGTTTGTGTATGTCTATGTACTTTTTCTTTGTTTACAATAAACTTTTTCTGATTTAAAAAAAAAAAAAATAGATATCCAATGAAGAGCCGATAAGACCGAGCCGAGGAAGAGCACATTCGCAATGCGGGACTTTACAGGGCTCAGAGAAGAAAACGGGGGGCTGAGGGGCCAGTGATCGTCAGATGTTTTTTCACCTTAATGCATAGGATACATTAACCACTTAAGACCCGGACCATTATGCAGCTAAAGGACCCGGCCCCTTTTTGTGATTCGGCACTGCGACGCTTTAACTGACAATTGCGCGGTCGTGTGACGTAGCTCCCAAACAAAATTGGCGTCCTTTTTCTCCCCACAAATAGAGCTTTCGTTTGGTGGTATTTGATCACCTCTGCGGTTTTTATTTTTTGCGCTAAAAAACAAAAAAATAGCGACAATTATGAAAAAAAAAATTCAATATTTTTTTACTTTTTACCATAATAAAAATCCCAAAGAATATATATAAAAACATTTTTTTCCTCAGTTTAGCCCGATACGTATTCTTCTACCTATTTTTGGTAAAAAAAATAAAAAATCACCAATATTATTTACTTGTTGCTATAATAAATATCCCAAAAAATATATAAAAAAACATTTTTTTTCCCCTCAGTTTAGGCCGATACGTATTCTTTGATTATTGAGTCACATGACTTATGAAAAACACTCTATAAGTGCAGTAAAATTGCAGTTAAATCATGGCAAAATCGCATCCGTTTTTTTTTATAGATTTTTTTTTCTTTTTATTAAAGGGCCCAGAGGGCTACCCCTCCCCCCTTTATTTTTTTGTTATAATTTTTTATTTCTTTTTTTTGTAAGGGGCCCAGAGGTCCCCAGGACAACCCCCCCCTCCCCCCGCGGCGGCACCCCCCGCTTCTCAATTTCACCCCCCCCTCCTCAATTGTGGGGACCATGCCTGAAGCTGTGTAAGAGGCCCCATAATTCCTGATGGCGGCCCTGGCTATAATAATACACATTCTATTAGGAAAATAATTGTCATCCAGTTTGGATTTAGATCTAGCAAATAAAAATATCACTTGCATTGACCTACCTCCTTAGACCCAGTCTGTCTGGACAGGACGGTCACTTGCTGACTTGGCACCATCCACAGGCAGCTTCACTCTTCAATAACACACAGACGTTAAATCCAGCGCTGATTTTTCTTCAGATAATTACAGCACAGAGGATGTTCTTCCAGTCTTCCAAGTATAAAAACACAATGACCTTCCTAAGCTATATCTCTGTGCAACAAACACTGACTGAGGAAATATAGAAGAGGAGGGGAGGGTATAGCTAGGACTAAACCAACCAGCACTAAAAAGGAGGGAAGGCAGAGGAAGAAACCAAATCACATTAGTAAACAAGTTGTAGTGGCTCAAAACTGCCACTAGATATCAGTATATTACAGAATAACAACCTAGTGCAGTTCAATATAACACAGAAAAATGACATGAAAGTGGACAGAACAACTTCTTTCTAATATTAGACTCCTATTTCCTTCTACCTAACCAGGAAAATTTAACCCCTTCCATACAGGGCATTTTCACCCCCTTCCTGCCCAGACTAATTTTTACTTTTCAGTGCTGTCGCAATTTGAATGACAATTGCGCGGTCGTGCGACGTGGCTTCCAAACAAAATTGGCGCCCTTTTTTTCTCACAAATAGAGCTTTCTTTTGGTGGTATTTGATCACCTCTGCGGTTTTTATTTTTTGCGCTATAAACAAAAGAAAGCGACAATTTTGAAAAAAAAAACACAATATTTTTTACTTTTTGATTTAATAAATATCATAATTTTTTATTTATTTTTTTTACTTTTTTTTTTCCCTCAGTTTAGACCGATACGTATTCTTCTACGTATTTTTGGTAAAAAAAAAATAGCAATGAGCGTATTTGATTGGTTTGCGCAAAAGTTCTAGCGTCTACATTGTAAAAATGTCACGGTCACAATAAAAAAAATCGCAGATCGCCACCATTACTAGTAAAAAAAAAAAAAAAAATGCCATAATTCTATTTCCTATTTTGTAGACTCTACAAAATAGGAAACAGAATTATGACATTTATTTTTTATTTTTTACTAGTAATGGTGGCGATCTGCGATTTTTTTTTATTGTGACCATGACATTTTTTTTTTTTTTTATTGTGACCGTGACATTGCGGCGGACACATCGGACACTTTTGACACATTTTTGGGGCCATTCACATTTACACAGCGATTTGTGCTATAAAACTGCACTGATTACTGTGTAAGTGTGACTGGCAGGGAAGGGGTTAACACTAGGGGGGCGCTGAAGGGGTTAAATATGTTCCCTAAAGTGTGTTCTAACTTTTAGGGAGAGGGGCACTCACAAGGGGAGGAGATCGATGTGTGTTCCTCTGTACTGGGAACACACATCGGTCTCTTCACCACTGACAGGACATGGATCTGCCGTGATTGCGGGCAATCGCGGGTGCCCGGCGGTCATCGCGACCGCTGGGCACGCGCACCGGGCCGAAAAAAGCAAGGAAGTCATATGACGTCCAGTCTGAAGGACGAGAGGTCCCCACTGACGTCATTTTACTATGGCTCGGTGGGGAAGAGGTTAAAGGAGTTGTAAATAAAAAAGACTGAACAGGCGGGGGGAGGGGGGGCTTGGAGGGTTGGGTGTTACAGCGGCAGCATTTTCGTGGCGGTGGGTAATGATGGGATGTGGCACCTTGTACCCCTGGACCCTTTTACATTACACAGCCCCCCACAGTTTGTTACATAGACACCCCCCTAACAGTTCTGGACCCCCTGCATGTTACACAGACCTCCCTACAGTACAGGCCCCCTAACATTACAGACTCCCTCTACAATACAGACCCCGACCACATTACAGCCCCCCTCTACAATACAGCCCATACAGACCCCCTACATTACAGAGACGTGACCTGCGGCCTGCGGCCCACCGGGCTTATGCCTGGTATGCTCTATGGCCAGTCCGGGCCTGATAGACGTGCACACAGTGTGTGTCAGGTGTGCCCAGGCACACCCTATTCACCCTGTGCTGCACAGATTCCCCCTACTGCTTGGCTGCAGAGAAAGGGAATCTGGAATCTCTGTCCTCAGCCCCTTTCTCTGTCTCAAAAGAGAGATATCAGGGGTCTGTTTAGGCCCCTGTTATCTCAACAAAGCCCCCAATGGTGCTCCTAAAAAATTGTAAAACAAAATAAAAAATGATTGTCATTTTCTTTTATATTAATTTTTTAAATGTAATAAAAAATAAATAAAATTAAACTACGAACAACAGTCCCCGCCCACTGACACCATCCACCGTTCTACTGACACCGTCCATTGCCCTACTGCCATATATATATATATATATACCGTATATACTCGAGTATAAGACGAGTTTTTCAGCACATTTTTTTGTCAAGTCACCTTTTTACGCTTGATCTCCCGAACTTTGGGGACCTGGTACCGGCCAACAAACTTGGCACACATGCAGCCCCACTCTTCCTCTACAAGTGTGCAAAGTTTGTTGTCCAGGGGAACCTACGGCCGGGGAGCACCGATTTTTCAAAGTCGGGCACCCCTTCCATAGACTCCCATGTTAAACGGTTATTTCTCCAGTGATTTTGGTTACCCGGTAGTGGCCAGTCATAGGTCCCCTGGACCCACATGTACTTGGGGCTACATGCACACATGGGGGGGGGGCTACATGCATACATGGGGCTGCATGTACACATGTAGCCCCATTTCTCCCCTACAAGTGTGCAAAGTTTGTTGTCAGGGGGACCAACGGCCGAGGAGCACCAATTTTTTAAAGCCGGGCACCCCTTCCATAGACTCCCATGTTAAACGTCAGTCTAGTCATGGACACAGCACATTTTTTGTGTGCTGAAAATGCCCCCCTCGGCTTATACTCGAGTCACCTTTTTGAGCCTGATCTCCTGGACTTTGGAGACCTGGTACCGGCCGGCCGTAGGTCCCCTGGATGCCAAACTTGGCACTCTTCCTCTACAAGTGTGCAAATCTCAGTCAGTCTAGTCATGGACACAGTGAGGCATGGGCATAGTGAGGCAGCATGGGCATAGTGAGGCACAGTGAGGCATGCGCACCGTGAGGCATGGGCATAGTGAGGCATTGGCACAGTGAGGCATAGACACAATGAGGCATGGACACCGTGAGGCATGGGCACAGTGAGGCATGGACACAGTGAGTCACAGTAAGGCATGGACACAGTGAGGCATGGGCACAGTGAGGCATAGGCACAGTGAGGCATGGGCACAGTGAGGCATGGGCACAGTGAGGCACAGGGAGACATGGACACAGTGAGGCATGGACACAGTGAGGCATGGGCACAGGGAGGCATGGTAAAATTAGGTGCCTCGGCTTATATTCGAGTATATACAGTATGGGCTAGATTCAGGTAGGAGCACGTAAAAAACGGCGGGCGTAGTGTATCCCATTTACGCTACGCCTCCGCAACTTTTACAGGCAAGTGCTTTATTCATAAAGCACTTGCCTGTAAAGTTGAGGTGGCGTAGCGTAAATGACCCGGCGGAATTCAAAATAGGCGGGTAGGGGGTGTATAGTATTCAAATCAAGCGCGTCGCCGCGCCGAACGAATTGCGCATGCGCCGGCTGTGACTAAATCCCAGTGCGCATGCTCCAAATCACGACGTCAATATGACGTGTAAACGACGTGAACTACACTTACGCAAAGCCCTATTCACGAACATTTTACGTAAACGACGTGAAAAAACAAAAAAGGCCGGCATGCCGTCCATACTTAACATTGGCTGCGCCTCATACAGCAGGGTTAACATTACGACGGACCTACGCTAACGCAAACGACGTAAAAAAATAGCGCCGGCCGGACGTACGTTCGGGAATCGGCATATAGGCTCATTTGCATATTTTAGACGGGAGCACCACCTAGTGTCCAGCCTAAAATATGAAAATAAGATACAACGGCGTAAGAGACTTATGCCAGTTGGATCCAATGGAAATCTATGCGTAACTGATTCTATGAATCAGTTGCATAGATAGGAGGGCTCAGACGCAGAGACACGACGGCTTATCTCTTTACTGAATCTGGCCCGATATATATATATATATAAGCATGTGTGTTTGAGCTTTGGGGTGCACGCCCTAATGTAATAGGCTGCGCACACCTATGAGAACTCTCCAGGCAGAACGTCATGTATGACTTGTGCCGGATTCCGGACTAGAGTCCTGCCAATCAGCCGAGCCCATATACATCATGCTGTCTTCTCCCACCACTTTACCTTGTCTGTATCATTACCTAATGTAAAGGGAAATGTTAAGCCTGCTGTGAGTACACCACTACGCTCGAGTCATTATAGCTATCACAGACAGCCGCTTAAATAACCCGTAGACACAACACTGGTATACATTCAGCCGGTGACATGCTGCGCCCACTCACACGGGCAATCTGGAGGAAATTACCCGAAATGCGCTAATGGGAAAAGGCTTGTGTCACCATTTGGAAATGTTTTAACGGCGACGCGTGTCAACAAGATATGATGCACAGGACATATAATACACGTTCTTCTGTACGCAGCAGATGATGGCGGCTTTCTTGGTAGGACTTTGCACGCAATGACGCCAAAACATTTTTAACCACTTGCTTACCGGGCACTTAAACCCCCCTCCTGCCCAGACCAATTTTCAGCTTTCAGCGCTGACGCACTTTAAGGCCCCTTTCACATTTATACGACTTGTCTCACGATTGTGTACTGCAAAATCGTATGACAAGTCATTCTCCATGATTTTCAATGACTACCATTCATACTGGCACGACTTTAAGTAGTGCCGACTTCAAAGTAGTCCCTGCACTACTTTGGTCCGATTTTGATGCCACTTACACAGGCATTCATTGAAATCGCAGCTGCGAATCGCGGCAAAATCACAGACAAAATCGCAGGACTTTGAAGTCGTACAAGTGTGAAAGGGACCTAAATGACAATTGCGTGGTCGTGCTACACTGTACCCACATTTTTTGATGGTATTTGATCACCTCTGCGTTTTTTATTTTTTGTTAAAAAAAAAATACAGATTTAAATTTTTTTTTTTTTTGATATTTTGTTATATCATTTTGCAAACGGGTAATTTTTCTGCTTCATTGATGTACGCTGATGAGGCTGTACTGATGGGCACCGATGGGCTGTGCTTGCACTGATGGGCACTGATGGGCTGGACTGGTGGGCACCGATAAGGCGGCACTGGTGGGCACTGATAAGGCGGCACTGGTGGGTGACACTGAAGGGCATTGATAGGTGGCACTGAGAAGTGGCACTAAAAGGTGGCACTGATAGCTGGCAGTGATTGGCACTGATGGGTGGCAGTGATGGGCACTGATGGGTGGCAGTAATGGGCACTGATAGGCAGCACTGCTAGGTGGCACTGAGGAGGCATTGATAGGTGGCACTTGCGGGCATTGATTGGCACTTGCGGGCACTGATAGGTAACACTTGCGGGCACTGATAGGTGGCACAGATGAGGCAGATGTGCCTCGTTCCTCTTCGGGATTGATGTCCCTTTCACATAAGCCGGTGATCGGCTTTTTCTTCTCCTCACACTGTCGGCGTGAGAAAAAAAAAATTATTACCGGCTTTTGTTTACATCACGTGATCAGCTGTCATTGGCTGACAGCTGACCACGTGGTAAGGGACCCTTACTCGGGTCTGTGACCACCAAGTCTCAGTGACTCAGGTGATCACAGCATGCGGGGAGCGTGCATAGGGGAGGACGTCTATTGACGTCCTCCCGGCATTTGGGGTACATGCTGGCATTCGGCTATGGCACGGGCGCCAAGTGGTTAAAGGTACACTCCGGAAAAAACGAAAATGCATGTGAACGCTGACCATGAACCCTGTCTTACTTGCTCCAGACCGGGGTGTTTTCTGGCACTTTTTGTTCACTGCAAAAATTACTTAGAACCCCCAAACATATATATATATTTTTAAAGCAGAGGCCCTAGAGAATTAATTGGTGGGTTTTGCAATTATTTACAGTATGTCACAGCGTTTTTTCAAATGCAATTTTTTGGGGAAATTTTTTTTTTCTTAATTTTAATAAAAAAATTAATAAAAAAAAAATAAACAATACATAACCCAATTTTGTAAAATATAAAAGATGATGTTACGTCAGTAAATAGATACCAAACATGTCATGCTTTAAAATTGCGCATGCCCGTACAATGGCAACAAACAAATGTTACTATACATAAGTGACGCTTTAAAAGCCTTTACAGGTTGCCACTTTAACCACTTCAATACCAGGCACTTTCGCCCCTTCCTGCCCAGGACAATTTTCAGTTTTCAGCGCTGACACACTTTGAATGACAATTGCGTGGTCATACAACACTGTACCCAAAATAAATTTTTATAATTTTCTTCCCACAAACAGCGCTTTCTTTTGGTGGTATTTGATCACCACTGGGGTTTTTATTTTTTGCTAAATAAACTAAAAGTTTTTAGATATTTATTTTTTAAATAAAGTTTTGCTTCGTATCAGCACTGATAGGTGGCACTGATGGGCACTGACAGGTGGCACTGATGGGTAGCACTAATGATGAGGTACTGATGAGGATTTTGACAGGTGTTTTTATTTTTTGCTAAATAAACTAAAAAAAATACATTTTTTTTTAAAAATAAAGTTTTTCTTCGTATCGGTTATAAAATGTAGTTTTCTCCTTCACTGATGGCATAAAATCGAGAAAATACTCACATTGTAGACTAATATTGTTCAGATTCTGAATTCAAGGTCGTGTTGATTAAAAAATAAAATTCCTGAAGGAATAAATATTTTGTCCTCGTTTTATTTATTGCAACATTTTTTTACATTTACCATAATATTATTCATTCAATTGTTATGGATAGGGAGGATTCCCTTCACTGTGCGGCTCTGGGAATACAAACAGCTATGGCAATGAAATAAGTCATTCTAGGGTTCGGGTTGTTGACATGGAAGGGGCTTATCCCCAAGGGGGACAGGTGGGGATTTGGGGGGAGGTCTCTAAAGAACCTTAGAATTCGATTTGGATATTTATTCTCCGAACTACGGAGAGAGTAGAGCAATATATGGGCCGTGGAACCTTGTGATTGACATCCTCTGCAGTGGCTGGGGAGAGCATGTGGTGGGGAGTATATTGTGTAGAGCAGGGGTCTCCAAACTTTTCAGTACAAGGGCCACATTGTATATTTTATAAATATTAGTGGGTCAAAAAAAATTACCTCTTTACATCAGGGTTCCCCTTACGTGAAGGTCTCCATCAAAGTCCCCTTCGCAATAGTATTCCTCCTTACACTGGGGTCCCTATTAGAGTTCCCCCTTACATCAGAGTCTACATCAAAGTCCCCCTTATATCACGGTCCCCATAGGAGTTTCCCCTTACATCAGGTTTCCCATCAGATTCCCCATTACATCAGGGTCCCCATAGGAGTTCCCCTTAAATCAGGGGTTCCATCAGATTCCCCCTTACATCAGGGTCCCCATAGGAGTTCCCCTTACATCAGGGTCCCCATAGGAGTTCCCCTTACATTGGGGTTCCCATAGGAGTTCCCCTTACATTGGGGTTCCCATAGGAGTACCCCGTACATCAGGGTTCCCATCAGATTCCCCCTTACATCAGGGTCCCCATAGGAGTTACCCTTACATCAGGGTTCCTATAGGAATTCCCCTTACATCAGGGTCCCCATAGGAGTTCCCCTTACATCAGGGTCCCCATAGGAGTTCCCCTTACATCAGGGTTACCATAGGAGTTCCCCTTACATCAGGGTTCCCATAGGAGTTCCCCTTACAACAGGGTTCCCATAGGAGTTCCCCTTACATCAGGGTCCCCATAGGAGTTCCCCTTACATCAGGGTCCCCATAGAAGTTCCCCTTACATCAGGGTCCCCATAGGAGTTCCCCTTACATCAGGGGTTCCATCAGATTCCCCCTTACATCAGGGTCCCCATAGGAGTTCCCCTTACATCAGGGTTCCCATAGGAGTTCCCCTTACATCAGGGTCCCCATAGGAGTACCCCTTACATCAGGGTCCCCAAAGGAGTTCCCCTAAACATCAGGGTCCCCATAGGAGTTCCCCTTACATCAGGGTCCCATAGGAGTTCCCCTTACATCGGGGTTCCCATAGGAGTTCCCCTTACATCAGGGTTCCCATAGGAGTACCCCTTACATCAGGGTTCCCATCAGATTCCCCCTTACATCAGGGTCCCCATAGGAGTTCCCCTTACATCAGGGTTCCTATAGGAATTCCCCTTACATCAGGGTTCCTAAAGGAGTTCCCCTTACATCAGGGTCCCCATAGGAGTTCTCCTTACATCAGGGTGCCCATAGGAGTTCCCCTTAGATCAGGGTTCCTATAGGAATTCCCCTTACATCAGGGTTCCTAAAGGAGTTCCCCTTACATCAGGGTCCCCATAGCAGTTCCCCTTACATCAGGGTCCCCATAGGAGTTCCCCTTACATCAGGGTCCCCATAGGAGTTCCCCTTACATCAGGGTCCCCATAGGAGTTCCCCTTACATCAGGGTCCCCATAGGAGTTCCCCTTACATCAGGGTCCCCATAGGATTACCCCTTACATCAGGGTTACCATAGGAGTTCCCCTTACATCAGGGTTCCCATGGGAGTTCCCCTTACATCAGGGTTTCCATCAGACTCCCCCTTACATCAGGGTCCCCTAAGAGTTCCTCTTACCTTGGGGTTTCCATCAGATTCCCCCTTAGGTCAGCGTCTCCATAGGAGTTCCCCTTACATCAGGGTTCCCATCAGATTTCCCCTTACATCAGGGTCCCCCAGGAGTGCGTCTTACCTTGGGGTTCCCATCAGATTCCTCCTTGCATCAGATTCCCCCTAAACATCAGGGTCCCCATACGAGTCCCCCCTACATCAGGTCAAAGCAGAGACCATAGGCAGGCTCTGCTCATGTGAATCCTCACTCTATGCCCAGGGATAGACCTCTGAC
Organism: Rana kukunoris; assembly: GCA_029574335.1. Classification (NCBI taxonomy): domain Eukaryota; kingdom Metazoa; phylum Chordata; class Amphibia; order Anura; family Ranidae; genus Rana; species Rana kukunoris. The sequence continues at coordinate 19,567,703 of CM056058.1, read as the reverse complement.
CCTAGCTGAAGGTTGCACAAAATCTTGGATTGGTCCACGGACTGTGGTTTTGAGACCCTTGATGTAAAATGTCAGGAACCAAATCTGTCCAAACAAGTCTACCAGATAGGCATGTGCTGTAAGGGGGCTTCTGATTGGCTGAGTGTTGGTGCCAAAAGGTGCAGATCCCCACCTTGCTTCTTCTAGGATAGAACAACAACCCACCCACTGGAAGCCCTCTACTGTACTTCTGCCATATTGTGCCCATCTCCTTGCCAGAGACCTTCCCACGACATCCCCGACCATTACCCTTGATGTTCACAAGAAAGGGATTTTCACACAGAAGATGTTGTTTCTGCACTCTATGGTGTTCTTCAGGAGGTGACATTGACAACTCTCTACTGGGCACGTGCGGCATGCTCTGCGATCACATTGATCGAAGGGCACTGCTAATCACAGATTGAGGTAAAGAGCCAATTAGCAGCTGATCAGCTGCGTCCAATCACAGCTGATCATGGATGTAAATAGAAGCCGGTTATCGGCTTTCCTTTCCTCATGCTGACAGTCTGAGGAGAGGAGAAGAGAGACGATAACCGGCTTCTCTAAAAGGGACACCTACACTGATAATTAGGGCACTGATTATCGGTGCAGTCCAATCAGTGCCCACCAGTGCTGCCAATCAGTGCCCACCACTATTGCTAATCAGTGCCTATCAGAGCCCATTAGTGCTGCCAATCAGTGCCCATCAGTCACTTATCAGTGCCACCCATCAGTGCCGCTCATCAGTGCTGCCTATCAGTGCAGCCTCATCAATGCCCATAAGTGCCTCCTCATTAGTGCTGCTTCATCAGTGCTGCCTATCAGTGCAGCCTCATCAGTGCCCATCAATGCTTCTCATCGGTGCTGCCTCATCAGTGCCCATCAGTGCCACCTCATCAGTGCCCACCAATGCCCATTAGTGCTGCTTATCAGTGAGTGCCCACCAATGCCCATCAGTGCCCATCAGTGCCACCTCATCAGTGCCCACCAATGCCCATCAGTGCTGCTCATCAGTGCAGCCACATGAGTGCACATCAGTGCCGCTTATTAGTGCTCCCTTTCAGTGCAGCCTCATCAGTGCCCATCAATGACCACCAGTGCTTCTCATCAGTGCTTCCTCATCAGTGCCCATCAGTGCCACCTCATCAGTGCCCACCAGTGCCCATCAGTGCTGCCTATTAGTGCAGCCTCATGAGTGCCCATCAATGCCCATCAGTGCCGCTTATCAGTGCTGCCTACCAGTGCAGCCTCATCAGTGCCCATCAATGCCCATCAGTGCCGCTCATCAGTGCCCATCAGTGCCACCTCATCAGTGCCCACCAATGCCCATCAGTGCTGCTCATCAGTGCAGCCTCATGAGTGCCCATCAGTGGCGCTTATCAGTGCAGCCTCATCAGTGCCCATCAATGTCCATCAGTGCTGTCTATCTGTGCAGCCTTATCAGTGCCCATCTGTCCCTCCTCATCAGTGCCGCTCATCAGTGCTGCCTGATGGAGAAAAATGACCTGTTTCCAAATTTTTATAACAATCTATGAAAAGTATAATATTTGGGGGTTATAAGTAATTTTCTAGCAAAAATTTGCATTTAAACTTGTCAACGAAATGTGGCAGAATACATGACAAGCTTATTGTGTATCTCATATGACACAGATATATTGGTTTAGTAAAAAACATAGAGATTGGAAGTTGTGGTTAAAAAAATTCAATGCCTTTAAAAAAAAGAAGTAATCCCCCAGGGACAACTTACACCTAGAGGTGAGCCTAGATCAAAGCTTACCTGTAGGTCCTACACGGTCCCGCAGATATTTGTCATTTCCCCGAGTGACGACTTCAACGGCGCATGCGCCGCCTTGAAAGCGCACGCTGTCCCGTTTCAAGCCGGGGTCATGCCATGAAAGGCGGATCCTGCGGGCATGACGTCACGTGACTCTGGCCAGTCAGAGAGCTGGAGTTCGCACCCCCTGGAAGATGAGGGGTGAAGAATGGACGCTCGGTGCCGGCGTGGAAGACGGTGACGTCGCGGGCTTCTCCTGCAGGTAAGTGTCACATAATGTGCCATGCATAGCAGCTCATTATGCTTTACCTTTGCAGGGAAAGATAGAGGAAGTAACGCCCATCAGGGTTTTACTTCCTCTTTAAAGCAACCACAAGGTAACGCAATAGTTATATTCTTTAAGCTGGAATTTGGAACCCTTAGGCTCCATTCACATCTAATCGCGCGTCCTGACCCGCGAATTGCGGCGACAAATGTGAGGCATTTTGTACCGCGATTTGCGGTGACAAAACGCCTCGTTTTTAACCCCCCTTTTTGGAGAGGTCCATCATCTCCTATGCCGAACGCCGAAGACGCCTGAAGAAAAAGGGTCCGGGCTTCAGGCGTTCGGCGTTTCGGCGTTTGGCGTGGAGATGTGAACCATCTCCATAGAGGGGAATGTTAAATTTCCCCTCTGGCGTATGCGGCGTCGGGGCATAAAAACGGCTAGATGTGAATGCAGTCCAAGGCTGCATTCACACCTTCGCGTAGGCGTTTTGCGGCGACAAAAAATTGGCATTTTGTCCCGCGATTTGCGGCGACAAAACGCGTCATTTTTTACCGCGTTTTTTTTTTACATTGTATTGTCGGCTATGTGGAACGCCAAAGCCGCCCGATACGCGCGTCGGAAAAGGGTCCGGGACTTGTTTGAAGTTTGGCGTTCGGCGTTCTTTCGACGTACGGCGTTCGGCGTTAGGAGATGTGAACGATCTCCATAGAGAATAATGTAAATCCGACGGTCCGGCGTATTGTAGCGTCGGGCGTAGGGCGACAAAACACCTAGGTGTGAATGCAGTCTTAGGCTGCATTCACACTTGGGCGACCTAATCGCAGCGTTTCGTCCCGCGATTTGCGGCGACAAATTAAGGGCGTCTCGTGCCGCGATTTGCGGTGACAAAACGCCGCAAATTTCAGCCCCCATTTTTTTCCAGGTACACATCTCTATGCCGAACGCCGAAGCCGCCTGAAAAAAAAGGTTTTGAGCTTCAGGCGTTCGGCGTTTCGGCGTGAAGATGTGAACCATCTCCATAGAGGGGAATGTTAAATTTCCCCTCTAGCGTCTTTGGGCTGCATTTGCGTCCTGCTTCAGGCGACAAAACGCCTAGGTGTGAATGCAGCCTAAGGCCCCGTACACACGGCAGAGAACCTCGACGGGCGGAACACATCGTTCCGCCCGTCGAGGTTCTCTGCCGGCCGTCAGAATCGGCGACTCGCCCGTCGGGAAAGGAACCAGCCATTCATCCCGACGGGCCGTCGAGCAAATAGAGAACCTGTTCTCTATTTGCTCGACGGGTTTCCCGATGGGCGGGGCTCGCCGAGAGCGTACACGCGGCCGAGGTTTTCGGCAGAATGCGGCTCCCAGCGAGGTTCTCGCTGGTTTCTGCCGAGAACCTCGGCCGCGTGTACGGGGCTTTAGGGGAATCGGCAAGCTATGATGCAATATTTATATAAGGATTTGTCGCCCTCCAGTGGCAGACAGCAGGATTTATAAATGAAAAGTGTTTGCTGTTTCACATAGGAGCGTGTGATCTCTGTAGATTGGTAAAAAGAAATAAATATATTGTGACAGTGCTGTGCCCGGCCGTGATGTGAAGGGGGTTTTGTATCATCCTGGCAGGTTGAGGGGCCCCAGGAGGCCATTGTCAGTGAGAGGAAAATCGCTTTTCAGTTTCTTCTTTCTTTAGTAAAATTCATTTTGGGACCCGACGCCTCGAGATTTCTTGGGTGGGAAGAAATTTCCAGTCCTTGGACCAGGTTTTGCAGATAAAGATCACACTGATGGTGCAGGTGTGTGCTGGAGCACTATTCTTCCTACTGACACCAACGAAGGGGCACTATTCCCTCCACTGACACCAATCATGGGGCACTATTCCTTACACTGATGATACCAACGATGGGGCACTATTCCTTCCACTGACACCAATGATGGGGCACTATTTTTTACACTGATGATACCAATGATGGGGCACTATTCCTTCCACTGACACCAATGATGGGGCACTATTCCGTCCACTGACACAAATGATGGGGCACTATTCCTCCCACTGACACGAATAATGGGACACTATATTTCCCACTAATACCAATGATGGGGCACTATTCCTCCCACTGACATCAATGATGGGGCACTATTCCTCCCACTGACACCAATGAAGGGGCACTATTCCTTACACTGCCACCAATAATAGGGCACTATTCCTTCCACTGACACAATGATGGAGCACTACTCCTCCCACTGACACCAATGATGGGGCACTACTCCTCCCACTGACATCGACAATGTGGACACTAATCCTTCCACTGACACCAACAATGGGGACACTATTCCCCCCCACTGACACCAAAGCTGGGACACTATTCCTCCAACAGACACCAATGATGGGGCACTATTCCTTACACTGATGATACCAACGATGGGGCACTATTCCTTCCACTGACACCAATGATGGGGCACTATTTTTTACACTGATGATACCAATGATGGGGCACTATTCCTTCCACTGACACCAATGAAGGGGCACTATTCCGTCCACTGACACAAATGATGGGGCACTATTCCTCCCACTGACACGAATAATGGGACACTATATTTCCCACTAATACCAATGATGGGGCACTATTCCTCCCACTGACATCAATGATGGGGTACTATTCCTCCCACTGACACCAATGAAGGGGCACTATTCCTTACACTGCCACCAACAATAGGACACTATTCCTTCCACTGACACAATGATGGAGCACTACTCCTTCCACTGACACCAATGATGGGGCACTACTCCTCCCACTGACACCGACAATGTGGACACTAATCCTTCCACTGACACCAACAATGGGGACACTATTCCCCCCCACTGACACCAAAGCTGGGACACTATTCCTCCAACAGACACCAATGATGGGGCACTATTCCTTCCACTGACACCGACAATGGGGACACTAATCCTTCCACTGACACCAACAATGGGGGCACTATTGCACCCCACTGACACCAAAGCTGGGACACTATTCCTCCAACAGACACCAACAATGAGGCATTATTCCTCCCACTGACACCAATGATGGGGCACCATTCCTCACACTGACCCAATGATGGGGCACCATTCCTCACGCTAACCGCAATGATGGGGCACTATTCCTCCTCCTACTGACCATGGGTCCAAGTATATTTTTGTCACAAGGACTGACTTGATTTTTTTCTAGGCACCCTGCTAAGTAAACAAAGCCGCAATCGCGGCTGTTGGCATGAGATCAGTGAATTTTTTTTCACAATCTCATGCTTTCAAGCCTGGAGGGGAGATGTGGGGTCTTATTGACCCCACATCTCTCCATAAAGAGGACCTGTCACACACCATTCCTATTACAACGGATGTTTACATTCATGTAATAGCAATAAAAGTGGTAAAAAAATAAAAAAAAAAATGTTTTAAATATTTTTTTTTTTTAAACGCCCCTGTCCCCCGTAGCTCGCACTCGGAAGCGAACACATATGTAAGTCCTGCCCACATATGTAAACGCTGTTCAAACCCCACATGTGAGGTATCGCCGCGTGCGTTAGAGTGTGTGCAACAATTCTAGCACTAGACCTCCTCTGTAACTCGAAAATAGTAACTTTAAAGGGGTTGTAAAGGTAAAAGTTTTTTTACCTTAATGCATCCTATGCATTAAGGTAAAAAAACATCTCACAGCACCGCCCCCCCCCCCCCCCAAGTCCCCGTTTTACTTACCTTACCGTTCGAAACTCCCGGGGCGCGTTTGCATCATCCTCTTCGGTTCCCAGCCTAGCCGTTGATTGGCTAGGCTGGGCGGATTGATGGCAGCGCAGCCATTGGCTAGCGCTGCTGTCAATCACAGCGGATGACGCGGCGCACCGGGGACGCAGCCGAGTCATACAGTCGGCGGCTATGGCCGCCTCTATATCATGGGAGCGCGCTCGCAAAAGCTTTCCACTGTGCGAGCGCCCTCGCATGAAGATGGAAAGCTTTTGCGAGGAGGAGCCCAGACAGCCGCCGAGGGACCCCAGAAGACAGCTTTCCGGGCCACTCTGTGCAAAACGAACTGCACAGTGGAGGTAAGTATCACATGTTTGTTATTTTAAAAACAAAAAAATCCTGAGTTTAGTGTCCCTTTAAAAAGTGTCACCTATGGAGATTTTTAAAAGTACCAAAGTTTGGCGCCATTCTATGATTTTTAAAGCGTGACATGTTAGGTATCTATTTACTCGGCGTAACATCATCTTTCACATTATACAAAAAAATTGGGCTAACTTTAATGTTTTGTTATTTTTTAATTCATAAAACCGTTTTTTTCCCCAAAAAAGGCGTTTAAAAAATGATTGCGCAAATACCGTGCGAGAAAAAAAAGTTGCAATGACCGCCATTTTATTCCCTAGTGTGTCTGCTAAAAAAAATATATAATGTTTGGGGGTTCTGATTAATTTTCTAGCAAGAAAATTGTGATTTTTCGTTTTTTACACTAAGCAGAGAAGTGCCAGAATTGGCCCGGTGGAGAAGTAGTTAAACTTTATCTACAGTCGGCCAGTTGAGTGCAATATCCTATTTTGCCACTAGAGGTCCTTTTTCTGTTCCTAAGTAAATTCCGTTTTATGACTCTTTGGCTCTCATCAGCTCTCCCGCTGCTCTGTGTTTACTTTCTAATCTATGACTACTGTAATTAAAAAGGGTTTTCCTAAACACTTCGTCAATTAAAGTGAATTTATCTGCCACAGCTATTTATTATAACGGCCAATCATATGTCATTTATTCATCGTCACTTCATTAGAAGAGTTAAAATAAAGACGTAGAAAATTCTTAGGAAAGAAAATATCTAATCAGCTAAAGTTGCTGTAGTGAAAAAAAAAATATTTTCCAGTAATTAAAACTTTTATTTTTTTCGCAGCCTCTCTGTCTCCATTATGGTGACTTCCATCATCTGATCATGAAATAAACACCAAGCAAACAGATAAAGTATTGGGACGTCTGCACATGATAATGGCATCCCAGTCTGAGTTCATAGGGTTCAATATTGAGTTGTCCCACCCCATAGCTCCCAACTGTCCCTAATTTAGAGGGACTGTCCCTCATTCAGAAAAAAAGCCACTCTGTCCCTCTTTCCTCCTCATTTGTCCCTCATTTTGGTCTGATCTATATAGTTATACAGTGGAACCTCGGATTATGAGCATAATCTGTTCCAGGAGAATGCTCGTAATCCAAAGCACTCGCATATCAAAACGAGTTTCCCCATAGAAGTCAATAGAAAACGTTGTTTTTTTCTGCATTGACTTCTATGGCCTGCAATACCGCATGTGGCCAGAGGTGGGAGGTGCCGGAGAGCCTCTGAAACACCCGGAAAGGCCCGAGGAGTGCTCGACTGGACCATTTAGAAAACCATGGAATGCTCAGGAACCAAGGTTTTCCGAACGGCTCCAATCGGCTCCGCTTGACTTCGGCGCCCCCCCCCCACCTCAGGCCAAACGCGGTACTGCACACCGCTTTGCTTGAATCCTGCTTGTTTTGCAAGACAACACTCGCAAACCAAGTCAGGATTTTTTAAGGTGCAGTACAGTGCTAGTATTGCGAAACGCCCATTAATCGGAGTTTCCACTGTATATAAAATGCACTACTTATCTATCAAGTTTCCCAGTGCTAAACCTTTCATCCAAATTCTAAATTGCCTTCTTTTGTAAGTTCCAAAAGCCTATATAAAGTAACAATAGGAACATCATTTTTTTGTACAAGTCTCCTTTAAGGGGGTGTGTCCTATACCTACATACAGTGGGGCAAAAAAAGTATTTAGTCAGCCACCAATTGTGCAAGTTCTCCCACTTAAAAAGATAAGAGAGGCCTGTAGTTGTCATCATAGGTATACCTCAACTATGAGAGACAGAATGTGGAAACAAATCCAGACAATCACTGTAACAGGAGTCACTTTTGGGCACAGATTGAGCCAGAAAATAATGGGCATGCAGAATATGTCTTGGACTGCAGCCCACCTGTCTGTCTGTTGTGATGTAAATGAATCTAGGATGGCTTCTAAGGATCTTTCATTGTGGCTTGTGCTAATTGACCCTGTATTGTGTGAAGGTCTATTGATGATAATTTATATTGTGATAAATAAAAAAAATGTATAATATGCGCTAGATATTAACTAATGTGATGCAAAACCATAAACACCAATGATAAATGATAATAATCAGTAGGAAGTTCCAACAAACGAAAAAAAAAAAACTTCTTAGTGCAATCCTCCACCACTCCTCCGTGCATGGGGGAAAAAAACACAGTACTGATGTAATTATCTTGAATGATGACAGGTGGACTCAGCCTCACAGGTTACTAGTAGCTGTTTCACTGACACAGTGTATAGCCATCCACAGTAATTTTAAACATGAAAGACAAAGATGAAAAAAGACCTCATTGCGCAATCATAAAGAAAAAATGGGATTCACGCAAAAAGCCTCAATCTGAAGGCGCACTCAGGAATCCTCTGGGCATGTTAGACCATCAAAAAACAGACATCCTGTTCGCCGCTCAGACTTGATGTTTTTCCTCCTCATGCGGATCCAGCGTCCGTCGTTGGTGTGCGTAGCTCCTCCCCCACGCGTTACATCACTAGGCACTTGACTTAGTCATGGGTAACTGAGCAGGAGAGAGAATGCTGAGTTGGAAATCAAAGAACACCATACCTACTGTGAAGCATGTAGGTGGCAATATCATGTTTTGGGGCTGTTTCTCTGCAAAGAGAACAGGACGACTGATCCGTGTACATGAAAGAATGAATGGGGCCATCTATTGTGGGATTTTGAGTGCAAACTTCCTCCCATCAGCAAGGGCATTGAAGATGAAACGTTGCTGGGTCTTTCAGCATGACAATGATCCGAAACACAATGCCCGGGCAACGAAGGAGTGGCTTTGTAAGAAGCATTTCAAGGTCCTGGAGTGGCCTAGCCAGTCTCCAGATCTCAACCCCATAGAAAACCTTTGGAGGGAGTTGAAAGTCTGTGTTCCCCAGCGACAGCCCCAAAACACCACCAGGGGATCTGCATGGAGGAATGGGCCAACATACCAGCAACCGTGTGTGACAACCTTGTGAAGACTTACAGAAAACGTTTGACCTCTATCATTGCCAACAAAGAATATATAACAAAGTATTGAGATGAACTTTTGATATTGACCAAATACTTAGTTTCCTCCATATTTTGCAAATAAATTCTTTCCAAATCAGAGAATGTGATTGTCTGGATTCGCTTGCACATTTTGGGCCAGATTTAGACACATCTGCCTATCTATAGGCAGGCGTAGCGTATCTCAGATACACTACGCCGCCGTAACTATCAGCGGCAGGTTCCTTATTCAGAAACTATTTACGCCAAAAGTTACGGCGGCGTAGTGTATCTGTGGCGGCGGAAGGCCGCGCAATTCAAATTTGAAAGATGGGGGCGTGATTCATGTAAATAAATCATGACCCCACGTAAGTGACGTTTTTTTTGGACGTCGCATGTGCCGTCTGTGGACGTTCCCAGTGCGCATGCGCGTAATCACGCCGCTTTTTCTCAATGTAAACGACGTGAACTTAACTAACGTCGAGCCCCATTCCCGAACGATTTACGCAAATGACATAACCGACATTCCATTCGACGCGGTCCCGACGTCCATACTTAACATTGACTGCGCCTGCTATAGCAGGGGTAACCTTACACCGCTCGACCGCTTACGCAAACAACGTCAAATACGACACGCCGCCACAAGTACGTTTCTGAATCGGCGAAAATAGCTCATTTGCATATTTTACGCGAGAAACAACGGAAACGCCACCTAGCGCCCGGTGGAACATTACATTTAAGATCCGACGGTGTAAGATTATTACACTGGTCGGATCTTAGCGTAAATCCGGCGCATCATGTTTTCTGAATAGAAAACAATGATACGCCGGCGGGAAATTCGAATTACACTGGTGTATCTGTAGATACACCGGCGTAATTCCTTTCTGAATCTGGCCCACTGTCTCTTATAGTTGAGGTATACCTATGATGACAATTACAGGCCTCTCTCATCTTTTTCAGTGGGAGAACTTGCACAATTGGTGGGGACTAAATACTTTTCTGCCCCACTGTATGTTATGAATCTGAATTACTTCTCAGCTTTCATCAGCACACACCTCAAAAGTTTTGTGTTTTTTTGTTTCCATGGTGATATTGCTCAACCTGTTTTTTTTCCTGCACCCTGGACATCTGCCGCTAGTCAAAGGATATACGTTTTTATTGTGTGCATTATGTTTTATTACGTGAGCTGCCAAGGAAAATTCTTAAGGTGCCGAGTTGACGTAAAGATATTGTAAACCATTTCGTAAAAGAAATTTTATTTTTAATAAATCTTAAATCAGATGTGAACCCTCACCTTGTAACAACAACCCATTCAGTTTAAAATAGAAACAAAGGAAACAAATTATATACTGTCTGTATAAATATATATATATATATATATATATATATATATATATAAATTGTTGTGCTCATAAGTTTACATAATTTATGAATTTATGATTTCTTGGCCATTTTTTAGAGAATATGAATGATAACGCAAAAACTTTTCTTTCACTCCTGCTTAGTGTTTGGCTGAAGTCATTTTTTATCAAACTGTGTTTACTCTCTTTAACCACTTGAGACCCGCGCTGTAGATGAAAGACGTCCACAGCGCGGCTCTCAACTGCCAGGCGTCTTTTTTATTGCATTCCCTGCGCGCGCTGCTGGGGGTGCGCAGTGGGAAAAAAACTGTGCCCGGCGCATCGCTGAGCTGCCGGAGCGCGTGTCTGGCGGCCGCGATGTCCGCAGGTACCCGCGTTAGGCAGTGACAGAGCAGGGACGTGGAGCTCAGAGCTCCACGTCCTGTCAGGGAGAGAGGAGACCAATGCTTTGTCCCTTGTACAAAGGGACACAGATCGGTCACCTCCCCAGTCAGTCCCCTCCCCCCACAGTTAGAATCACTCCCAGGGCATACATTTAACCCCTTCCTCGCCCCCTAGTGTTAACCCCTTCCCTGCCAGTCACATTTATACAGTAATCAGTGCATTACTATAGCACTGATTGCTGTGTAAATGTCAATGGTTCCAAAATAGTGTCAAAAGTGTCCGATGTGTCCGCCGCAAATATCGCAGGCCTGACAAAAATCGCAGATCGCCGCCATTACTACTAAAAAAAAAAAAAAAAATCATAAATCTATGCCCTATTTTGTAGGCGCTATAATTTTTGCGCAAACCAATCAATAAAAGCTTATGGCCATTTTTTTTTTAAACTAAAAATATGTAAAAGAATACGTATCGGCCTAAACGGAGGAAAACGTTTTTTTTTTTTTTAAGAAAAAATTGGGATATTATTATAACAAAAAGTAAAAAATATTGTGTTTTTTTCCAAATTTTCTGTCTTTTCTGTTTATAGCGCAAGAAATAAAAACCGCAGAGGTGATCAAATACCACCAAAAGAAAGCTCTATTTGTGGGGAAAAAATGATAAAAATAGAATTTGGGTACAGTGTTGTATGACCGCGTAATTGTCATTCAAAATGCAACAGCGCTGAAAGCTGAAAATTGGTCTGGGCAGGAAGGGGGTTTAAGTGCCCAGTAAGGAAGTGGTTTTTAAATTATAATGATAACAGAAACTACCCAAATGACCCTGATCAAAAGTTTGCATACCCCAGTTCTTGACAAAAGGGGACACCAATGTACAGGCATTACACCTGTAAGGGGCCCGACTGGCCCCCCTTCCGTTTTCTTTTCTCATTTTTTGCATTACACCTGTAAGGGGCCTGATGGTCCCCAGGGCCCCTTACAGGCCCGGTCCGCCCCCCTCTCGTTTTAATTTTTTTTGTATAACACCTGTAAGAGGCCCGATGGTCCCCAGAAACCAAACCCCCCTCCCCGCTTATTATCTCACTTAAGGAGATAAGAGATTCCACTTGGGTTTTTTCGTCAGCATCCCCTCCCAGTTCTCTGCTCCAGGGGGGCCCTGCCTAAAGCTGTATAAGGGGCCCCAAAATTTGTGATGGCTGCCCTGGCTGCAAGAGCCAGCAGCGGTGCAAACAGAAAGGTTGGGACTTTAGATTGACTGTGTAGATTTTATTTATTTATCTATCTACCGTATTTATCGGGGTATTGCGCGCTCCGGCGTATAGCGCGCACCCCTAATGTGGACCCGAAATTCCTGTAAAAAAAACATTTTAGTACTTACAGTTTTGGTGTCTTGCGTGGTGTCCATCGGCGGCTTTGTCCGGTCCGGCGTCCGTCTTTGGCTTCAGTGGTGTCCTCCCGGCTTCTCCAGCGCTGTCTGGAGTCGAATCCCCGCTTCCCGCGTTCAGTTTGAACGCCTCCGCCGACATATACCGAGTGCAGTACACTCGGGTACATTCAGCCAGGCTCGGCTTCGCTCGTGTTGTGACGTTTATGTGTGAGCACGAGCGAAGCCGAGCCTGGCTGAATGTACCCGCGTGTACTGCACTCGGTATATGTCGGCGGCTCAGTTCAAACTGAGCGCGGGAAGCGGGTATCGGCGTATATCGCGCACCCACCATTTTCCCCTCATTTTAAGGGGAAAAAGTTGCACGGTATACGCCTATAAATACGGTATGTATCCAACTATGAATGTGGTGGTCCCCTTGTTTTACCCTCATTGAATTATGTTTTCTAAACATGTTGGGCCAGATTCTCAGAGGCGCTACGCCTGCGTAAATGTATATGCGCGGCGTAATAGTAAATGTTCGCCTGCGTATCGATGCGCGGTAAACACAGAACCACATACGCGCAAAATTTGTTTCCGTCTGGCCGGCGAAAATGCATTAAGCTAGCGCGGCGTAGGCGCATAGTTACGCATGAAAAATATTCAGTTCCCATTGAATTAGCATGCAAATATGCAAATGAGGGAGATGCGCGTATTCCCGAAACTACGCGCGTCCGGCGTTGGCTACTCGTGGTGCGCGTAACTCGAAAGCCTTGAGTAAACATACCCCTCATAAAAGCACGGGTAACTTTGCTCAAGGCCGTGTGCAAGTCAGCTGGAGAGCAACTACAGCAGCACCGTAACGGACTAGCTGAGCAATCACACTTACTGGACAAGACATTCGTATGCCAATGATGCCAGGGCCAGCCATGGTCTTATCACTACTAAGGTATGCAGAGGAAGAGGCGCATAGAAGGAGGAGTAGGAGGAGGGGGGCACGTGAGAGGATCTACCGAGCGCGCATGAGCCTCTTTGGCATGGGTGATGAGGAGGTGTATCGCCTCTTCAGATTCACCCCTGCTGCCATCCTGGAAATAACCACAGCCCTGCAGGATGACATCACCAGCCAGACATACCGCTCACGTGCACTGCAGCCACTGGTGAAGGTACTGGCAACACTGCATTTCCTGGCCAGTGGATCATTCCAGCGTACAAGTGGAGTGGTGGCTGGGATGTCACAAACCAGCATAAGCAGATGTCTGCACCAGGTTGTCCCCGCAATCCTCAGACGCATGTCCAACCAGTTCATCAGACCCACCACTGTGCACCTGCGGCAGAAGGCAATGACAGATTTCTACAGAATTGACGGATTCCCACGCACCATCGGGGCCATTGATTGCACACATGTGGCACTCCAGCCCCCCAGTGCCACAGAGCACATATACCGCAATCGGAAGCATTGGCATTCCATCAACGTACAGGTGATAGCCGATGCCAAATACCTCATATGGCACGTCCGTGCCAAAGACCCCGGGTCCAGCCATGACAGCTACATCTACCGTCAAAGCAACATCCCAGAAGATTTTGAGCAGGACATGTATGGGGACAGCTGGCTGGTTGGTGAGTGACATGGGTGGCAGCCATGACTATCCCCTCCCATGATGCACAACAGAAGTGGCACATGCATGACTACCATCCTCCTGTCTTTTCCCTTACAGGTGACTCTGCATATACACTGGGACCCCATCTCATGACTCCTTTCCGGAACCCCCAAACCAGAGGAGAGAGAAGATACAATGAAGCACACATCAAAACTCGTGCAGTGGTGGAGCGCACATTTGGCCTCCTGAAGTCCCGTTTCCGATGCCTGGATAAGTCTGGGGGGGCCCTATTGTATTCCCCCAACTTTGTGGGTCAGATCATTGGTGCATGTTGTATTCTGCACAACTTTGCCATGCGAAAGGGCCTGCACATTGCCCTACGTGATGACCTGACCCCCCAACCACACAGCCCCCCCCCCGCCAGAGGAGACCCCGTCAGCTGATGGAAGAGCAGTCAGGAGGGTCCTCGTGTTACGAATCTTTGACCGTTAAACACACACATACAGCATGGCACACAGACAATGCACGCGTGTACACCACTGATGTCCCTAGATCACACACACCACATGCACATCGCATTGGATTAGCCCAAGTCCAGCATGTAGGAGTTGGGAGCAGCAACGCCACGTCAAGGCCCCAATGATGTTGCTGTCCATTCATACACCTTTCACACATCATTCATACAGCCGTGGGGTTAACTTCACCTCCATGGCCGAGGGTGACACCCCTTACTGTCAGGAGTGCCACCCTCTCACATTCACACACCATTCACACTGCACCGTGTGCAGTATCCAAAAATAAATAAAAAAAGCTCTTATCCAGAGCACAAAAATAAATAAAAAAAGCTCTTATCCAGAGCATAACAAAAAATAAAAAAAGCTCTTATCCAGAGCATAACAAAAAAAAAAAAAAGCTCTTATCCAGAGCATAATAATAAAGAAAAATAAAATTAATGGGCCTGGCGGGGGCTCTGCCTGGTGCCACGGGTCCTGCCCCTCACTTGCCTGGGGGCAGCCACAGATGGGGGGGGGGCAGCAGGTTGAGGAGGAGCATCCCCACGTCCCTCCCTGGCTGCCTGCATGCCCTCCAGGGCAACCGCTATGCGGGTCTGCACAGCAGTCTGCGCCTCGACAGCAAGGCGCAGGGCATGAACCTCCCCCACAAGTTCCGAGGTGTTTTCCTGCAGCTCCCCCAAGCTGGTCAGCGTTGCTGCGCTGTTAACAGCAACATCCTGGATGGCATCTGTAATATTGTCCGAGGATGCCAGGCTGTCGGCCAGGCGCCTCATCTCCTCCACGACCTCGGCCAGGTGCTGATTTTGCTGGTCCTGCTGTCTGACCAGCTCTTCCGGCAGGACCTTATGAACACCCCTGGTCTTGCACGTCGCCTTGCGGGGAGTGGCAGGGGACCGGGCATAAGGGGAGGATGTTGAGGGGCCGGAGATGAGGGGGGGGGAAAGAGAGGGACTGGAGAGGTTGGAGGGGGACACTGAGGGGTTCGCTACAGGTAGAGGAATAGCCTGGGCTGGTCCGGCCAACCCACCATCCTCCTCCACAACAACATAGAGGGCCTGGTCCTGGACTACCACACCCTCCTCAACCACCTCCTCCGTTGAGGTGTGCCCACTTCCCTCCAAGTCCTGTTCCAGGGGGGCAGCCAGAGGGACTGTATCTTCAGGGGATGGATCCTGATGGGCCCTGGCATCAACAGATGGCCCCGCTCCCTCCTGCACATCTGTGGATGACACAAAAGATGCCCATGTTGGTGGACCCACACACTTGGCACATGTTCCCTTCCACCCCCATACATGTACACAACAGATAGAATATAAAACACACTTACCTGTCCTCACGGCTGGCTTCTGGGACTCATAGCCCCCAACTCCCTCTACCTGCTCCGTCTGTAGGCAGCGGGCAACCACCTTCTCCTCCTCAGTCAGGCGGACAGGGCAGGGTGGGCCCCCTCCAGTGCCCTTGGCATGCCGAGCTATGGCAGCCAGCTTGCCCTTCACATGACGCCGCAGGTCATTCATTTTCTTCTGAATGTCCTGCGGTGTCCGGACCTCATGAGAGAGGGCATTGACCTGGCACGCGATCCCTCATTAAAATCTGATCCCTCCGGGACTTGCTGGTCCGGGCACTGTCAGCACCATGGAGCCGCGAATCAAACTTCTCCATGGCCCTGACGACAATGGCCCTCTCCTCTGGGGAGAAATTCTTCTTCCTCCTCTCCTTAACCACGGTTGTCATCTTGTCCAGCACAAACTTTGGCCGTCACTATCCAAAAAATGGGAGACGTTTGCGCTGCACGGGCGCATGTGTGGGCGCATTATATACCCTGCGCCGGCGCATCGTAGGGAGGCTTTGCGCATGCGCAGAAGGCATCCACGTCACGGCGCGGGTCAACCACGTCATGGCGCGGGTCATCCATGTCACGGCGCATGCTCCGTTCGTCCCGGCCTGCATTTGCATGGGGTCACGCTTCATTATAATGCAACACGCCCACTTCCCTCCTACTTTGGAGTTGCGCCGGATTACGCCCATGATTTTACGCGACGCAGGCGCATCTTGGAGCGCATTTACTTAGGGAATACGGTACTTGCCACTCCGTGTTACGTCGGCGTAGTGCATCTGAGATGCGCAACGCCTGCATAATTAGGCGCGCATCTACGAGAATCTGGCCCGTTGTTTATTATAATTGCCAGGTCCAAGTCAGCGCCCTGATTAGGTGCATTTCTTTGTACACGGTATCTAATGTATCTACACATGTTTTTTTTAAATGTATTATTAATCTTTGTAATTTCCACCTCCATTCATTTTGTCCTTTGGAGCTTCATCTAAAGTCCCAACCTTTTTGTTTGCACCGCTGCTGGCTCTTGCAGCATTGGTGTCCCCTTTTGTCAATGACGGGGGTGGAGGCTCATGACTTTCACCCAGTCATAGCCTCACTCAAAGTCCCAATTTCCCTCAATCCCCCCTTCTTTGCTCAATACCCCAGTTCTTAATACTGTGTATTGCCCCCTTTACCATCAACGAGAGCTTGAAGTCTTTTGTGGTATTTGTGGATGAGGCTCTTTATCTTCTCAGATGGTGAAGCTGCCCATTCCTCTTGGCAAAAGCCTCCAGTTCCTGTAAATTCCTGGGCTGTCTTGCATGAACGGCACGTTTGAGATCTCCCCAGTAGGGATGAGCCGAACACCCCCGCGTTCGGTTCGCACCAGAACCTTCCAACGGACCGAACGTTTGCGTGAACATTTAGAACCCTATTGACGTCAATGGGACTCGAAAGTTCGAATTCAAAAGTGCTCATTTTAAAGCCCCAAGTTATTGTCGGAAACCGTCTTTGAGAACCCGGGTCTTGCCCCAGGGAACATGTATCAATGGAAAAAAGTTTTAAAAATGGTCGTTTTTTTCTGGAGCAGTGATTTTAATGATGCAGCATCATTAAAAACACTGCTCCAGAAAAAACGACCATTTTAAAAAAAAATTAAAATTCCATTGATACATGTTCCCTGGTGCAAGACCCGGGTTCTCAAAGACGTTTTCACAGGCAAACTATAGACACCCAGCAGGTACAATATTAAAAGGATTTTTTTTTTTTTATTTAAGCATCATTAAAATCACTGCTCCTGGAGCAGTGATTTTAATGATGTTTAAATTTAAAAAAATGAAAAATTCCTTTATATACTGTACCTGCTGGGTGTCTATAGTATGCCTGTGTAGCTTTATGGTGCACACTGCAGAGGACACAGGCAATACACCACGTGAGAATACTACAGATAGCACAATCAACTACCTGCCAGTAAATTAGGAAGAACTGATCTATCTAAGTTATACAGTGTATAAATATGTGTACAACTCCTGGGATGTATATATATCCTCTACACACTGTAAAATTAACTGACTAACCTGCCTGCCTGCTCTATCTACCTAGAAAAAATTACACTCTCTCTGTCTCTCTCTGACTGATCTATTCTCTAAACAGCGCCGGAACACACTACACAAGGCCAACCTGCAGGCGGCCTTTTATAGTGTGGGGCGTGTACTAAACCCCCTAAACCATAATTGGCCAAAGCCACCCTGGCTTTGGCCAATTATGGTTCTCTGTACTGATGGCGTCATAGGCCGTGTTTGTCCAATCATCAGCGCGCAATGCCGCAGAGAATTATGGGCCGTGGCTCACTACGTAAATTTGGCACGAACGACCCGTTTTGTTCGAATTTCGACGAACGATCGAACATACGATGTTCAAGTCGAACATGGGTTTGACTCGAAAACGAAGCTCATCCCTACTCCCCAGAGGGGCTCAATGATATTAAGGTCAGGAGACTGAGGTGGCCACTCCAGAACCTTCACTTTATTCTGCTGTAGCCAATGACAGGTAGACTTGGCCTTGTGTTTTGGATCATTGTCATGTTGGAATATCCAAGTACGTCCCATGCGCAGCTTCCTGGCTGATGAATGCAAATGTTCCTCTGGTATTTTTTGATAACATACTGCATTCTTCTTGCCATCCATTTTCTTTTTTTCCACATCAGCTATTTCCTCGTGCTGGAGATCAGCTCATGGTGAAAATGCTTCCTTTGTCTCCAAAGCTGACTTGCATCATTTGTGGTATCTCCTGCGTTCAAAGATTATTTATTTATTTTTTGAATATGTATATGTATATATATATATATATATACATATGTAATTTTCCCTCTTTCAGTAGGAGTTGACTACATTTTTACAGTTAACATAAAGACAAAACACAGACTAAACCTTCCCTCCGATACTCCGGGCTCGGAGCCAGCGTTGGGGAGACTGATAGCCCTCTTTCCTATAAGTATGAGCATCCTTTTCCCCCTCCTCCTTTTTTCTCGTCTATCTCTGGCCCACTCTACTACTCGAGATAATACTGCAACTTTATGATAAGGCCTTCGATAGGGTGGACTGGGGACTAATGTTAAAAACCTTAGCAATAATGGGTATCGGAGATAGGATGTTAAGTTGGATTAGGACACTCTACCATCACCCGTCCGCAAGAGTTAAAATCAACGGGACCCTATCATCCTCATTTGTTATGAGAAATGGGACGAGACATAGATGTCCCCTGTCCCCACTCCTATCCATTCTATCCCTAGAACCGTTGTTAGCCACAATACGAAATAACCCCGAAATCAGGGGAGTGAAAGTAGGGAAAGAGGAACATAAACTATCAGCGTTTGCTGATGATATCCTATTCTATATTACCAACCCATTATTAACAATCCCAACCCTAAACAAGGTACTCCAAGAATACGGCGCCATATCTAACTTCAAAATCAATGAAACAAAAACAGAAGTGTTAAACATAAATATTAATAAAAACGAAGAGAAGCTGGTCAAGAGGATTTGCGTCTTCCCGTGGATCAGAGAGTTAAAATATTTAGGCATAAAATTAACAAACTCGACTAAGGAAATCTATAAAATAAATTTCGTCCCTCTGCTAAACGAGATCAAAACAGATGTCAAGAAAATTATAAATAGACCTATCTCTTGGGTAGGGCGTATAAACACTCTGAAGATGCTCTTGGTACCAAAGATACTTTTCAAATTTCAAATGTTGCCAATTACCTTCCCCCAACAATTCCTGAGAATATTAAACTCGATCCTAACGAATTATGTGTGGAAAGGTAAAAAACACAGAATCTCCCTATCAATTTCGAAACAAAAGAAGAGTGAGGGGGGCCTT
Organism: Rana kukunoris; assembly: GCA_029574335.1. Lineage (NCBI taxonomy): Eukaryota > Metazoa > Chordata > Amphibia > Anura > Ranidae > Rana > Rana kukunoris. Next base: position 19,548,137 of record CM056058.1, on the reverse strand, counting down.
ACCATGCCCGATATTAGAGAATTTCTTGCCATCCATTTTGATCAAATTTTCTGTGCCTACGTAGCTCACACATCCCCAAAACATCAGCGATCCACCTCCGTGTTTCACAGTAGCAATGGTGTACCTTTCATCATAGGCCTTGTTGACTGCTCTCCGAATGTAGTGTTTATGGTTGTGGCCAGAAAGCTCAGTTTTGGTCTCATCACTCCAAATGACTTTGTGCCAGAAGGTTTGAGGCTTGTCTCTGTGCTGTTTGGCGTATTGTAATTGGGATACTTTGTGGCATTTGCATAGTAATGGTTTTTTTTTTGGCGACTCAACCATGCAGCCCATCTTTGCAGTGCCTCTTTATTGTGCATCTTTGGCCATGGACCGTGGACCCAGAGAGCCACCTACCTAGTTGACTACCCAGTATACCGTGCTGGGTTCATGCAGTGCACCACCTATGTTCTGCTACATGGTGCTTATCTCAGTGTCCGTTCTTAGCAGGCTATCTCCCTACCTTTGGTATATCTCCATGGGTCCCATTCACTACACTGTATCGTTACACTGCAGTTAGCCCATCCATGGCATGCTCCCCCCACTATGTCCACAGTGGTGGGACCTCCCCTTGTGGCCCTAGATATTCTCCTGATGAAGCGGTTCACACCGCAAAACTAGTAGAGATTCCCTCCGCGACCCATGTCCCATTGGGATACCTCCCCCATGTGGGGACTCTTCTTATGGTGATCCATGTGGTCTGCCATTAAATGCACTTGCTCGTCCCACCCCTTTCCTGCCTTGCCAGTTTTTATTTTGCCATGGGGTTCCCCATAAAATCCATACCAGACCCAAGTGTCTGGTATGCATTGGAGGCGGGGGGAAAGAATACTGCAATGTTTTTTTATACATTTTAATTACCGGCATGTTTTTTTACATTCAGCTGTGGCCTGGTATGGTTCAGGGGTGGGGGCACTTGCTCGTCCTACCCATTTCCTGATCTGTCAGGCTGCATGCTCAGATAAGGGTCTGGTATTTTTTTTTGGGTGGGGGGGGGGGGTAGAATACCACGCTGTTTTTTTTATACGTTTTAATTGCCGGCATGTTATTTCTTACATTCAGCTGTGGCCTGGTATGGTTCAGGGGTGGGTGCGCTTGCTCGTCCCACCCCTTTCCTGACCTGCCAGGCTGCATGCTCGGATAAGGGTCTGGTATGGATTTTGGGGGGGGGACCCCACGCTGTTTTCTGATATGGTTTACGATATTTTTATATCAGCTCTGAACTTTAGCCTCGTGCTAAATAAGTTGGTGATGGGGACGTGGTACCTGGATAAACCAGCAATACACGCGTTAGACTTCTTAAAGGGGTGTTCCAGCCAAAAAATGTGTTTATTAAAAGTCAGCAGCTACAAAAAGTGTAGCTGCTGGCTTTTAATAAACACTCATTTACCTGCTCCTGCGTTCCAGCGACACGCCGACCGGGGCTCCGCTCCTCTCCCCCCCTCCCCACCCGGCGTCTCCATCCCGACTGTGGGTACCCAGCCGTGACAGCCTTCGGCTTCACGGCCGGGCACCCACTGCGCATGCGTACGCGGCGCGGCTCGCCGCTGATTGGAGAGGCGATCGCATGGGACCTGTCAGTGTCCCATGTGATCGCCTACAGGGAGGGGCTGGTGTAGGCGATTAAGGCTTAATCGCCTAACCAGCCCCTCGGTGGAAGCAGGAAGTGGGACAGGAAGTCCCACTCCTACTGAAGCCCCCACTCCCCCCCCAAAAAAAATTACATGCCAAATGTGGCATGTATGGGGGTGAGGAGTGGAACAAGAGGAAGTTCCAAATTTGGGTGAAACTCCTCTTTAAGTGAGCTGGCATCTCTGCCCATCAGCTGACTTGTAATCAGTTTTCTAGGGAAACCTTATCTTAAAATAGTTAAATAGTTAATTAGTACTTGTTATACTGTAATGTTTTTGTTTACGTACACTTTAGTTGTTACTCATACAGCACTCCTTAAGAAGCACATCTGCTGTGAGGTTGTCATATAATGTTTATTTATAACCAACTTCTCAAGGTTAGGTTCCTTTTAATTTTTTACAATGTCTAGTGTAGTTTCTTTCTTTTTCCTACGTCTACGTAAAGCCATTAAAGAGCTTTTAAACCTGTAACTGGTATTTCTGCATGTCATGTTGTGAACTGTTAAAGAATAAAGAGTACATTGCGTGAGAGCAGAACCCATCTACCCCACCCCTCACCCCACCCCTAACCCAACCCCTCTCCCCACCCCTCACCCCACCCCCCATCCTCTTGAGCAAAATTACCAGTTGAACCTCAGATTACTCGCATAATCTGTTCCAGGAGAATGCTCGTAATCCAAAGTACTCGCATATCAAAGCAAGTTTTCCCTTTGAAGTCAATGGAAACAAAAATAATTTGTTTCCGCCTTGACTTCAATGGGATGCAATACCGAATGCGGCCAGAGGTGGAGGGGGGCCAGAGAGCGACGAAAACAGCCGAAAAGGCCCAAGGACACTTCGGCTCGTTTCCTGCACCCCGTACATCAGGCCAAATGAGGTACTGCATTCCAATGTTCGGCTTTTCTAGGCTCCTGCGCCCCCGTACCTCAGGCCAAATGAGGTACTGCAGGCTTATTTAGCTTGAATTCTACTTGTCTTGCAAACCTAGTCAGAATTTAAGTTGCTTGCAAATCAAAAAGCTCTCAAACCAATTTATTCTTAAACCGAGGTTCCACTGTACTGTAGCCAGGGTTGGTGCAAGGATTTTTTACACCCTAGGCGAAACCTCATTTTGCCACTCCTCCCCTGACTTCACCCCTTTTGCCATGTCCATGGATACCCCACCTTTTAAATGAAGTGCCCATCAAATGCAACCCACCAGCACCCATCAAATTCAGCCTCACCAGCGCCCATTAATTCAGCCTACCGGTGCCCATCAATGCAGCATCACCAGCGGCCACCAATGCAGCATCACCAGCGCCCATTAATACAGCCTCACCAGTGCCCATTAAATCTGCTTACCAGTGCCCATTAAATCTGCTTACCAGTGCCCATCAATGCAGCCTCACTAGCGCCCATCAAATGCAGCCTACCAGCCAGTGGCGGCTGGTGCTCACATTTTTTGGGGGCGCAAACAAACGAAAACAAACAAACAATTGCAGCCTCACTGTGCCCATCAAACGCATCCACTGGGTCCATCAAACGCAGCCACTGTGTCATGCAATCAAACACAGCCACTGTGCCATCAATTGTCAACACAGTGCCATGCCATCAAACACAGCCACTGTGCCAATCAATTGTTGCCACTGTGCCAATTGTCGCTACTGTGCCCTTTAATTGTCACCATTGTGCCCTGTAATTGTCACCACTGTGCCCTGTAATTGTCGCCACTGTGCCAATTATCATCACTGTGCCCTTTAATTATCGCCACTGTGCCCTGTTATTGTTCCGAGGAGAGCTGACATCACTTCCTCTGCCAGTGTTTACATTATACAGGAAGAGGAAGTGAGGTTTCTGGATTGGCTGGGAGCAATCACGGACAGAATCGAGCAGCCGCCCCCCTCAGCACGGATCGCTCCCTAAGGTAAGCCGATCGGACCCCCGACCCGCTAGAAGGCAGGGAGGTACATGTATGCCCATCTGCCTGTACGTGCCATTCTGTGGACGTACATAGTCGTGCGGCGAGCGTTAAGCGTTTAATTGTCGCCACTGTGCCCTGTAATTGTCACCACTGTGCCAATTGTCGTCACTGTGCCCTTTAATTGTCGCCACTGTGCCTTGTAATTGTTGCCACTGTGCCTTGTAATTGTTGCCACTGTGCCTTGTAATTGTCACCACTGTGCCAATTGTCGTCACTGTGCCCTTTAATTGTCGCCACTGTGCCTTGTAATTGTTGCCACTGTGCCTTGTAATTGTCGCCACTGTGCCCTTTAATTGTCGCCACTGTGCCCTGTAATTGTCTCCACTGTGCCCTGTAAAATGCTGCCCCCCCCGCCCGGCACTTACCTTTCTGGGGTCGGCCATCCTCCTTCCACGGTCCCCTGATGTCTTCTCCCGCCCTCGATGACGCTTCAGCCAATCAGGTTACCAGTAACCAGAACTGGTGAACCTGATTGGCTGAGACGCCTGTCACCCCCCGTGCATCCCCTGTATAAGTATTTGGAAGCCTATTACAGCCTGAGGGCTGTAATCGCAAAGCCGTGGCTCTGATAGGCACTTCCACAGCCAACCAGCTGCTGTTATTCAGATGGCCGGCGCTCACCAGGGGGGCGGTCATCTGAATAGTCGCCGGTGTGTTGTCATTTTCTGCTCCCCGTCTCAGAATGCTCCGGAAGTGCTGGGCGGCCAACTGCGCATGCGCGATGCGTTCCAAACGCATCTGCGATGCGTTCCAATGCATTTACGACAGTGCACACCAGCGAAGCCGCCGTTCGGTATCCAGGCTCTTTCCTTAACATCCCCGTGGATTGGAGGATGTTAAAAAAAGAGCCAGGAGGCCGAGCGAGCGCAGCGAGCCGTCCGAGCGAAGCGAGGACGTGAGGCCGACTGGCCACTTTCCCCTAAGTCCACGTCGCTCTGAATGATGGCTTCGCTGGTGTGCAGTGTCGTAAAGCCATTGGAACGCATCGCAGATGCGTTTGGAACGCATCGCGCATGCGCAGTTGGCCGCCCAGCACTTCCGGAGCACTCTGTGACGGGGGAGCCGAATATGACACGTCACCGGCAGTGGCAATACATAGATTCATGCACAAATGTGGAATGCACATGCAAATGTTAATGGTGTTTTCATCACACAAGTGAGGTATCGCTGCATAGGGAGAGCAATAATTAAAGACATCTTTTATATTTTACCAAACAATTTGGTTATTATTTTGTGTTTGTGTGCAATAAAGTTAAATAAAGTGTATTGTTTTCAAAACAATGTTGCGTTTAAAAAACTGCTGCACAAATACTGTGTGATATGAAAAAATTGCAACATCCATCATTGTATTCTATAGAGCCTCTGCTTATATATATACACACTATATTACCAAAAGTATTGGGACACCTGCCTTTACACACACATGAACTTTAATGGCATCCCAGTCTTAGTCCATAGAGTTCAAGATTAAGTTGGCCCCGCCCTTTGCAGCTATAACAGCTTCAACTCTTCAAGGTTTAGGAGTGTGTCTATGGGAATGTGTGACCATTCTTCCAGAAGCCCTTTTGTGAGGTCAGGCACTGATGTTGGACGAGAAGGCCTGGCTCGCAGTCTCCGCTCTAATTCATCTCAAAGGTGTTCTATCGGGTTGAGGTCATCCATGTCTTTATGGACCTTGCTTTGTGCACTGGTCCAAATCATTTGCTGGAAGGGGGGGATTATGGTGTGGGTTTGTTTTTCAAGGGTTGGGCTGGCTCCTTAGTTCCAGTGAAAAGAACTCTTAAGGCGTCAGCATACTGAGACATTTTGGACATTTTCGTGCTCCCAACTTTGTGGGAACAGTTTTGGGGATGGCCCCTTCCTGTTCCAACATGACTGCACACCAGTGCACAAAGCAAGGTCCATAAAGACATGGAGGAGCGAGTTTGGGGTGGAGAAACTTCACTGACCTGCAGCGTCCTGACCTCAACCTGATAGAACACCTTTGGGATAAGATAGAGTGGAAACTGGGAGCCAGGCCTTCTTGTCTTTATCAATGTCTGACCTCACAAATGCACTTCTGGAAGACACACTCCTAAACCTTGTGGACAACCTTCCCAGAAGAGTTGAAGCTGTTATAGCTGCAAAGGGTGGGCCAAGTCAATCTTGAACCCTACAGATTATGGGCCAGATTCAGGTAGAGTTACTCTGGAGTATCAGTGATACTCCAGCCTAACTCTCACTTTGAGCCGGCGTTTCTGTTTTCTTTAGTCAGAAATCAAGAAACGCCGGGTTGGAGTTACTATACGAGCGGCGTAATTGTATTTCACCGTCGTATCGCAACTTCAATTTTAAAAATGGCGCGCGGGGCGTTCCCGCTGATTAACGCCGAGAATATGTTAATCAGTGGGAATCGGAAATTCATGATCGTATTCGGGCGCGACACAGTGACTTTCCGACGTTTCCGTAAGAGATACGCGGCGTAAAGAAATACATGCCCCCTAGGTGGAGTATCCTATGTTAAGTATGGCCGTCGTCATCGCGTCGAAAAAAAAAAAATTTGAGTCGTTTGCGTAAAACGTCCGTGAATGGGGATTGACGTCATTGATGTTCACTGACAGAATTTGGAGCATGCGCACTGACAGTCGACGCATGCACAGTACGTTCGCCGCGGGATCGCGCCTAGTTATAATAATACACGCCCCGTACCCGCCCAATTTGAATTACCCCGGCTCATTTTCGATACGCCGCCGCAACTTTAGGAGCAAGTGCTATGTGAATAACAGTACTTGCTGCTAAAATTTCGCCGGAGTAACGTAAATGAGAAACGTTACTCCAACTTAAAGATTCGCCCATCTACCTGAATCTGGCCCTAAGACTGGGATGCCAATACAATTCACGTGTTTATAAAGGCAGGCGTCCAAAATACTTTTGGAATTATAGTGTGTATACACACACACACACACATATATACCGTATATACTTGAGTATAAGCCGAGGCACCTAATTTTAACACAAAAAAATGGGAAAACTTATTGACTTAAGTATAAGCCTAGGGTGAGAATGCAGCAGCTACTGTAAGTGGAAAAGAGGATTAACAGTGCCCATTTGCACGCCTCCCTGTGCCCATTACAACCCCACTGTGCCCATAGCAACCTCACTGTGCCCATAGCAACCTCACTGTGCCCATTGCAACCTCCTGTGCCCATTGCAACCTCACTGTGCCCATTGCAACCTCATTGTGCCCATTGCAACCTCACTGTGCCTATTACCTCACTGTGCCCATTGCAACCTCACTGTGCCCATCCTCACTGTGCCCATTATAACCTCACTGTGCACATTGCAGCGTACCTGAAATTCTTGACAGGCTGCGCTGCGGGTGTCCATTTTTTAAAACTCGCGGCTCCCTCCTGGTTCTGTCCGTTCCGTGATAGGCTTTTGACACTGTGTTCAGTGTTCCGCCTATTACGGACGTTCTTTCATTCTCGGCCCCAGTTTCCCAGCAGACACTGTGTTCAGTGTTCCGCCAATCACGGACGTTTTTTCATCCTCGGACAATAGAAGGTCCGTGATAGGCGGAACACTGAACACAGTGTCAAATGCCTATCACAGAATAGGACAGAACCAGGGGGAAGCCGCAAGTTTTAAAAAACGGACACCCAAGGTACACTGACTCAAGTATAAGATGAGAAGGGTATTTTCAGCCCTAAAAAAAGGCTTATACTCAAGTATATACTGTATATATTTATATATCTATCAATCATAGGTGTGCAGAGCCTATTGCATTAGGGTGTGCACCCTAAAGGTCCACCACATATTCTTTTGACATATTTACTGGCCTCTTCCCTGCTCTCCATTCTGAAACAATAGGGGGAAGGGGGAGCAAGGGAGCACATGGGGGACCCAGGCAACTGAAGGAAATGGAACAGGGAAAGGAGGGGTGCCATACATTAATACCGATCCCCTATATTTTCCTCCTGTGGCAGATAATTGTTGACAAAAGGGAGAGAAGGAGAAGCCTACTTTCAGCTGCTGCAGGAGGAAAATACAGATCAGTTCCACTAAATTCCACCCCCGTCACCTCTCCTGTCCAGGTTCTGAGGGTCAGCAAGGAAGGATTGTGGTTTACCTATGACCTGCCCACCACTGACAGGTTGCCAACCCCAGGATTAGGGTGTGCCCAGGCACACTGGCACACCCCTTGCGCACGCCTATACCCTTGTTTGGGGGCACTGCAAGGGTATTTTTTCGGGGCTTTAACTGTTTTATAAACAACCCCCCCCCCCTGCAGTTTAAAAGCCGTGATTATTCTGCTAGAGAAATGGCTGCCATTGTTGCAGATAGGAATTTTAAACATTTAGTCCTCTGTATAGATGGAATCTTGGTATGTTGCTGCGGGGGAAGCCACATCAATGTGGTGGGTCAAGTTTCGCTGAGTAATGGCTTCATTGGAAATGCAGAGAACGCTCATATGCAATGGAAAACCTGCTAACTCACTCATTGCAGCACACAGGACTTTTCGCAATCTATATGCCAGGCCCGTAACAATGTGTAGATGACGTAACAAGTCCGCTGCCAGGGACTAGGGAGGGGTGATGATGATCGCTGGTGTGGTACAGTTTAGCCTTTCAGTGCAACACCCATTCCCTTGTCGGAAGGGGGATTTCAGGCAAAACACAAAATTCTGCTGCAGTGCCCTGTGGAAATCTGTTAACTTATGTCAGATTTTTTAACCACTTCCTGCCGGCCGTACAACTTTGTACGGCCGCAGTGTGGATGCCAATTGCCAGGAGGCCGTCTATATACGGCCTCCGGGCCTCCAGCCACTGGGGGGCGCGCGAGCACTGAGATACCGATGCGCGTGCCTGGCGGCCGCCATGTCCGCCAGGCACCCACGATCGCCGGTTACACAGGTAGAGAGGAGACCGATCTGTGTCCCCTGTACATAGGGACACAGATCTGTCACCTCCCCCAGTCAGTCCCCTTCCCCCACAGTTAGAAACACTATGCAGGGTACACATTTAACCCCTTCCTCACCCCCTAGTGTTAACCCCTTCCCTGCCAGTCACATTTATACAGTAATTAGTGCATATTTATAGCACTGATCGCAGTATAAATGTGAATAGTGCCAAAAAAAAAAAAAAAAGTGTCCGATGTGTCCGCCATAATGTCGCAATCCCAATAAAAAACGCAGATCGCCGCCATTACTAGTAAAAAATAAATAATAAAAAATAATAATAATTCTGTCCCCTATTTTGCAGGCGCTGTAACTTTTGCGCAAACCAGACGCTTATTGTGATTTTTTTTTTACCAATAATATGTAGAAGAATATGTATCGGCCTAGACTGAGATTTTTTTTTAAATTGGGCTATTTAGTATAGCAACAAGTAAAAAATATTGTTTTTTTTTTTTTTTCAAAATTGTTGCTATATTTTTGTTTATAGCCAAAAAAGGAGGAGATCAAATACCACCAAAAGAAAGCTCTATTTGTGGGGAAAAAAGGACGTATATTTTATTTGGGGGCCACGTTGCTCGACCGCGCAATTGTCAGTTAAATCTACGCATGGCCGAAAGCTGAAATTTCACCTGGGCAGGAAGGGGGGTATATGTGCCCAGTAAGCAAGTGGTTAATATAGGGACATTGTTCAGGAGGGAAAAGCCTACAAGGGGTTTGGCCCTATAACAGGATCGTAGTCTGTCTCTGATATTTCCCTGTATCTTCCAATGGTTCTAGATAGCAAGGCGTTACACACAATGCATTGCCATCTATCAGGGCTGGACTGAGACCAAAATTTGGCCCTGGACTTCATCCAAACCGGCCCACTGAGCCATCGGCCCACCGGGAAACTCCCTGTAGTCCCTATGGCCAGTACATGTCTGTCATCTATAATGCAGTCTTTGCTTATTAATAGGAAGAGATTAGGTATCTGTCATGCTGCAATATAACGATTTCATCTATTGAGTCTAGAAAACGTTACTAATTGATGGTGTTCTTTTTGAGGAATGGCAAAATCTAGTGGTAGGATTTTGGTGCTGGCTGGTATGTTTCAGAAAAAAAACTGTGTTTAGTGCATTGGAGCGGCTGCAGGATGGGGGTTAGCATGAAGATCGAAAGGTTTGTGAGGGTTAGTGTTGGTAGCAGGGGTAGGGTCTACACTATCTTGGTTACTTGGGGAGCCACAGCCCAGTCTGAATAATGTGTCCGGGTTTCAGTCCACCTGAAACCTAGACACATGATTTAAAACCAGGACTGTCCGAGTAAATCCTGGACAGATGGCAACCCTAAGCAGGGGTCTCGAAACTATGGCACATGGGCAAAATCTTGCCTGCTACATGATTTCATCTGGCCCTCTGCTGTAAGATGAACTCTGATGGAGACTCTGGTGTAAAGAGGGATGCTATTGGGGACTCTGATGTGAGGGAAAACTCTGATGGTAATTCTGATGTTGGTGAGAACTCTGGTGGGGACCCTGATGTGAAGAAAACTCAGAGGGGGACTCTGATGTGAGGAGAACTCTGGTGGGGACCCTGATGTGAAGGAAACTCAGAGGGGGACCCTGATGTGAGGAGAACTTTGGGGGGACCCTGATGTGAAGGAAACTCAGAGGGGGACCCTGATGTGAGGAGAACTATGATGGGGACCCTGATGTGAGGGGAACTCTGATGGGGGCCCTGATGTGTGTGAGAAGAACTCTGGTGGGGACACTGATGTAAGAAGGAACTCTGATGGAGACACTGATGTGAGGGGGAACTTTGTTCGACCAAAATCACATCGGAATTCCGACAGAATTCCACCGGAGTAAAAGAGAACATGGGCCCGGATTTACAGACATCGGCGCACATTTATGCCGCCGTAGCGTATCTCTTTTACGCTACGCCGACGCAGCGCAGAGTAAACATGTGCAGACTGGAATATTTCGTTTCGTTTTTTCGTTTTCGTTTGGAAAATAAATTTAGTTACTCCCGAAAATCACTTTGATTTATTTAGTTTTTCGTTGGGGAATAGCTTTCGTCTGAAAATCCAATAATACTTGGTTCCTGTCGAATGGTCAAAAGAATATTCGACGGACCGTCAAATCTTTTTGGTTACTGGTGAATGATCAAAAGAATATTCGACGGATTGTCGAATCTTTACGTCTCATAAATCGAAATCTAATCTCTGTACTGTCGAATCTATTATTTCTATAGTGTCAAATCTTTTCCCTATAATGTCGAATCTCTTTATATCAAATTTTTACCGCAACGAAAACGAAAATAAAGCATTTTTTATGTCGGATCTTTTGTTTACTTTCTTGCACTTTCGTTATCGTTTGTTAAAACGATAAACGAAAAAACCTGATTTTCGGACGAAAATGCATTCTAACGAAAACAAATGCACATGTCTAGCGCAGAGAGGCAAGCATGGAATTCACAAAGCAAATGCTCCCAATGTTGCACCAGTGTGGCGTATAATTCGTAGGCGTAAGCCGGCGTAATTGGAAGTGGGTGGAAGTGGGCTGGAAGTGGGCGTGATCCATGCTAATGAAGCGTGACCCCATGCAAATGATGGGCCGGGCGCCAGACAAGTACTTAAAACGAACTGCGCATGCGTCGAGACGTGAACGTATCCCCGTGCGCATGCGCACAACCACGTCGGAACAACTGCCTAAGATACGACGGATCACTGTGTACGCCATTAACGTAACCAACACCCAGCCAGACCCACGTCGGCCCATATTCACAGACGTCCAACGCACAATACATAGGCTTGTGTTCCCTGGTCCATACCTTTGCATGGGTTGCGCCTCATCTATGGGGAATAACTTAATGCCGGACGTAAAACTTACGCAAACCGCTATATCATGCGCCGGGCGCAAGTACGTTCACAAATTGGCGTATCTCCCTCATTTGCATATTTAAATAGAAAATCAATGGGAGCGCCACATGCGTCCAGCGTAAATATGCGCCCACTCTACGCCGGCGTAGGCAAGTTATGTCGGTGGGATGAAGTCTGTCTTTAGGCGTATCTTATATTGTGGGTCCGGCGCACAGATACGATGGCGCATATTTGTACTTACGCGGCGTATCTGGAGTTACGTCGGCGCAAGTGCTTTGTCTCTATCTAAACTTCGAAGGAATTCATTGGAATTACTCCGATGGGGCATATACACGGTTGGAATTTTCAATGGAAAAAGTCAGTCTGACTTTTTTCATCGGAAATTCCGATCGTGTGTACGGGGCTTTAGAAATCCCTTCGAGTAAAGGCTCTATTTAAGTTTCCAAGTTTGGCAGAGCCTACACGCCAACAATTTCCACCAATGACAGCGTCGTAGACTGTCCCGCTAAATGAGAAATAGTTGGGAGCCATACAGCTCAAGTACTTTGGTGACTCAAAGAAACAACATCGAAGTTTACATTTTTTCCCCCAAACGACTTTTTCTTTAACTGTGGAACCCACCCAATGTTCAAAAACATACTTCGCTGCGCCAAAAGTGATTTCATGTCTGTGAAGGAAGTGATTCGGCCAATGAATTGTTGACCAGCCCTGTGTTTTACTAGAAAACCCAACCCATGGCCGTGTTCTGCTTCTCCAGCATCAGAGAGAGACGGCCTCCTTATTACAGGGGTGTCGCTGTGTCTAGAGTGCTCGGCTGTACCAGTTACCACTACTATAGGAATAAGAGTTCTCTCTTTTTTTTTTAACATCCATAGTCGTACGTAAATGTTTAGCCGTTGTCTAGTACAGGAATGAAGTGATTCATTGTTTTCTGGGGCATTCCATGTTTATTCAGACAACTACGTATTTTATTCATCGTGTAAGGATTTTTTTTTTTTTTGTATATTCAAAGGGCAGCCATACTCGAGGGGTTCAAAGACCATTCCTTTGTGCTTTACCAACATATTTATTAATTGACTGATAAATCGATATCTCAGACCAGCCTTTTGCAACCTTTTTGATGCAGAGGAAGCAACCGACTCCGGGAACCAGTGTTAATTTTGTTGACGAAAATATTTTCGTCTACGAAATTATCACTCGATTAAAACTAAAACAATTCAGATAACTAAAATACGACTAAAACTAAAATGGCATTTTAGCTAAAAGACTTTGGGCCAGATTCTCGTAGATTCTGGCGTAGCGTAAGCTATTTACACTACGCCGCCGCAACTTAACGGAGCAAGTGCCGTATTCTCCAAGCACTTGCTCCGTAATTTGCGGCGACGTAGTGTAAATGGCCCGGCGTAAGGTCGCGTAATTCAAAGGGGGCGGCTTGTATTTAAATTAAGCGCGCCCCCGCGCCGAACGAACTCCGTTAAAGTAGCCCAGTGTGCATGCTTCAACTCACGTCAATGAAGCCGACGTGAACGTCACTTACGCAAAGCCCTATTCGCGAACGTTTTACATAAACGTCGTAAAAACACGATAGCAAAAAGTAAAAAATATTCATTTTTTTCGTGATTGTAGCCGTATTAGTGCAATTGTGATAGAGAAAACTGAGTACTGTCCGTGATACTTTTTTTATTTGCACTAACATACCATTTTTCAGGACAAGCTTTCGGGGTGTTACCCCTTTCTTCAAGGCCCAAGCAGTACTGATTCACAATTGTTTTGGCAGAATGTTAAAACAAAACAAGAAAAAAAAATAAAAAATCTCAGAGGGAAAGGAAAAAAATGAAAAACAAACACATACAAATTGTTTTTCTTTGTTTTTCTTTCTTTTTTTACCTTTCCCTCTGAGATTTTTTTCTTTTTTTTCCAGGTTTTGTTTTAACATTCTGCCAAAAAAATTGTGAATCAGTACTGCTTGGACCTTGAAGAAGGGGTAACACCCTGAAAGCTTGTCCTTAAAAATTGTATGTTAGTGCAAATAAAAAAAGTATCACGGACAGTACTCAATTTTCTCTATCACAATTGCACTAATACGGCTACAATCATGAAAAAAAATGAATATTTTTTACTTTTTGCTATAATAAATATCCCTCAAAAATATATAAAAAAAACTTTTTTTTCCCCCTCAGTTTAAGTCGATACGTATTCTTCTACATATTTTTTGTTTTAAGCGTTTATTGATTGGTTTGCGCAAAAGTTATAACGTCTACAAAATAGGGGGATAGATTTATGACATTTTTATTAATATTTTTTTTTTACTAGTAATGGCAGCGATCTGCGATTTTTATTGGTACTGCGACCTTATGGCGGACAATTCGGACACTTTTGACACATTTTTGGGACCATTGGCATTTTTATAGCGATCAGTGCTATAAAAATGCATTGATTACTGTAAAAATTTCACTGGCAGGGAAGGGGTTAACACTAGGGGGCGAGGAAGGGGTTAATTATGTTCCCTTATTGTGTTCTAACTGAAGTGGGGGTGGACTGACTAGGGGAATTGACAGATCGCTGTTCATACATTGTATGAACGGACGGTCAGTCATTTCTTTCCCTGAAAGGACCGGGAGCTGTGTGTTTACACACACAGCTCCCGGTTCTCGCTCTGTAATGAGCGATCGTGGGTGCCCGGCGGTGATTGCGCCCAATGGGCACTCGCATCGGCACCAGGGGCGAGCAGGTGGCGCGGGCGCCGCTATTGGCTGGAATGCAAAATCACGTGATTTTGCGCAGCCGAGCCGACCTGCCGCCGTTAAACTATGGTGGGCAGGACCACTGCACGCACATTTACATTGACAGGATGGCACGGACAAGCAAATGGGCATACAGGTACGTCCCCTTTAATTTGTGTGGACAAGCGTGCTCCGTGACCGTGCTCCGCGGGACACGTGGACTCGATGTCCGCCGGTGTCCCGCGATCGTGTCGTGGAGCTGAAGAAAAGGGAGATGTCAGTGTAAACACGACATCTCCCCGTTCTTCCTAGTGACATGTCACTGATCAAATGCTCCCTCTCATCGGGAGCAGCGACCAGTGACATGTCACTTGTAGCCACGCCCCCTAAAAGTTAAAATCACTCCCTAGGATACACTTAACCCTTTCAGTGCCCCGTACAGGTTACCCCTTCACTACCTGTGTCATTTTTACAGTAATCAGTGCATTTTTATATCACTGATCGCTGTAAAAATTACAATGGTCCCAAAATGGTGTCAAAAGTGTCTGATGTGTCCGTCATAATGTCGCAGTCACGATAAAAATCGTTGATCGCTGCCATTACTAGTAGAAAAAAACATTAATAAAAATGCCAGAAAACTATCCACTATTTTGTAGACGCTATAACTTTTGCGCAAACCAATCAATGCACGCTTATTGCGATTTTTATCAAAAATATGAAGAAGAATACGTATCGTAAAACTGAGGAATTTTTTTTTTCATATATATTTTTGGAGATATTTATTACAACAAAAAGTAAAAAAATATAGATTTTTTTATTTTTTATTGTCGCATTAATTTTGTTTATAGCGCAAAAATTAAAACCACAGAGGTGATCAAATACCACCAAAAGAAAGCTCTATTTGTGGGGAAAAAAGGACGTACATTTTTTGCTAGAAAAATCATTTATAAATAAGTGTCGAGAAACAGAAATATATTGTAGCTGAAGTTTGGTAATACAGAACAGGCCCAGTGGGAAGGCAACCAGTCTGGGAGTACTGACAGCATGTAACAGCAATGTGACCATAGCATACCTCCCAACATTTTAAAAAATCCACTGCGGGACAAGACAAGTTATTCAATGAAGTTGTTGAGCGGAGGGGGGGGGGGGTTTGGCGACTGACGTTGGGTGGGTGGGGGTGGGTGGGTGACGTCCGAAGTTGTTGAGCGGTGGGGCGACCAAAGAGTTGTTGAGCGGGGGGGCCACCAGAGTTATTGAGCGGGGGGGGGGCCGCGAACGAGGTTATTTAGCGGGGGGTCCTCTTACCTGTGCAGAGAATATGTCTTTCCTCTCAGAGCTTTTCTATGTCCTTCCTGGCTCCCCCTTCTTGCACACTGCACAGATTCCTGTGCGGGACGATTAACCCATTTGCGGGACTGCGGGAGGATGTTGTCTGTGCGGGAAAATCCCCCAGAATCCGTGCGGGTTGGGAGGTATGCAGTAGAGGTAAAGCTTCCAGGGAAGTCCACGAGATAACAGCCAACTTGTGCTGTCGATGTTCAGGGGACACAATAGTGCTGGAGCCTGGGGATGATGTTAGAGGAAGCGAGACAAAAACCAGCATGGAACACAAACCGGAAGTGGACAGGAAGTGTGTCATAGAGGCGGGAGGCTTTTCAGAACAGCTCATTGGTTCCTTCTTCAGCCAGTGACCGGGCTGAAGAAGGAACCAATGAGCTGTTCCGAAACTTATGGACACACTTACCTGCTACATGACTGTTTCATCCACCATCTTGTAAGTGTTTTTAACTCCTTTAGGAGATATTAAAAGTTTTATACTTCTGCACTTAGAGGCGCCCTGTTTGTTTTTCTGTTTCCATTAGAGATTGCTTGTCTCCCTGAGTGCTGCCTAAAGTGTGTGAAGATTTGCTACCCTCAAAAAAACACAGACTTTATCGGTCAGGATGCTTGGAGAACCTGGATATACACATTTTTCAGCATCCAATCAGATAGCTGACCCCTGTGACCCCAGCTAACTAAGATCTTCTTGACTTCCTCTCCCTCTGCAATGGTGCTGTAGTTGAGCGCCACCTGCAGTGGAGAAAGCAGACTGCACCTGTCTACAATGTTACGGCTCCCCTTGGTCACCAACACCACTGATTTGGGAGGTAGGAACGAGGGAGCGCAGACAAAGGGAGTATAAAGGGGTTGGGGCCATTGCAGAGACATTGTCATTTTGCTCTGCATGGGCAAGGTGGCCGTGTCTCTTTAAGATCTGAGTAAGAGTCCTATACCCCTCTGATTCATACTCTGAATGTTGCCATTTGAGGACTATCCCATTTTCGTAATGATAATTGACATTTCAGACCTGCCCTCACCTTTAAACCATTATATGTTTGACCACATCACATGTATTCATTGTTTGCAGTTGTTTTCCATGTAAAGCATGAAACCCGAAGAACTAGTACAGCTGTCAACTTCTTGCTAATGGCAAAATCCTTTCTGAATTATAATTTACGAATCAAAAACTATTTTAAACATTCTATTTTCTAAAAAAAAACTGTCTGTCCTTTAAAGAATGATGTCAATGGCTGTCCTTTTTTGAGTTTTATTGATTTCTCAGATACCAGTCAGACCAGAACTCCACTAAATGGCTTAAAGGTTTAAAATTGCGATTAAGAACAGGGCCGAAGGATATGAATGACATACAACTAGTTCTTTTACAGTGTTATATTATGACTCAACCTAGCAGCTTGCTTAAAGGGTTTGTAAAGGTTGTTTTTATTTTCTAAATAGGTTCCTTTAAGCTAGTGCATTGTTGGTTCACTTACCTTTTCCTTCAATTTCCCCTCTAAATGTTTTTTTTCTTTGTTTTCTTTGTCCGAATTTCTCACTTCCTGTTTCTCCTCAGTAAGCTGTTCTGGCTGACTTTCCACCGCTCGGATGATGATGGTGGAAAGCTTACTGCGGGGAAACAGGAAGTGAGAAATTCAAACAAAGAAAAAAAAAAACATTTAGAAGGGAAATCAAAGGAAAAGGTAAGTGAACCAACAATGCACTAGCTTAACCACTTGAGTCCCCGCATATCGTCAAATGACGGCGGCATAGTGGATCTGAATATCCAAGCCGCCGTCAATTGACGGCATTGTGTTCTCCGGCCCCGAGATGCCGATGCGCGTGCCTGGCGGTCGCGATGTCCGCCAGGTACCCGCTGATCGGCAGTTTTAGAGCAGGGACGTGGAGCTCTGTGTGTAAACACAGAGCTCCACGTCTTGTCAGGGAGAGGAGACTGATGCTGTGTCCTTTGTACATAGGGACACAGCATCGGTCACCTCCCTCAGTCAGTCCCCACCCCCACACAGTTAAAACACACCCAGGATACACATTTAACCCCTTCCTCACCCCCTAGTGTTAACCCCTTCACTGCCAGTCACATTTATACAGTAATTAATGTGTTTTTATAGCACTGATCGATGTATAAATGTGAATGGTCCCAAAAATGTGTCAAAAGTGTCCGATGTGTCTGTCGCAATATTGCAGTCCTGACAAAATTCGCAGATCGCCGTATTACTAGTAAAAAAAAATTAAAAAAAAATTGTCAGAATTCTATCCCTTATTTCCTAGCCACTATAACCTTTGTGCAAACCAATTACTATACGCTTATTGCGATTGTTTTTTTTACCAAAAATATGTAGAATACATATCGGCCTAAACTGAGAAAAAAATATATATTTTTTTTAAAAAATGGGATTTTTATTATAGCAAAACGTAAAAAATATTGTGTGTTTCTTTTCAAAATTGTCGCTCTTTTTTGTTTATAGCGCAAAAAAAAAAAAAACACGCAGAGGTGATCAAATACCACCAAAAGAAAGCTCTATTTGTGGGAAAAAAAGGACGTCAATTTTGTTTGTGAGGCACGTCGCACGACCACGCAATTTTAATTTAAAGCGACGCAGTGCTGAAAGCTGAAATTTCGCCTGGGCAGGAAGGGGGTATATGTGCCCAGTAAGCAAGTGGTTAAAGGAACCTACCGTATTTTTCGCTTCATACGACGCACCTCTGTCTTAGAGGAGGAAAACAAGAAAAAAAATATTCTGAACCAAATAGTGTAATAAAATATTTCCCAAGCGCCCATAAACACAAAGGGCCAGATTCTCAGATACCCCGTCGTATCGGGCCAGATTCTCATAGAATTCCGGCGGCGTAGCGTAAGCCAGTTACACTACGCCGCCGCTGCTTGCTGGAGCAAGTGCTTGATTCTCTAAGCACTTGCTCCCGAGGTTTCGCTTACGTCGCGTAAATCGCGCAGCGTAAACCCGCGCAATTCAAATGGGGCGGCTTGTATTTAAATTAAGCGCGCCCCCGCGTCGAACGAACTGCGCCTGCGCCGGCCGGGGGAAAAGCCCAGTGCGCATGCTCCAAAGGACGTCACATTTTCTCAATGTAAACGACGTAATCGCAGCGTACGCCAGCCCCATTGAGAATCGACGTACGCAAACGACGTAAACGACGCACAACACGACGCGGTCCCGAGGCCATACTTAACATGGCATCCGACGGGACACGACGGCATCCGACGGGACCTCGTAAGGTTACTCCACATAGAAGCTGGGGTAACCTTACGCGGACGAAAACGACTACTTCATTTGCATATGCAAATGAAAAAACAACGTAAAGGCCACCTAGTGGCCGGAGTTGTCATTACATCTACGATCCGAAAGTGTAATTGTATTACGCTTGTCGGATGTAGAAGCGTATCTATGCAAAAGTGATGCTCAGCATCACACGCATAGATACGAGCCAAAAAAAAAGGCGATACGACGGGGTATCTGAGATACTCCGTCGTAACGCCTCTGAGAATCTGGCCCATCGCCTTTTTTTTTGGCTCGTATCTATGCGTGTGATGCTGAGCATCACTTTTGCATAGATACGCTTCTACATCCGACAAGCGTAATACAATTACACTTTCGGATCGTAGATGTAATGACAACTCCGGCCACTAGGTGGCCTTTACGTTGTTTTTTCATTTGCATATGCAAATGAAGTAGTACGCCGATTCTCGATCGCTTTTACGCCGCCCCGTCGTCGCCTACGTCGTTTTCGTCCGCGTAAGGTTACCCCAGCTTCTATGTGGAGTAACCTTACGAGGTCCCGTCGGATGCCGTCGTGTCCCGTCAGATGCCATGTTAAGTATGGCCTCGGGACCGCGTCGTGTTGTGCGTCGTTTACGTCGTTTGCGTACGTCGATTCTCAATGGGGCTGGCGTACGCTGCGATTACGTCGTTTACATTGAGAAAATGTGACGTCCTTTGGAGCATGCGCACTGGGCTTTTCCCCCGGCCGGCGCATGCGCAGTTCGTTCGACGCGGGGGCGCGCTTAATTTAAATACAAGCCGCCCCATTTGAATTGCGCGGGTTTACGCTGCGCGATTTACGCGACGTAAGCGAAACCTCGGGAGCAAGTGCTTAGAGAATCAAGCACTTGCTCCAGCAAGCAGCGGCGGCGTAGTGTAACTGGCTTACGCTACGCCGCCGGAATTCTATGAGAATCTGGCCCTAACTGTCTATTGCCAAAAACGCAGACTGACCATTACCATAAATGCAGAGTGACCATTGCCATAAACGCAGACTGACCATTGCCAAAAAACGCAGCACTTGTGGCTGCAACTTTTTTTTACTTGCCAGTGGCAGCCATGGGATCATCAGGCATGGGGGTCAGCATTCGGACGTCTAAAGCTTAGCATGAAATGCCCCACCCCCACCTCCTGCCCATTATTGCACAGCGCCAAGCAACTGCCTCTCTGTTTTGGTGCCGAACACCTGCGCTGAGCCTGGATGTCACGGAGGAGGGTAGGCGGAGCCTCCATCAGTAACTTAGAGTGTGGCCAATCACTGCCCGCTTATGGGGCGCTCGTCCCCGCCCTCGTCACGCCACTATTTATCACTACAGGCCTGCCTGGGGGACTGTAGCTGGCTGGGGACGGTTTGTGTGCGGGAGGCTTTTTTTGTGCAGAGATGCCGCCCCCGGCAAAGTGCACTGGATGGGGGGCGGTGCCTGTCGTATATTCGCACCATAAGACGCAGAGACATTTTCCCCCATATTTCTGGGGGAAAACGTGCGTCTTATGGTGCGGAAAATACGGTATTTAGAAAATAAACAAACCTTTACAACCTTTAATATTGTTATTACCTGTAGCAGTGACTTAAACATAGTATACATAAAGAACTGGAGAGGAACTTTATAGTCACTTGGTTGGTCGACCTACAAAAATTGATATTTCCAGTAAATTTAATTATCATTTTTTGCAGGTAAAACAGTACACCTGAAACAAGGACTCTACTCAAAGGAGCATGATACATCAAAGAAAGTTCTATAACTTGTATTTGTAACAGTAGAAAACACAAAAGAAGAAAGAAACATCTAGGCGGCCAAGACCCCTATAAGTTGTCAGAGAGGCAACAAGAAGCAAATATAAGGGGCCAGATTCAGGTAGATGAGAGCATCTTTGCTCCAGAGTAACGCTTCTCATTTACGTTACTCTGACGACCCTTTCAGCGCAAGTACTGTTATTCACATAGCAGTTGCGCGTAAACTTGCGCCAGAGTAACGATAATGCGCTGGCGTAACCCGACGCAAGGGGAAGTGGGTGTGATCATATGTAAATGATGGGCGGAGCCCAGCGCAGAGGCTTACGTTCAGCGCATCAACCACAGAGCATGCGCAGTGAGTGAGGCTCCACTCGCCCCCTTTGTGCGCATGCTCACAACTTCCGTCGGCACCACTTCACGGGAAACGTCAGCGCAATGCCTTCCGTTGGGCGTTTAAATGCGCCCGTAGATGCGCCATTCCGGCACTAAAGTATATCCTGCTCCCCCTCCCCGCAGTGATGTTACTTTTGTTCTGAGATGGCTGCTCCCGTTCCCCGCAAACACACAGGAGAAAGCTGAACTTTAATGGCCAGGAGCTGTCAGCCGTCATCACGGCTATGGAGACCTCTGATGTCTTCCTCCATGGCTGTAAAATTTGACAGACAAGCATGGACAGAGGTGTTGTCCTGCAAGTGGGGGTGCTCAGCTAGCTCTTATCGTCGGTAACGCTGCTGTAGCTGCTCTCCTGCTGACCTGTGGCCATCTGGAGTACAGATAAAGCAGCCTTTTGTAGAAATAACTTTGCGCCGGACGGACGAGATACGCGCGGCGCATGTAGCCAGCGTATGGTGCTAATCCGTTCGTGAATTGGGAAAAATCCCTCATTTGCATATTTGCAGGGGAAATCAATAGGCGTGACTGATGCGCCAAGCGAAATTAAGCGCTGACGATACTCTGGCGTCGGAACGTTCCGCCGGTCGGAAATGGCCCGTTATTGGGCGCATCTAGTTTGGTGGGTACGGCCACATAGAAACGACGGCGCATCTTCACAGTTACGCGGCGCATATCGAAACACTCCAGCGCAACTCTACCTGAATCTGGCCCAAGGTTGGTATGATTGTCATAAGGTGAGAGAATTCTGGAAAACAATACATGAGATATATGAAAAAGTATCGGGAAAAGAAAGGAATCTAAAGATAGATATCTCGGGCCAGATTCAGAAAGCATTTACACCAGCGTATCTATAGATACGCTGCGTAAATACTAAGAATAGCTGGCGTATCTTTTTTTGCTTTTCAGAAAAGAAGATACACCGGCTTTCTTCTAAGATACGAGCGTCGTAATTCGCTTACACCGTCGTATCTTAAGTTGCATATTTACGCTGGCCACTAGGTGGCGCTTTGCGTAAATGATGCAAATGAGCTATTTACGCCGACTCACGAGCGTACTTGCGACGGCGCGTCATATTTTACGTCGTTTGCGTCGTTTGCGTAAGCGTGAGACCGGCGGAAGGTTACCCCTGCTATAGCAGGCGCAGACAATGTTAAGTATGGACGTCGGGACCGCGTTGAATTGTACGTCAGTTACGTCGTTTGCGTAAATCGTTCGGGAATGGGGCTCGACGTTAGTTACGTCCACGTCGTTTACATTGAGAAAAGAGCGACGTGATTTCGCGCATGCGCACTGGGAACGTCCACGGACGGCGCATGCGCCGTCCAAAAAAAACGTCAATTACGTGGGGTCATGATTCATTTACATGAATCACGACCCCACTTCAGCAATTTGAATTGCGTGGCCTTACGCCGTGCACTTTACGCTACTCCGCCGCATATTATGGAGCAAGTGCTTTCTGAATAAGGCACTTGGCCATAATATTTGCGGCGGCGTAGTGTAAAGAGGAAACGCTACGCCGCCGGAAAGATACATTTTTGTATCTGAATCTGGCCCCTCATTGTTATCCCTGATGCCAGAATCAACAAAGAGTATTAAGAACAATATCTTTCATCATATGACATCAGCAGCTAGAACAATAATAGCTCGCAATTGGAGAAAAAAATAATAGCCCAAATATAGCAGAATGGATATGTGAGGTGAACGAAATACAATATATCGAAAAACAGATAAGAGAAGAAGGATATATAAATAGTCAGATGCCAGCAATATGGCAAAAATTGGATTAATGTCAGCTCTCAAGCAGAATAAATGAATATCTATAAATGAAAAATCATGAAGAATATGAAGCATTATTGTAAAATGAAAAAATAAATAAATTAGTATATAGAAAGGGAGAGAGTAGAGAGGCTATGGGATGATTTTTTTGTGTGTGTGGCGTATGATGGATGAATGTGAGATAAATATGGTATATAGGCATTGATTAGATTTTGTACAAAATGATTAGAAATATATATATATACTGTGACAGAATCGTGTATAAATGTAAAGGTTTTTGGTATTTAAAATATGAAATATGAAAAGAACTAATAAAAATAAATTGAAAACAAATGTAAGGTTAGGAATAAAGTAGCTTTATTACAAATTGTTAAAAACATGGGTTTGGTCAAGATTGGACCACATCTACACTAAAAAGTGTCACATTGAACATACATTGTATAACACAACACGGTTTCATAGGAGTTGATGATGAGAATTTTTGATGGTTGGTTCCAACACATTTCACAGACAGGTCTGCTTCATCAGGGAACTTTAATATCCATCAACTTCATAGATACATTATAAAGGGGTTGTAAACCCTCATGTTTTTACACCTAAAAGGGGTTGTAAAGGTACATGTTTTACTTTTACTTACCTGACCCCCTTGAAAGTCCCGCACTGTGAACATGCTGGCTTCTCGGCTCATTCATTGGTTGATTGATAGCAGCGCAGCCATTGGCTCCCGCTGCTGTCAATCAAATCAATGATGTGGCGTGCCAGGGCCGAGTGATACAGTCGGTGGCTATAGCCCGCAAGGTAACCCTCTTGGGAGAGAGCTTCCCATGAAGGGGGTTAGCAAATGTAGGAGGAGCCGAGATAGCTGCCGCGGGATCGGGGCCACTCTGTGCAAAATGTACTGCACAGTGGAGGTAAGCATAACATGTTTGTTATTTAAAAATAAATAAAAGGGGATCCTTTAGTGCCCCTTTAATGCATCCTATGCATTAAGGTGAAAAAACACCTGGCAGTCACCGGCCCCCCACCCCCCCCATTTTACTTACCTGAGCCCCTTCATCTTCTCCATGGGGACGTGTTGTCTCTCTCTCTCCATGGGCTCTTGGCTCTTGATTAGCTAGATTGATAGCAGCGCAGCCATTGGCTCCCGCTGCTGTCAATCAAATCCAGTGACACTGGCACCGGGGGGGCAGAGCCAAGTCCGGCATTCGTGTCTGTGGATGCAAATGCTGGACTTGGGAGCACACCCGGAAGGTAACCCCCTCGGGCAAGCGTTTCTCCTAGGGGGTTATCTGATGCAGGGAGGAGCCACAAGAGCCGCCAAGGGACCCCAGAACAGGTGGATCGGGGCCACTCTGTGAAAAAGGAACTGCACTGTGGAGGTAAGTATGACATGTTCGTTATTTAAAAAAAAAACGATCCTTTAGTATTACTTTAAGAATAATGAATTGCTGCTGATCAGAGCTGGAAAGAGGAATACTACAGTTCACAGTCGGCTATGCCCAAAATAACAAGTAAGGGGGAAATTTGTCAGGCACTGGACCATACAGGAGGAAAGGTTGACTCTACACTGTCTTGGCACAACCACTGTAAGCAGGCACTGACGTGCACATGGAGACCTTTTAGGAAAGACAGGATTAGAGGTCAGTATGTGAATGGAGCAGTGAGAGGTGGTCGCATGCACCATGGTGTCCAGGTCAGGACAGACTGAGGCCCGAGCCTGAGAGAATCCATGGGGGACAGAGCAGCTGAGAAGGTGCAAGGAAAGATGCAGAGCTGAGGTGCAGCGTCTGTGCACGAAGACTGGGATGTGTTTGATGGTCACTCGGACCCAGAGGTACTAATGGTCAGGACTCGGACCCAGAGGTACTAATGGTCAGGACTCGGACCCAGAGGTACTAATGGTCAGGACTCGGACCCAGAGGCACTAATGGTCAGGACTCGGACCCAGAGGTACTAATGGTCAGGACTCGGACCCAGAGGTACTATTGGTTGGAGGATCCAGAGGTACTAATGGTCAGGGGGTCAGATGCACTGGTGAGTGTGGGTGGGGTTAGCATTAGGGTTGCCACCTCATCCCCTTAAAATCAAATGGTTATGACTGTTGTAGATGGAGATGGTCTACATTTAAATATCACTGTTATCTAGGGTGACCACATTTCCAAACTACCATTCAGGGACACCCTCCCTTCCCAAAAATCAGCTTGTGCTGTAACGAATCACAGCACAGTGATTGGATACAAGAGGCAGGAATTATGATTTCTCCAATCACAAGCAGGGGTGGGGACTGTGCTCCTCCAGGCATTCCCGGCCAGGACAAGTACTGCCAGTTAGTAAAGCGGTGATTGTGTCAGCCTTTTTTGGGGGCATCAGATTGGCCCGGAGAGGGGGGGGGGGGGGGTGGCTGTGTCAGTTTCATTGTGGGACACTGTATTGTCCTGGAATGAATGTGCCCGGGACAGACCTGCAAAATGCGGGACTGTCCCAGTCAATCCGGGACACGTGATCACCCTACTGCTATCTTGCATGCCATCATGCTGCTAATGTGCATGAGCCAGGTATTGGCATAATTTTGCATTATCCCAAAGCCTCTATACAAATAAGACTAATTAAATACTTAGTAGATTCTGGGTCCAGGGCCTGCTTCTTATAGACTTCTACAGGGTCGGGAGAAATACTGTATTAGTCTATGGGGTTGTACTGCATGTGTGCAGGCAGCAGATAGTAGAAGACACATACAATCCCTATATCAGGCTGAAACCAAAGCAGAAACTCTTACTTCTTTACAATAAGTATATACAGCATTTTTTTGTCAAATTCTTATTTTTTTGGGGGAGAGCAATTTGTTTTTCTAAGCTACATTTTTATTCATAGAAGGGTTGGGATGTCGCTAATTTTAACGTGTTAATTTGTCCAATACGAAGATAATTAGCTCCCAGTTTCCTGGGGAAGAGATAACGCTATGTGACAGAATACCATTTAGCTTATGTCAAAATATTTTATAAACAAATTAAAATGTCGTTGATTTGCTTAATCAAATGTAATTATCTCAGAGCTAAATGGCTAAAGTTTTGTGTTTGTTATAGTTGTCATCAGAGCTTTGGTGCAGGAACTCAACCACGACCCGTTCAGATTTCACAAACAGTAGAAGGGTCTTAAAGGTGCATTAAATACCAGAATTGCATTACATACAGAGTGCAGAGTTCAGGGGGGTTACACACAGAGTGCAGAGCTGTCACTTGTAAACACAAAAACCAGACTTCTGTGTTTACAATTGATTGTGGTGAGCGGGCACCAAAGGGTCTGAGCCAGAGGTGGTGGAACTGAGTTCCCCCAAGTTCCCCCTGAAAAAAAGCCCTGGTTGTCATAAAGGAAAACACGCCAAATGAGCTGCGAAGGATTGAGAAGGAGGGTGATATTGTGGCTGAAGTACCTGGATATGGCTGTAATTGACAACCCGTGTGTCTGGGTCTCAATTTATTTGCAAACTGAGAATATGTTTCTCCTAGGAAGCTGCAGGCATGAGAATTGCATGTGTAATGCCGCGTACACACGACCGTTTTTCATGACGAGAAAAATGCTATTTTTTTAATTGGCCGTTAAAAACGGTCGTGAGTAGGCTCCAGAGCATTTTTCACGACAAGAAAAATGGCCATTAATAATAATAAGAACCTGCTCTATTTTTTCTCGTCGTTTTTCTTGTCCGTGTGTAGGCTTTAACGACGGGGAAAAAAAATGAGCATACTCAGAAGCAAGTTATGAGAACGGAAATTTGCATAATCAGCCCAAAGGGTGGTGCCATTCTAATAGAACTTCCCCTTTATAGTGCCGTCGTACGTGTTGTACATCGCCACGCTTTGCTCAAGCATTTTTTATCACGATCGTGTGTATGCAAGGCAGGCTTGAGAGGAATCACGTCTAGAAAAACGTTGTTTTTTCAATGACATGAAAAACATTCACGTGTACGCGGCATTAGAGTACATCTAAAGCCATTTTTTTCAAGTTTTGGATTGAATAGGCAAGAGTTAAGTTAGTCCGTTTTCTTCTTGCTGCTTCTGACCCTCTGAAGAGATTTCCCTGGATTTCCTGTCCTAAAGACACAACAGGAATTAAGAGTAAATCTCTCCAAGTGTCCCCATTGGGAGACTTCCTATTTATTGTTCTGGTGCAAGGGCCACCAGGAGGGATAGAGAGATAGAGAGAGCTAAGCCATCCATTGGCAGATCAAAATTTGTCCGGTTCAGCAGGAAGCAGCCAAATTTCAAACTTTCTATTGGCAGGCTTGTTGAACATAATTTGATCCATTGATTGCAGTACAACCAGCCTGTCTGCTTTCCCTTTACCCCATCACTGCCGGTGTTTATAGCTGCCAACAGTGGTCATTTGATTGGGAGTGCGGGGAGCATTCCCCATCGGCAGAACACTATAAAGAGATACTTGTACAAATATGGTCTTCCTGGAAGAGTCATCAGAAGAAAACCTCTTCTACGTCCTCACCACAAAAATCAGCGTTTGATCTTTGCAAACGAACATATAGACAAGCCTGATGCATTTTGGAAACGAGTTCTGTGGACCGATGAGGTTAAAATAGAACTTTTTGGCCGGAATGAGCAAAGGTACGTTTGGAGAAGAAAGGGCACAGAATTTAATGAAAAGAACCTCTGTCCAACTGTTAAGCATGGGGGTGGATCAATCATGCTTTGGGGTTGTATTGCAGCCAGTGGCACAGGGAACATTTCACGAGTAGAAGGAAACATGGATTTCAATAAAATTTCAGCAAATTTTGGATGGTAACTTGATGCCATCTGTGAAAAAGCTGAAGTTAAAGAGAGGATGGCTTCTACAAATGGATAATGATCCTAAACACACCTCAAAATCCACGAGGGATTACATCAGGGGTCCTCAAACTATGGCCCTCCAGTTGTTCAGGAACTACATTTCCCATCATGCCTAGTCATGTCTGTGAATGTCAGAGTTTCACAATGCCTCATGGGATTTGTAGTTCCGCAACATCTGGAGGGCCGTAGTTTGAGGATGCCTGGATTACATCAAGAGCCGTAAACTGAAGGTTTTGCCATGGCCTTCACAATCTCCTGACCTCAACATAATTGAAAATCTAGGGATAGACCTTAAAAGAGCAGTGCGTGACAGACAGCCCAGATATCTCAAAGAACTGAAAGACTTTTGTAAGGAAGAATGGGCAAAGATACCTCAAACAAGTATTGAAAGACTCTTGGCTGGCTACAAAAAGCGTTTACAAGCTGTGATACTTGCCAAAGGGGGCAGTACAAGATATTAACTCTGCAGGGTGCCCAAACTTTTGCAGACGCCATTTTTTTTGTTTTCTGTAATTTTGAAAGTGTAAATGATGGAAATAAAATCTAACTTTTTTTGAAATATTATTGAGATTTTTCCATCTTTCCTTGGCTTCGTTATGCACATTAATACAAATTTTTACCTGGGGTGCCCAAACTTTCGATCCCCACTGTATGATGATTGGTTACTCAAGCAATTTTCCTCCTTGGACCGGCGGTTAAAGGAAAGAAAATAGCATAATACATGGCCAGCCTTACTCTCCCAGGAAGGGACACGGACTGCAATTAAAACCTGAGGTTGCTATTTCTTCCATGCCCTATCCAAAGCTAAAATACATTTTTTATCTTTATTTATTACAGGTACTTATATACTGTAGCTCCATCAATTTACACAGCGCTTTCCATATATATTATACATTCACATCAGTCCCTGCACTTAAGGCGCTTACAATGTAAGGTACCTAACTCTTTGGAATATGGGAGAAAACTGACGTAGGCATAGGGAAACATGCAAACTCAACGCAGTGGAGGCCCTGGTGCTACCAGGCAAAAGAGCTAACCACTTAGCCACTGTACTGCCCACTAGAGATACTTAACATTTTTACTTTATTTTACTGGAGTTTTTTTTCAATGTAAAATTGGTAACAAAAAGGTAGAGTTATCCTTTCAAAACTAACAACTTCATTAAAAGGCAAAAAAATAAAAAATTAAGTTGGGCTTTATCTATTAGGTTTATCAAAGCTGGCCATAGGTGGTTTTAATTTCAACTGGTTCAGCAGGGACCAGCCAAGAACTATGTATGGGAAGACTGATTGTACAACTTGGGTACAACCAGCATGTCAGATTTTTCATGCCATTATTGCCAATAGCTATAGAGTTTTCTCCAGGTG
This sequence comes from Rana kukunoris, assembly GCA_029574335.1. Lineage (NCBI taxonomy): Eukaryota > Metazoa > Chordata > Amphibia > Anura > Ranidae > Rana > Rana kukunoris. The sequence goes on along the minus strand of CM056058.1, from coordinate 19,519,270 downwards.
GGACATCTCCCCACACCCCCACCGCTGACATAAAACAGTAGCTCTCCGGGAGGTATTCCCCCCACCAACACCGACTGTGTTAATGGGGGAATTAAGCTATTTTCTTCTAAATTTTTCTTCTAAATTTGCTCCATCTGTGGCTGGTTTAATACAGCAATTGGGTGAGGAATGGAAAAAAAGGTTTTTTAACTTGTGGAGAAATGCAAAGAATGGGTCAACTACATGTATGGCACTTTAAAGGGTCACTAAAGGAAAACATTTTTTTTTGCTGAAATGACCGTTTACAGGGTATAGAGACATAAAAGTTAACTGATTCCTTTTAAAAATGATTAAAAATAGATAAAAATCAATCATATAATGTGCCTCTAGTTTCACTTTCGTTTTTAAAATGGTTTAATGTTTCTGTGAAGTAGAGAAGACACACAGAACAAAAACAAACAAATCCAGGGCAGTGTTTTGTTTTTAAAATTAATCTGATTTGGTTCTGAGGAGTTTTAGACACACAGCTTAGACCACAGTGAAAATCTGCCATGAGTTTTTTCATAAGGAGCCAGACAACCAGGAAGTGCGGAGATCAGAGACGTATTACAGCTACTTCAAAGCAAAAACGAACAATGAGAACATGAAAACAGCACTGCATTAAGGTAAAGGAAGCTATTTAGCTAAAAAAAAAAAATCTTTTAGTGATCCTTTAAGTCATCAGTTGAGTCACAGAGATGGGTCCCAACTCTGCCAGTCTGCCTCTCCACCAATGACCATGGTTTAAATCTTGGCCAGTTCAGCAGGGACACAACCAATCAAACCATCTATGGGCAGCTACTTGTGCCCAAATGGGTCCATCAATCAACTTGGGTATTTTTGGGATTTTTTTGCGATTTTCACATGCGATTATTGCCAGCGGCTATAGCTATTAGCAGTAATTAGTGTGTTCTCTCAGGGGCGATGGGTCCCTGAGCTCCCACAACAGCTCCACAAGAGGGATTCTCCATCAACACTGACTGTGTTGATGTGGGAATCAAGCAATTCCAACATGGTTGCAGAAAACCAAAACACATCATCTATGGCTGGCTTAAAGCAAAGTTCCATCCAATAGTGGAAGCTCCACTTATCTGCTTCCTCCCCCCCCCCTTCGGTGCCACATTTGGCACCTTTTCGGGGTAAAGAGGGGAGTAAATACCTGTCAAAAACAGGTACCCGCTCCCACTTCCGTGTTAAGGTCATGCAGCGACGTATGTCATTGCGGCCCCTCCTCCTATACTGTGCTGCCTTCTGGGAGACACACATAGGTCCCAGAAGACAGCAGGACAATTCAGAGAGCACAGTGTGACTCATGCAGGCGCAGTAGGAAACAAGGCTTCACTTCCTGTTTCCCTTAGTAAGGATGCCGGTGCCTGCACCTGGAGCCGGTGGACAGGTTGGCTTTGGGTGCCGAAATCGCGGGCTCCCTGAACAGGTAAGTGTCCTTATATTAAAAGTTAGCAGTTGGAACATTAAATATTAAAGGGGTTGTAAAGCTTCCCGTTTTATCACCTTAATGCAACCTATGCATTAAGGTGAAAAAACTTCCGATGATTACAGGATTAGGGCCCCCCGTTTACTTACCTGAGCCCTCGAAAGTCCTGCGTCGAGAATGCGCTGGCTTCATGGCTCTTTATTAAATAGATTGATAGCAGCGCAGCCATTGGCTGTCAATCAACTCCAATGACGAGAGGGCCAGGGGGCGGGGGCAAGTCCTGTAGTTGCCAACTATAGATGCCAAATACAGGACTCGGGAGCGCACCCGCAAGGTAACCCCCTTGGGAAAGCGCTTCCCAGAGGGGGTTATCTGAAGCGGGGAGGAGCCGAGACAGCAGAAGACGGGGATCGAGGTCACTCTGTGCAAAATTAGCTGCACAGCGGAGGTAAGTATGACATGATTGCTATTTTTTTTTTATTGAACCTTTAGTACCCCTTTAAATACAGGCTGGAACTCTGCTTTAAGTTATTGCACACTACAACTGTGATGTCCTTAGCATGTGCTAGATACCCCAGCAGAGTAACCAAGTGGCAACAACATATATCCAAATGAGTAAAAAGCATACAACTTGGAGAAGTAATGTTAAATATTTAATAGAAACACAAATAAATAATATAAAATTTAATAAAATCTATATAGTATACAATATATGCACAACAAGTTGTAAAATTCTCATAGATGTCCACAAACACAGTAGCAGAGCACACACCTCTATTTTGTTTCAAGCAGCATTGACATCTATGCTTTGCCCATTCCCACCTATCTTTTCTGAGTAGGGGGAGGAAGAAGTTAAGAGGGCTTGCATTGTACATCATTTCCATAAGTTCAAGTTTTTGGAATTTTTTCCTCTACTTTGGGGAATAGTCAGAACTGGCTCGAGAGTGCAGCTGCTCATCCAGTTGCCTGTTGCCACCGGATGAAGATGGCCTCTGCATTGTACCCTACATATCTTCAAGTCAGTATTCCATATCTCCAATCTCTAGAGATTTAGACTACACCATCTGTAATCACTTTAGTCTCTATGGTTTGTTGAGCTGGTGTTCGTTCGGTGAAGTTGGGTTCCAAAGACTGTGTGATGTTCGGACCATATTTGGGTTACACGGGTAAAATGCTTTTTCAGTGACTGCCTTGTCTTCCTTGTTCCAATATATCTAAAACACTTTTAAAAATGTGGCTTAAAATATACAGGAACTGAAGAAAAATTTGGAGAATAGGCAACATTCATAAAAGCAGAAACAAGTTGCGTTGGAAAATGGTCTTCAGCCTGAAGTTTTCTTTTCTTATAGAAATTGATTTTACTTATTCTCGTAAACAGCCTGCAAGAGGACACGGAGACTTCAGCACATCATGGCATTGGCCTTTATGGCATACAGCACCGCTAATACTTCTGGTAGTATGGATCTAAAGTTTGTGGTCTGCTTGCCTTTTCAGTTCGTGACATCATAATAATCCTGCCTCTTTCTGAAAAGGCGCTTGACCCAAATCCAGTAGAGGCTGATCATCAGTAGCCAGTAGCCAGCATAGGCAGCAGAGCCATAGATCAAATAGTTTTTCTCTGCCTCAATGAGACGGCAATCGGTGCACAATGACATCATAATGATGGTGTAGAGCACACCAGCAAAAAGGATCGCCCACCAGATGGACAAAGGCAGAAGGGGCATATAGTTACCTACCATCTTCTTTCGTCCCGATGTACCCCAGGTGCTCTTGTTCATGGTAAGAATGGCAAAGTACTTTGTAGGAAGCAGTCCAGCCATGTAGAGAACGGCATAGAGGGACATGAATATCATGACCATGTTGCCTCGTAGGAAGCAAGCATACAAAGCCTTGACAAAAGCAATCAGTTGGATAGTGATAAGGACCCAAAGGATGTCCCAGAGATGGCAACTGAAGAACAACTTAATGACTGTGATTGTGACAAAAAATGGAAAGACACCAGCAATGATGGACTCGTAGGTCATCCAGAGGTGATGTTTGTGCCACCACAGAGCGTTGTAGAGCCACTCTCGGAAATAAGATTTGGTCCATCGTGTCTGCTGGTTCAGCCAACGCAAGAACTGGGCAGGTGTCTCAGAATAACATTTTGAACGTGCGGTGTACCTAAAAAAAATAATGTTTAAGATTAATCATTTGAAATATTTACTTGAACCCCTTTCTTGTCTAATTTAGTAACCTATAATAACCTAATATATTATATTGGTTCATTGATAGTAACCTTAGTGTTTAATAAATGATACAGGTTCATTGATATGTTAATGTTCCTGTTTTAAACTTAACTGAAAAATCAAAGTCAAAACAGTCGAAAATAAATAAGGTTTACTGGCTTTCGTACCCCTTACCCAGCCATGTTGTGGTTTGTGAGGGTGCAGGCTGGGGATGGGTTTGTCCAGACCCCAGACATAAAGTAAAAATGAAAGGTTTCCCGACTGCCGCACCCCCCACTGGGCAATGTTGTAGATAATTAAAGCAAGCCTCAACTCAATCTATCGAAAACATGCCCCGTCCGGGGCTGGGACGAAACAAGTTAGGGTCATGTCTTCAATGGACTTAACTACAACATGGCCAGGTAAGGGGAATGGCAGTCAAAAAACCCTCTTTTCATTTTGACTGCATGTCTTCGGTCTGGGCGAACCCATCCCCAGCATGCACCCTTACAAACCAGCGGCACCCTTTTTATGGGACTCCATAGGCCTGAGCTTTAACCATGGGTAACAAAATGGCTAATCTCGATTTTACTATACATCTTTAGTAATTGAAATCAGGACACTGTAGACATGCTTACATAAAGGGAGAGAGCACGGGACTGACTTCATTGTAGTCTTACTGCCCCTTCATTAACTGATCAGCAGGCTAATAAAGGAAGCACTCTTTTCCTATAGTCACACATCTGAAGGGTAAGCATCCTCACCATGATTTTAGAAGGAGAACCAGCACATGGAGCCAATCCATGTGGCATGTGCTAAGAAGGAACATGCCTATAAGAGGAGAGAGCAGGGTGACATAGAGATGAGCTCATCGGTCTGTTGCTTCTCCTTTAACTCTTCAGTCACATGTTGGAAGAGAGGCAATAAGTGTTGGTTCACAAAGGGGCAACCTGACTTACTGTACAGTGCGACTATGCAAGGCGATCTGCACACGACTTTAGCGGCGGCTTGCAAAACGACTTCTGTATAGAAGTCAATCCAAGTTGCCCTGAAGTCATCCCAAAGTAGTACAGGAACCTTTTTCTAAGTCGGAGTGACTTGAGTTTCATCCTATTAGAACGGTTCCATAGTACAGAACGGAGAATTACTTGTCAGGTGGCTAAGTCGCCTGAGAAGTCGCCCCTGTGTGAACCGGCACTAACAGTGCCAAACCAACTTGCATTTTGGGGGCCAGAAATCCCCCTTCCTCAGGGCTACAAGATGAATGATGGTGGAATTTCTGGTCCTCTAAAACGCGTCATCCTATTTTCTTTATTACACATTGATTTCTCAATTTGGGTGGCATCTACTGCAGAGAGGACTCATATTTTAAGGAAAACTGCAGACCCCAAGCCAATAAGCTCTAATAATAGGGTAGATTTAGTAAAATTGATGAACTTAGAATCTGGTGCAGCTGTGCATGGTAGCCAATCAGCTTCCAACCTCAGCTTGTTCAATGAAAAGAGAAGGGTCCTTCCCCCATGCCTTTATACTTACCTAGGTGGATGCAGCATCGGTCTGATGCTGCATTTGTCCCCCGCTGCCTCTACACAGAGAACTGAGCGATCGAATACCGCAGATGGCTTGGTTCTCATAGATCTCCTAGTGGAGAGCTGCTGCCTGTCAGTCATTAGCTCTCCTGCTCTGCACCTCCACGCTCATTGGAGCGCTGAACTGTGGAGGGGCATGGAGCGGCCATCTCAGTCTTTCAGCGGCTCGCTGAGAGGCTGAGACAGGTATCAGTCCAGGCACCTGCGGTATCCAGACTTTATTGTCGGGATGACGCGGTGACTGGACTGATTACATTGACGTCAGCAGAGAGTGGAATTCAGACAGCTCTCTGCTTAAAATGGGTCAGAGGAGTGCAAAACAAATTCCACTCCTGTGACCCATAGGAGAAGCCCAGCCAAACGAGCTCAGGCTGGACTTCTCCTTCCAGCATTGGCAATAAAACCTGAAAGGTAAATGGTTTCTATGCAGAAGTGAGCCTGATTTTTCATTCTACTTTTTTCCATTGACTGAAAATTTGTGGCCAGAGCTTACGCTTTTTTAATCTCAGGGTGGAGCAGGGAAAAAAAAAACGTAAATGTTAACTGCAGCAGAGAAAGCTGTGTAAATCTCAGGACTGGTTGGGCCGAAATACAAGGAGGTAGCTGCCTTATATATATTTTATCTGCATATTTAGGTGTTTGCTTGGAGATCAGCTTTAATATGAATAACTTTCCATCCATGTAGAATACTTACTTAGTAGCATAGCCAATACTGAGCATTCTGTTGGTCAGATGTCGGTCATCACCAAAAGTGCAGTGGCTTCCAAGGAACTTCTGATTGTACCAGGATTCGAGGAAAGTCTGGAGGAGGTCATTACGATAGAGCCCTGAATAATCAAAAGAATATATTGAGTATATTGAAGAATGCAGATAAGTTATCAGGTGTATTTAGTTATGACATGCATCATATAGTGCTGCAGGCAGAACATTCTCTTCTGCAGAATGTTCTAGCGTACTGTACTTGGCAGCATTTCACAGAAGGTTTCATTGTCTTACATTCTGGATAATTGCACCCTGAGGGCTATTCTTACATGCGCTACTGCAGTGTATGAATAATAAACTTTACCTGTGTTTTGGAGTTGCAAATGTATGTATGCATCAAGAAGGGGGTTAGAGTTATCAGGGGCCACTGTCAGCTGACGCGTTTCAAAGGTATACCTTCTTCCCCAGAGCCCAGCGAGCTGGGCTCTGAGGAAGAAGGTAATCCTTTGAAACACGTCAGCCGGCAGTGGCCCCTAATACCATCTCTGTGACCATCCGAAGTATATCAGTCCTGGACCAATTGCTGACTATTTACATTGCGAGCTATCTCCTATTTGTTTTGAGTAGTTTTCTTCTAGCTCCAGCACACAGCTTGTGATTGACAGCCTCAGCTCTGTTCCTGTGTGCTGTAGATAAACAGGTACTATTTTCGTAGGAGGATTTGTTAATCTCTGTGTATTACCTGAGGATAGTCCCTTCACTGGGTATATGTAAGGGTTTACACTGAGGAATCTGGAGATCTGGGTGTAAGGAAATGTCTGAAAAACGTCATGCCAAAAAGGACTGCTTTCTAGGAAGGGTACAGCTGTAGATCCTCAAGGAACTGAATACATCACAACAACAATTTACTCTATCAAAGAGTCTATTCCAACATGGCTCATTTCAGAAATCAAGGCATTGTGAAGCCAAGGCTCTCAAATCCTACCCTCTCAATGTGTGCATTTTTCCATGTCATGGGTCTCCAAACTTTCTAAACAAGTGGCGAATTTACAGTCCTTCAAATCTTAGGCGTCTGGACTTTGGCCATTGGGAGTAGAAATTGTCCTAGCGTCAGTGAAAGTAAACAATGGGCCTTTGGTATTGGGAGGAGTAATAGTCTTCCAATTGTTGGTGTAAGTGGGAGGGAAAGTGCTCCCTCATTGGTGTCAGTTTGATAAACAGTGCCCCATTGCTGGTGTAAGTTTGAGGAACAGTGCCCCATTGCTGGTGTCAGTTTGAGGAACAGTGCCCCATTGCTGGTGTCAGTTTGAGGAACAGTGCCACATTGTTGGTGTCAGTTTGAGGAGTTGTGCCCCATCATTGGCATCGATGGGAGATACAGTGCCCTATTGTTGATGTCAGTAGCAGGAATTACTCACACTGTTGGTGTCAGTGGGAAGAATAGTGTCTAGTATCAGTAGAAGGAAAAGTGCCCCAAGGGCCAGGTAAAGGCAAGCAAAGGGCTGCATCCGTCCCTCAGGCTGCAGTTTGAAGGCCACTAGTCAATGTCAGTGATATGAAAGTTATTCCCTCTAGATCCTGACTGTTTCACCAAAATCAGGACAATTGAGAGTCATGGCCAACAATTGAGAGTCATGGCCAACAAAGTGGTTTCTGAGTGTTATCAAACTTTGACAGATTGGCCAAAGCCAATGGATTGAAAGTAGGGCAGATGTGATGCTATAACCTTCAACCAAAATCATCTAACAGGATGAAGTAAAGCCACCTGTGCCAGAACCGACATAGCACATACAGTACCATCCAGCAGGATAAAGAGAGAAGAGAAAGTCCGCCAACGCGGTGTAGCTTGGCTTAAATTCCAGAAAACGTTATTAATGATCCAACAAGACACTAGGGGAATCCATTACACAAAGAAGCAATCCCCTCCCTTGGTGTCTTGTTGGATCATCAATAAAGTCTTCTGGATTGTATGCTAATCTGCAAAGTTTTGCCAGATTTTCTCTCCTCTCCTTGGCCAAGGCAAAGTCTGGACCTCCAGTTACTATACTTGTAAATTGGACGATTAGTTCATCAAAATTAACAGATTCTTATGATAACTTACCGAGAGGACCACTGATGCAGGAGACACAATCAAAATAAGACTGGCAGGCTCTTTCCACGTTGAAGGCAATCCAGTACCTCAGACTGCTCATGAAACTGATATAGGAGTCCGATAGATTCAGAATTCGCACATCCCCTCCCACAGCACCATAACGGTCATTGGACTCGAGCACTTTTACAAGCTCAACGGTGGCCAGTGGTTCCAATTTAGTGTCCGAATCACAAACCTGTTTAAAAATATTAGAAAAAAAAAAGGTAATTGAATATTGTTTTTTTAGACGTCAGAATCTATGTTGACTTTGTGACTAATAATAGGAAGAGAAAAGTCGACTATGAAAATAGGGGTTTCCCTTTATATTAGTGGTCAGTGTACAAGTGACCTCACTGGAAATGTGCCCTCTTGTATTATTGGTGGTCATTGTACATTAGAAATAAATTCATCATTGCCTATTACTTAAGAAACCCCTAGAAACCTCTGGAGAGACCCTTGGGTTCCATGAAAACCTGGTTGAGACGGGCTACCCTACTTTTTCCTCAACAAAATAAAAATGGCTTTGGTTCTTTAAGCATAGAATATCGGCATGAGTGGCGCATAGCCCAGTCCTCAAATCTTGAACTAGCTCATACAATCACGGTACCCATGGGACTTATAAAGAGGTACCATTCACAAAAACATAATTCAACACATTTTATTCAACATATGTAGCATACAAACATATTACCAATGGTACACAGATCAATGATTCACAATGCTAAAATGCTATATATATATTAAAAGAAGGATTTTCATGCCATGCCATACATCTCAACGTGTTTCATGAAGCAGTGTTCACTTCTTCAGGAGATATTTTTACATTGTCTAATCAGTCATATAAAAAATAGATCAAGAGATGTAACAGGCAGGCTGCTAAATAAGCAAAAATCCTATGGCAAGTAGATCCCTTAGGATGGCCTGACCCAGGAGCTTTGAAAGAGGCAAAGGGTTACCTGCCACCGACAGAAAGGAGAGTAGCGAGGAGGGGTGATGTAAAGGGATAAACACCTCCGACCATCAAAACCAGTAACGCGGAAAATTAAAAATTTCCCTCCTGCATTGGTGGTCATTGTACATGAGAGATGAATTGTTTAAGAAACCCTCTAGCATCCTTTGAAGAAACCCTTGGGTTCCTTGGAACCCTGGCTACTGTTTTCATAATAAAATAAAAATGGCGTTAGATATTTGGATATACGTTAAAAACTTCCCTTCTATTTCAGTAATTTAGGGAAAAAAAATTACCGATACAGAAAAAGTTTTTTGTATATTTCATTCACATGTCTTCTATGAACTGCCGGTCAAATTGAGTCCCAGGCCTCGTGCACAAGACCATTTTCCTCGGCAAAATCCATCAAGAAAAATGCTGGCAGAGCATTTTTGCCAAAAAAAAACGGTCGTGTGTATGCTCTCTTTTTTCTCGCCGGGAGTCTCAATTTCCTCGTCATGTTTCTCGTTGGGCTGGTTTACGACGAGAAACACGTTTGTGTGTATGCTTAGAAACCCGCACATGCTCAGAATAATGTATGAGACGGGAGCGCACCTTTGGTAAATGTAGCGTCCGTAATGTAGATAGCACATTCGTCATTCTGTAACAGACTGAAAAGCGCGAATCGTCTCTCACCAAACTTTTACTTAACACGCGGTAATGAGATCAGCAAAAGCAGCCCCAAGGGTTGTGCCAGTGGAATTTGAACTTCTCCTTTATAATGCTGTTGTACGTGTTGTACGTCACCGCGTTTGAGAACAACAAGATTTTGTCTCGACAGTGTGTATGCAAGGAAAGCGTGACAATAACCTCGTCGAGGAAAACAACATTTCTTTTACGATGAGATTTTTGGTCATGTGTACGAGGCCTAACAGCAGACATGTTGGTGGTGGTTTCCACCTCGATGATGTCAAAGGCAATGAATGTTGCTGTGAAATGAACCATTGGGGAGTATTTGGAGATAGGAAAGCAAACTAAGCATTCCATTTTGACTCTTCATTTTAAGCCAAATGACAACATTACGTCGCGTTGTCACCCATATTGTGTATAACTTGCCCTTCTAGCACAACACCCAGTACAACCTAGCTTGTTTTCTTGTCTGATTGAAACAATGTTTGAAGGTTTGAAAGCTTGCGTCAACGAATATTTAGGAGCCATTGTAGTGTTTGTCATGTTTGGGGTTAGATTCAATTTGAAAGTGTCAGGGTCTGTGACAACACCCTTTTTTTTCTGGCAAACTTCCAGGTTTGAATAGGAATGGACATATATTATAATGTCGACACTTGTCGTTTGGCTGCATTTTTCCACCGCAGCAAAATAAAGTTAAAGGCCATGTCTTCTGCACATCAGTTATGACTGATCACTTGGCTGTGTCTGTGGTTTTGTTGCCCAGGCCTCTTTACTTATGATCCTCCATCATTAGTTCCTACTAATTTATGTCTTAGGCCGCGGCCGCCTTAAGGCCAGTTTCATCGGTCCAAAACGATCGTGTGTATCGGACCGTCGTCCGTCGGAACAAAGTTTTAAAACTTGCTTTAAAATCGGACCGATAGACGCCTGACCATCGGTCCAAACCAATGGTTAGTACGCAAAAGCATCGGTCCGAAAACCCACGCATGCTCAAAATCAAGTCGACGCATGCTTGGAAGCATTGAGCTTCGTTTTTTCAGCACGTCGTTGTGTTCTACGTCACCGCGTTCTGACACGATCGGATTTTGGACTGATGGTGTGTACGCACATCAGACCATCAGGCCACTTCAGCGGTGAACCGATGAAAACGGTCCGTCGGACCATTCTCATCAGGTTGGACCGATTGTGTGTACGTGGCCTTAGGGGTCCTATGCTCTAATGCAGTGGCCTCCAATCTGCGGCCTTTTGCTTGCCTTTATCCGGCCCTTGGGGCACTATCCCTCCCACTGATACGAGATCCTACTCTGCCATCTGCCACCGACAATGGAGCACCATTTCTTCCACTAACACCACTAATGGGGCACTATTTATCCCTATGATACCAGCAGTGGGGCACTATTCCTCCCCCTAATACTAGATGTTTACTCCCACTGATGCCAGGAAAATTTCCAATCTCGCTGGCCAAAGTCCGGCTCTCCAAGAGTTTGAAGGATAATAAACCGGCCCTTTGTTTAGAATGTTTGGAGACCCCTGATCTAATGCCAACATAAAGTCCAGATGATTAAACAGCAATTGATTGACAGATAGTCATACCTTTAATGCTGCTCTTGGCTCCCTCCAGTGCTGCTAGAAAGACAATGCTTTGGGTCGTGTCGTCTTTGCTAAAGAGGAGGATTGGCCACTTTGAACTCAGATCCTCCCCTTTAACAAAGATCACCAGACCAAATGCCTACATTTTAGTTGGATACCCTTAGTAGTTGGCAGGTCTGCCTTGCAGAACTAGGGTTCTCGGTTTATAGTCATGCCTCATACTACTAGTATGTTTGCATGCTCTCTTTGTGCTTGCGTGGATTTTCACCGAGTACACCGGTTTCCTCCAACATTAAAAATAAATGCTGCTAGGATAATTGGCTCATGTCTAGTATGTGCATGTATGCATTTGAAGAATGGCCCTTAAGGGCAGGGACTGATGTGACTATGCAATATGTAAAGTGCTATGTAAATTGTTGGGGCCCTATAAATGCCTGCAATAAATAAATAAAATCGTAAATACACCAGAGGGAGTCTATTTTACTTCAATTATCTACAGTAATCTGCAAGATTGTTAACAATAACAAGGCTTTAACGTAACAATTAATTATAGGTTCATTTTCAATGGCTAGGCAAAACCCTACAAAGAGTTGTTAAGGGCACTTTTGTAACAGTAAAAGGTCACAAAATGTTTTGGCGGTCATAAAAGGCTGCTAAACATGCCAGCCAGGACCCAGAAAAAATTCAAACTGGAAGGTTTTGTCCACTACAGCTAAAGACATATTAAGACACTAACAGCCTTATTCAATCAATAATTCTTATTAAGAAGTTCAGTGATTAGGAGCAACCAATCAGAACCCATCTTTTTTTGTGGTCTGAATTATTAAAACCAGATTGGCTAGTATTGTTTACTAAAGGATATGAATTCTATTGAACCTGTACAGCGGGGGTCTTCAAACTTTCTAAACAAAGGGCCAGTTTCCTGTCCTTCACAGTAAAAGTGGTTGTAAAAGGAATAAAAAATAAAAATAACAAACATGTCTATATTTACCTGCTCTGTGCAATAGAATTGCACAGAGCAGCCCTTATCCTCCTTTTCTATGGGTCCCCGCTGGTGCTCCTGACACCTTCTCTCTTTCTGGTGCCTCCAATAGGAAACCGATTTCTGTGGGGGCACCCATGGTGCCTCACTACCGAGCCCCAGTGCTGTGTGCATCGACACAGACAGTGGGACTAGGCCCCACCCCTTGCTCCCTTATCACTGGAGTTGATTGACAGGAGCAGGAGCCAATTGCTTCTGCTGCTATCACTCTGCCCATAGAGTAGGGAGACAAGGCCAAGGACAGCTGCTCTCCTGCATGTCCATGGATCCGATTGGGCTTAGCTAAGAATAGGGATGGGGCTGGATGGATCCTGCAATAGAGAAGGTTTTTTACCTTAATGCATAAAATTCATTAAGATAAAAATCCTTGAGGCTTTTGAACCACTTTAAAGGGGGCCAGAATGTGGGCATTGGGACTAGAAAAGGTGCTGACATCAGTAGGAATAAACAATGCCACATTTTTGGTGTCAATAAGAGGGATAGTGCCCCATTGTTGGTGTTATTGGGCCCCATTGGTGTCATTGGGAGGAATTGTGTCCCTTCATTGGTGTCAGTTGGGGAATTATGCCCCACTCATGGTATTAGTGGATCTAAGGACCGGATAAATGCAACCAAAGGGCTTTATCTAGCGCAGTTTGGAGACCACTGGTGTACAGTACCAACAGGAGTATTTGCCAATTTACATATAGGTTCGATAATGACCTACAAACCTATTGCTAAATCCCAGTCCTACCAAATCTGAATCTCTGTGTTGTATCCTTTATAGCAGGGATGCCCAACCTTTTGAAGGCCGAGGGCCACTTAAGCGACTTGATTGCTGTGTCCATCACCCCCCTGCCATGTGTATAGTGTAGCACTGTAGCTGACCTGATTGGGGGGGGGGGGGGTTGCAGAATGCTGATATGTGCTATGTACAGGTTGCTGATATGTGCTATTTACAGGGTGCAGAATGCAGATATGTGCTATTTACAGGGTGCAGAATGCAGATATGTGCTATTTACAGGGTGCAGAATGCAGATATGTGCTATTTACAGGGTGCAGAATGCAGATATGTGCTATTTACAGGGTGCAGAATGCAGATATGTGCTATTTACAGGGTGCAGATATGTGCTATGTACAGGGTGCAGATATGTGCTATTTACAGGGTGCAGAATGCAGATATGTGCTATTTACAGGGTGCAGAATGCAGATATGTGCTATTTACAGGGTGCAGAATGCAGATAAGTGCTATTTACAGGGTGCAGAATGCAGATATGTGCTATTTACAGGTTGCAGAATGCAGATATGTGCTGTTTACAGGGTACTGTTTTAAAACAAAATCACTTATTAGTGGTACATTTATTGCATTCTTTAACAATTGACTTAAACATTTTAAAGTTTTCTATATTTTATCTAGCAGGAATGACACATAATCACCTGCTAAATGCTCATTCTGTGATGCTGGGGCTATATACCCTGTCCTGTGATGCTGAGCTGCATACTCCTGAAACTATGGGTGAAAGGAAGTGGAATACAGCGGACAAAGTAGGTGGATTATATAAGGGGTGTGGTTTACAAGAAGTGGGATGGGCCAATCTTGGAGGGGCGGGGTCTTGCGCCCCCCTATCCTAAAACTTCACCAGCCGCCACTGATAGTATGGTTATGACCCATTCATGTCTAGATTTTTACCACCACAGCGAGGGAAGCCCTCACCATCCAAGGAGGAAGGAAAGGTCCTGAGTGGGGGGGGCATCATAGTTTATAAATTTGTGAATGTTCCTCCAAAAACAAAATGGGACTGCAGTTGAGAAACAGTGATTTTGATTTAAAGGGGTTGTAAAGGTTTGTATTTTATTTTCTAAATAGGTTCCTTTAACCACTTCCTGACGGCCGTACGACTATATACGGCCGCAGGGTGGTTCTAAATCTCTAAACTGCTGTCTTTTTACGGCCTCTGCTCCTCCGGGCCACTGGGGGGCGCGCGCGTGCCCGCCACATCACTGACATGCCGATGCGCGTGCCTGGCGGCCTCGATGTCCGCCAGGCACTCGGGATCGGCGGTTACAGAGACAAGGATGTGGATCTGTGTGTGTAAACACACAGATCCATGTCCTGTCAGGGAGAGAGGAGACCGATCTGTGTCCCTTGTACATAAGGACATAGATCGGTCACCTCCCCCAGTCACCCCCCTCCCCCCACAGTTAGAACACAATTCAGGGTACACATTTAACCCCTTCCTCACCCCCTAGTGTTAACCCCTTCAATGCCAGTCACATTTATACAGTAATTAGTGCATATTTAAAGCACTGATCGCTGTATAAATGTGAATGGCGCCAAAAATATGTCAAAAGTGTCCGGCGTGTCCGCCATAATGTCGCAGTCCCAATAAAAATCGCAGATCGCCGCCATTACTAGTAAAAAAATAAAAATTAATAATAATTCTGTCCCCTATTTTGTAAGCGCTATAACTTTTGCACAAACCAATCGCTTATTGAGATTTTTTTTACCAAAAATAAGTAGGAGAATACGTATCGGCCTAAACTAAGCAAAACAAATGTTTTATTTTTTAAATTGGGCTATTTATTATAGCAACAAGTAAAAAAATATTTGTCGCTATTTTTTTTGTTTATAGTGCAAAAAATAAAAACCGCAAAGGTGATCAAATACCACCAAAAGAAAGCTCTATTTGTGGGGAAACAGGGACATCGATTTTGTTTGGAAGCCACGTCACACGACCGTGCATTTGTCAGTTAAAGCGACGCAGTGCCGCAAGCTGAAATTTCACCTGGGCAGGAGGGGGGTATATGTGCCCAGTAAGCAAGCGGTTAAGCTAGTGCATTGTTGGTTCACTTACCTTTTCCTTTGATTTCCCTTCTAACTGTTTTTTTTTCTTTGTCTGAATTTTTTCACTTCCTGTTCCTCTTCAGTAAGCTTGCCCCATCATCCGAGCTGTTCTGGCTGGGGGTTAGTCAGTGTGCTTACCCCCTCTCTTGGGACAACATCCCTGCAGGGAGACGCTATGTTACCCGCAGGGATGTAGTGCCAAGGAAGGGGGCGAGCACGCTGACTAACCCCCAGCCAGAATGGCTTATATGATGGGGGCAAGCTTACTGAGGAGGAACAGGAAGTGAGAAATTTAGACAAAGAAAAAACATTTAGAAGGGAAATTGAAGGAAAAGGTAAGTGAACCAACAATGCACTAGCTTAAAAGAATCTATTTAGAAAATAAAAAACTAACCTTCACAACCCCTTTAACACTTTCCAGATAACATAAACTTACTGTATGTGTTATATAAAGCTTTCAGTAAACTCTTGTAAGTACTTGCTTACCTGAACATAGTCCACACTGTCTCCAAGGGCTTTGAAGGCTGTATACATGACTTCTCTCTTTCCACCCCACTTTTGCATAATGCAGACACATCTATTTTTCCTGATGACAGACTCAACTTCTTGCCTAGTAGGGTCCTCCATTTCGATATCTGTATAAGCAGGCAGTGCTTCCTCTTGTAGAAAGTCACCAGATTGGTGTCTTCTACGATCTTTCATCTCCATTGCTTGAGCAGCTTGCCTTTGATTTACCATGTTGTCATAATTCACATCCCCTTCATAGTTCAACTCATTGACTTCATAAATAACATCCTGTTCTGATTGCTGTGGGTCAATCCACTGGATGTTGGAGTTTATATGCGTATCATATGGATTCTCGTTATCGTAAAACTTCTCGGCATTGTCTTTGTCCCAGTGATGGTAGTTGTTTGGCCAATTATAAGTCCCAACTTCTTCATTGGCAAAAACCTCCTTAAACATGTCCATCATGTATTGGTCATCAGGGCTGTTGCCATCAATAACCATAATGATTCTTAACTTATCGGGAGGGTATTGTGTGTTCTTGACAGATTCAAGGCATTCACGTAGGTAGACGGGGTCTTCTTGGTAAGCAGATATGGTCAAGGCCACGCTTTTCGTGTAAGAACAAGGGGAGCCACCTCTTCTCATTTTCCGGTGTTCAAGGAAGGCAAAGAAACTTTGGATTATGAGGTGCACCGTTAAAAACGCCCCGTAAATTCCAAAGGCCATGATTCTATACTCATCACGGGCCAAGGGGATACTATCAATAAATGCCCATAGTACTGCTGACAGCACTAAAAGGGCAAATGCAAAAGTCACTACCCTACGAAGTACACCGACCCAGGGTCGTTCATCTTTTTCTATGTCAGCCATTTTTGTTTCAAGGAGCTCCCAGAGCTTGGGTAGCTTTGAGCAATGTGTCTGAAAGAAGAAAAAAATAAATCAACACTTGCATATCACTTGTAGAATCAGAATTGTATCTTGTTTGATGCACTTGAATTATACTTAATGCCCAACTCCAGCCAAACCTTGTCTATATAAAGTGGAGAAAGATTTTTTTTTGTCTGTGACCCGGTTGGAAATATTCCTTCTTAAAGTCTTGTTGTGATCAAGGACAAGATTTGGCCCCCCAGGGACAGACTTAAAATCCTGATAGGGGTTTCAACCCTTGCATTCTCTACTTCTGGTATTGCTGTCCATACCCATAATAAAGATAATTTTCACTATTTCCTATACCCATGACAGCCCTACGGATAAGAAATGAGAGAAAATTTTTCTAATGGAGACACAGACAGCAATATATATCTGAACATAATCTAACCTTTGGTCCTACACCAAAGTTAAAAAAAGTTATGAGCATTAAACATCATCCAACCATACTGGGTTGGTCTAACCTAGTATAATAAATGATGTGCTAAAACCCATTTCCCTAGCTAATGTAAGACACCAGTTGAACCTTTTCTCATAAGGAGGCTGTTAACTTCAAACAAAAAAGATACTGGTCCAATGAATACTACACATGTTTTACAACTAATAATAATAATTTTAAAACCAAACAAAAGAGGAAAGGTGAAGGTTAAGACAAGTGTCATTGAAACTGTTGTCTGTCTCATTTTAAGATTTTCCCTCACTTTCTTTTCCTCTTCCACTTCATTTGGTCCACTTCCTGTGGCAACTCAAAAATTCCCCTCACTACCTGTTTTTCTTCCACTTCCTTTGGTCTACTTCCTGTGGCAACTCACAAATTCACCTCACTTCCTGTTCCTCTTCCACTTCCTTTGGTCCACTTCCTGTGACAACTCAAAAATTCCCCTCACTTCCTGTTCCTCTTCCACTTTCTTTGGTCCACTTCTTGTGGCAACTCAAAAATGTTGGCTTTTACATCAGGCAAGGGTCACCAATAGAGATAGAGAGGGTAATACATCATTAACGTGTAGGCTTAATCTACATATTAATGATTTGTATCTGTGTGGCCTTTTTTGCAGTCTGTTTTTTTATTTTATTTATGGATAGCCTCAAAGTGTATTTCCACCTTTGCAGCCAAATTGGGATTACACCAACTTTATATTTTCTTCTCATTGAGTTCACATATGAGTCAAGAAGTCGTGCATAATCAGGTTTGTCCCTAAGCCACACAGAAGCATTTAAAAATTGCTGCTTACTATTTTACTCTGCTCCTATCCTACCTAGCTTTCCCATTCTATGTAATGTTGAGGAGGGGGGCTGGGTATTTATGTCTACCATAATTACCCTGTCTGTACTGTGTTGGCAGATCTATCAGTTGTAAAGTAGACGTGCACACTGTATGTCCTAACAGAAGATTAAAAGATCTCAAGGCTTGGGTGGGTACATCATATGTTAATGCATTTTTAATCCAGTATGTCCCTAAATTTTCCTAAATACGCACATTGTAAGCTATTACTATACTCGCTGTCTAGAGAGATCTGTGTTTAATCCTGCTCCAAAGAAACAACTAAAAAACTAAAAGAGTGTTATATTATTTTAGGTGTGCTGTGTGAATGGGAAAAAATAGTAGGAGTTTCTCAAAAGGGGGTGAAAATTTGGAAATGCACTTCAATTAATGGCATCTACTCATAGGGGTTGATTTACTTAAATTGGAGAGTGCAAAATCTGGTGCAACTATGCATGGTAGCCAATCAGCTTCTAACTTCAGTTAGTTCAATAAAACCTGGAAAGTGATTGGTTTCTTTGCAGAGCTGCACTCTCCGGCCTAGATTCACAAAGCGATTACGCCTGTGTAAATGTTGTTAGACAGGAGTAATTTCGATTTACGAGCGTTTTTACGCTAGTCGAAATCCTCAAACCATGAAAAGACAGCTAAATTTCGACTTTATTACGTGTTAGTACGCCTTCAGATCTACGCTGCCTGAAAATTGCGGCCACTGGGCGGAACCTTCATGGTATGCTAATGAGCTTTTGCCTGGAATCCACAAAATTTCGCTCTTCAAACGCAATCTCTTACGGCACCTTTAGTCATCTTTTTTTTCCGTTTCACTATACCAGCTTTTTGCTGGTCTAATATTAGACAGCCCATGTTAAGTATGGCCGTCGTTCCCGCGTCGAATTTCAACGTTTTTCGATTTCTTTTATTATTTTTAACGTAAGTCGTCCGGGAATAGGAATGTTCGTAAACGCCGCTACTCAAACAACGAATGACGTCACGACGTGATTTCGCGCAATCAATTCCTGAACAGAGCATGCGCAGTTCGATCGTCGCGGGGACGCGCTTAATTTAAATGCTTCACGCCCCCTACTCACGTATTTCGATTGCGCGGCGGAAAAAAAATACGATACAATAGCGTACGCGCAAAAAAACTACCTGAATTCGGCGTAGAGTCTGGTGATAGACGGCAGCGTAGCGTATTTCGATTACGCAGCGGAAGATTACATCTATGTGAATCTGCCCCTCCGGTTCTAGTAAAAAAAAAAAAAAAAACATAGACTTGGCGAAGGGGTGGCTATTTGCTAAGCATTTAGTCTCTCTAAAGCAGCCTTTCTTAATTAGGGTTTCTCCAGAGGTTGTTAGGGGTTCATTGAGCTGGAGCTGATGAGCATTCCATCTGATGGTGCCTGCATTATTCCAGGGCCAACGCCACTTTGGTGAAGCCAACTGCATGTCACTAATGATCTTTTTGGCTGTCTGTAGAGGTGACATTCTGACCACGATTAAAGCGGCATTCTTCCCACTGAGCCCCAATGTAAGGAGTATTTTTCCCACTGACCCCCAATGTAAGGGACATTCTTGCCACTGATCACCAATGTAAGGAGCATTCTTCCCACTGACACCAATGTAAGGAGCATTCTTCCCACTGATCACCAATGTAAGGAGCATTCTTCCCACTGATCACCAATATAAGGAACATTCTTCCCACTGACCACAAATGTAAGGAACATCCTTAGCTCTGATTACCAATATAAGGAACATCCTTCCCACTGATCACCAATGTAAGGAGCATTCTTCCCACTGATCACCAATATAAGGAACATCCTTCCCACTGATCACCAATGTAAGGGACATTCTTCTCACTGATCACCAATGTAAGGAGCATTCTCCCCACTAATCACCAATGTAAGGAGCATTCTTCCCACTGATCACCAATGTAAGGAGCATTCTTCCCACTGATCACCAATGTAAGGGGCATTCTTCCCACTGATCACCAATGCAAGGGGCATTCTTCCCACTGATCACCAATGCAAGGGGCATTCTTCCCACTGATCACCAATGTAAGGAGCATTCTTCTCACTGATCACCAATGCAAGGGGCATTCTTCCCACTGATCACCAATGTGAGGAACATTCTTCCCACTGATCACCAATGTAAGGGAGCATTCTTCCCACTGACCACCAATGTAAGGGGCATTCTTCCTACTGATCAACAATGTAAGGGAGCATTCTTCCCACTGACCACCAATGTAAGGAACATTCTTCCCACTAACCAGCAATGTAAACATTTTTTCCAATGAATTGGTTTTTGCCAGGGTTCCTCAGGACCCCAAAAAACACTTTAAATGTTCCTCTGGAGTAAAAGCATTGAGAAAGGCTGCTGTATAATACCTCCAGAAAGGTTGTCCATTGCCTTATGCTTTCACAAGCATTATGCAGTAATTTGGATTAATCCCACTCACTGAAAGCCAGCAGAGCTACAGCTCCTTCACCAAGCTAACTTGTGGCAATTTTCAATTTATTTCTTTAAATTTTAGGTCAAATCATCCTGAAACAATCAGGTTGCAAATGCTTGGTTGTTTATCACAAGCTTATGCCATAATTATTGCCTTTTTTCCCCATAACATTTTTATGATCCAGAATTGACTAGTCATTTTTTGTCATCATTGTCATATTTTCAAACCTAAATAGACTTCAGTTAGAAAATAAAACGCAAATATGACAGTGGCATTATTGAAAGAAGAACAAACAGACAAATATGACCGATAATTCTGATCAGGTGGAAAAAAATGTGAACACAGATAAACCGTCTGCTATGTATCACATCTATCTATCTATCTATATATCTATCTATCTATCTATGTATCTCTAAAATAATATTTAATATATTTTATCATTTCTATTTCCACAATATCCTGGAAAAAAAATCTTTATTGAAATTTGTTATTAACTAGACTGTAAAAGTAATTTTATCTTCTTTGTCATGCTTTCAATATTCAGGCTTGAACTTAAAAAAAATAATACAAAAAAATAGAAAAATAAAAATGGAAAGCATGACAGTGGCACTATTGCAAAAAAAAAAAAAATAATAATCCCAAATATTATTAATAGCCCAATCAAGAAAAAAAAGGGCCATGCAGATATGATATCTATCTATCTATCTATCTATCTATCTATCTATCTATCTATCTATCTATCTATCTATCTATCTATCTATCTATCTATCTATCTATTTATCTATCTATCTATCTATCTATCTATCTATCTATCTATCTATCTATCTATTTATCTATCTATATATCTATCTATTTATCTCTAAAATAATATTTAATATATTTTATCATTTCTATTTCCACAATATCCTGGAAAAAAAATCTTTATTGAAATTTGTTATGAACTAGACTGTAAAAGTAATTTTATCATCTTTGTCATGCTTTCAATATTCAGGCTTGAACTTTAAAAAAAATTAATAAAAAAAATAGAAAAATAAAAATGGAAAGCATGACAGTGGCACTATTGCAAAAAAAATAAATAATAATAATAATCCCAAATATTATTAATAGCCCAATCAAGAAAAAAAAGGGCCATGCAGACATGCTATCTATCTATCTATCTATCTATCTATCTATCTATCTATCTATCTATCTATCTATCTATCTATCTATCTATCTATCTATCTATCTATCTATCTATTTATCTATTTATCTCTAAAATAATATTGAATATATTTTATAATTTCTATTTCCACAATATCCTGGAAAAAAATCTTCATTGAAATTTGAACTAGAATTTTATCTTCTCTCTTATGCTTTTAATCACATTCAGGGTTGAACGTAAAAAATAAATAAAATAAGAACAAGAAACAGAAAAATGGTTAGCATGATGACAGTGGCGTTATCGCAAAAAAAAAAAAAAATGCTCCCAAATATTATCAATAGTCCAATCAAATACAAAAAAAAGCCATGCAGACAGGCTGTCTTAGAAACGATTTATATAATGATCTATCTATCTATCTATCTATCTATCTATCTATCTATCTATCTATCTATCTATCTATCTATCTATCTATCTATCTATCTATCTATCTATCTATCTATGTATCTGCAATTTAATATAAACTACAATGTATAAATCATTTTTTTTGTAATGATTTTAATCAAAATCAGGCTTAAAAAAAAGCATTATTGCAAAAAATAAATAAAATAATTAAATAAAGAAATATTAATCCCAATTAGAAATATATATATAGTGTGATTCTATAATAGAGAAGCCCAGTGTGACTGTTTAGTTTAGAAATCATTAAACTTACCAAATAAACTGGGTTTTGCTGTAGCTCAGAGATGTGAGTGTGTCTGCAGACAGCTCTGCTTTTGGCTGGTGAGGCATGGTCTATCTAAATATATGGGACACACCTTGAACACGTAATACTGTACTTGCTCTTGACGTTACAGATTTTACTTCTGTAAAAAAATGACTTCAGCATGACTTCAGCATGCTAAATTAATCCCTCCTCTTCAGAAAAAAAATGCAATGGAACAAATTTAAGTTGAATAACCATACTCTGATTTTATGGCAGCATTGTACTTTGCCCTGGCAGCTTTTCAGGTTGACTGTCAAGCAGGGGCGGACTGACCATTGAGAAACTCGGGCACTGCCCGAGGGCCCCATGCCACTAGGGGGCCCCATCAGGGTTGCCAGGCTCATTAAAACCAGGTACAGTATGTAAAAATCTGTGTTTTTTTTTACAACTGTCCCTGATATGTCCAAAACCCACATGCTTTTGATGTGAAAATCCTGAGATTTTAGCTGCCCCGCCTCTGTACTGCAACCTGGCTTGGTGGCCATCTGTAAGCCTGGGGGCCCCATAATCTTCTATTGCCCGGGGGCCCCATGAGTTGTCAGTCCGCCCCTGCTGTCAAGGTGCCAACTTGGAAAAAAAAAAATTGTGAGAGGGCTTAATAAAAAATTCAGTCTATATATTTCCCAGATCGATGTCTCCTGCTTTTACATGCGTTTAGATGCATTCAAAAAACATAATTTGTCCCTGGACGCACACATTTCATTTTTTTCCAAATGCAGGTAACCTGAATGCATCTAAACACAGGTAAAAGATGGATTTGAATTATGCTATTTAACCACTTAAGGACCGCCTCCTGCAGATTTACGTCGGCAGAATGGCACGGCTGGGCACATCAACGTATATATACGTTGGTTATAGTACCCAGCCGTGGGTCGCGGGCGCGCGCCCGCGACCCGGTCCGAAGCTCCAGGACCGGGACCGCGGGATTCGCGGACCCGATCGCCGCTGCAGTGCGGCGATCCGTCCCTGGAGCGGAAGAACGGGGAGAGCCGTGTGTACACACGGCTTCCCCGTGCTTCTCTGTGGCCGGAGCATCGATCGCGTCATCCCTGTAATAGGGGGACGCGATCGATGACGTCACACCTACAGCCACACCCCCCTACAGTAGTAAACACACACATTAGGCACACATTCCCTACAGCGCCACCTGTGGTTAACTCCCAAACTGCAACTGTCATTTCCACAGTAAACAATGCAATTTAAATGCATTTTTTGCTGTGAAAATGACAATTGTCCCAAAAATGTGTAAAAATTGTCCGAAGTGTCCGCCATATTGTCGCAGTCATGAAAAAAATCGCTGATCGCCGCTATTAGTAGTAAAAAAAAAAAAAAATTAATAAAAATGCAATAAAACTATCCCTTATTTTGTAAACGCTATAAATTTTGCGAAAACCAACCGATAAACGCTTATTGCGATTTTTTTTACCAAAAATATGTAGAAGAATACGTATCGGCCTAAACTGAGGAAAAAAAATGTTTTTTTATATATTTTTGGGGGATATTTATTATAGCAAAAAGTAAAAAATATTGCATTTTTTTTTAAATTGTCGCTCTATTTTTGTTTATAGCGCAAAAAATAAAAACCGCAGAGGTGATCAAATACCACCAAAAGAAAGCTCTATTTGTGGGAAAAAAAGGACGCAAATTTTGTTTGGGAGCCACGTCGCACGACCGCGCAATTGTCTGTTAAAGCGACGCAGTGCCGAATCGCAAAAACCCCTTGGGTCATTTGCCAGCGTATTGGTCCGGGTCTTAAGTGGTTAAAATCATTTTGTGCATGTGATGCCTTACAAATAACTTTAAAATCATGTATGTCACTGCTAGTGTAATTTTACTCACTTCTACCTTTTCTGTTTATAAATAGTGGTTGTAGACTGAAATTTTAAACACTCTCCCAGCTGATATAGCTCAACTTCCCCCACCATGTGTTCTGGGCTCCACTGTCCCACCTGAGGACCTGGGATCGGCATGACAGGTGTCAAAAGGTGGAATGGAAGGAAACCAGCAAATGTCCGTTCACTGATCTCCCCTCTCATGGATGAACCCAGAAGTGGTGAATATTACATTATTTCCACGTTTGGCTATCACTTTCTTCAGCTCCCAACTGTCCCTGATTTTGAGGGACTGTGCCTGATTTAAAACAAAGTCCCTCTGTTCCTCTTTCCTCCTCATTTGTTCCTCATTTTGGTCTGATCTATATAGTTGGATATAAAATGCACCTTTTATCTTTCAAAAAGTAATTCCCAAGGTCTAAACCTTTCATCCAATTTCTAAATTTCTGCATTTGTAAAAATGCATCAAAATATCCTCCAATCAGATAATGGGATCAATTCACTAAGGCGATGAGACATGTCAGAGGAAACCTGTCCGACGGACCGTTTTCATCGGACCAGGCTGAAGTGGTCTGTTGGTCTGATGTGCGTACACACCATCGGACAAAAATCCCCTCGCACCAGAACGCGGTGACGTAGAACACAACGACGTGATGAAAAAACAAAGTTCAATGCTTCCAAGCATGCGTCGACTTGATTCTGACCATGCGCAGGATTTTTGTCTGCTGATTTCGTGTACTAACCATCAAACATGTCCGGCGGACAGGTTTCTAGCGGACAGGTTTCTAAGCATGTTTAGAAACTTTTGTCCGCTGGAAAACGGTTCAATAAGCCAGTTTCAGCGGACATGTTCGATTGTGTGTATGCGGCCTGAGAGTTAAATAACAGGCAAAAAATTTGGTAAAATAACGATATTGGTAAATCAGTTGTGAAAGTGAAATTTTGAGTTTAATATTGAATGCCAGATTTGCTCAATTTATCGGTAATTACTGCATAATTTTATGTAGTAATTTACCGCATTGAGCTGGTTGCTAAGGAGCAGGCCGGGAAGTCAGCCACGAGTCCTTAGCAACGGAAGAATCAATTTAAAAAAAATCATGCCGACCATTAAAAATTATGAAAAAAAACAGCGTCTATAAAGTAAAAAAACAAAGAAAGGAGTTGCGCTAGCAACTCAATATAAAATAGTGCGTAAATAAATAAACAAAAAAAGGGATTAGATAAATTATATTAGTATATTGTGATACAGTAACTACCAAAATTAAAGTGTAGCTAGTATGTGGGGCAATAATGATATCCCAAAAATAAATATATATAAGTGATAAACCCCAGAATAAATGTACAATTGGTTATATTAAATAAAAAGTTTGTAGTTGGAAACCAATCACTAAAAATAGAGATGATGACCTACAAATCAGGTAATAATTCCGAAGAACACATATAAATAATAGGCCATAAAAAATGTCCAAATCTAAACCTTTTTTTATTTATTTTATATTGCGTTGCTAGCGCAACTCCTTTCTTAGTTTTAGTTTTTTGTCTATTGTATATCACATGTTTAGGTGTTGCTGCTTGAGTTATTAATTTAACACATCTTTTCATTAATTATTTATATTCATTTTGAGATTTCTTCACTTGTTTTTTTACCCTCCACTCTATACCAGGCTCGTCGGGTCTGTTATGAATTTTAAGGGAAACTTCACACCAAAATGTAAAAATTTTAGAAAAGTGTAAAACAGCCTGGGGTTCCCCCAAAAATCAATACCAGACCCTTATTCAAGCGTGCAGCTTGGCAGGTCTGGAAAGGGGAGGGACAAGTGGGTGCCCCCTCCTGAACCATACCAGTCCACATGCCCTAAAGATGGGGGGTGAGTGCTTTGGGGCTCTGCCCCCCTACTCCAAAGCACCTTGTCCATATGTTGATGGGGACAGGGGTCTCATCCCTACAACACTGGTCTGGTGGTTGTGGGGGTCTGTGGGCAGGGGGCTTATTAGAATCTCAAAGATCCCAGTCCCTCCTCCCATGTGAATGAGTATGGGGTACATAGTATCCCTATCCATTCACCAAAGAAAATTTAACAACGGAATTGTCAAGAACTGTCTCTATGTTTTTTAACTTTTTGACACTTTTTTGGTGACTGGGTAGGGGTACTATATACCCCATACTCATTCATATTGGGGGGGGGGGATGCAGGGCCCCTTCATTAAAGAGGGCTTCCAGATTCCAATAAACCCTGGTGTTCCTGATTCCGGGACCATGTTGGTCCCGGTATGCAGGGGCGGACTGTCAACTCATGGGGCCCCCGGCAATAGAAGATTATGGGGCCCCCGGGCTTACAGATGGCCACCACGCCAGGAGGCAGTGCAGAGGCAGTGCAGCAAAAATCTCGGGATTTTCACATCAAAAGCATGTCGGTTTCGGACATATCAGGGACAGATGTAAAAAAAAAAATAGATTTTTACATACTGTCCCTGGTTTTACTGAGCCTGGCAACCCTGATGGGGCCCCCTAGTGGCATGGGGCCCTAGGGCAATGGTCAGTCCCCCCTGCATGTATGCTGAACACACAGTGTAAAAAGGAGAATTCTTCCAAATCACATAGGATGCTGAATAACCGATTTGCCTGGAGAATTCAGGGTTGCTTCACAAAAAGAATAGATGGGGTACTCTTACCGTGTGGGATGGTCTCATCTGTTATATAACAGTGGGTCAGATGTGCTTATGGTCTTGAGAGACCAAAATCAATGCGGCAGGATCTCACAAGATGGATGGCTGGATGGCTTCACGTGAAGGCTGGAATGATGAACCAATGGACTTTCTGCTGCAGGGTGAATACGGGCCATTTCATATGGGCTCCCAAAAAAGAAACAAAAGAGTGCTCCAAATGGTGCAGGTCAAACAACCACAACAGGTTTATTGTAATAAAAAATTGTCATACAAAAATTACACATACAAAAACAGATAAAAGTGATCACAGATGTATAATAAAAGCAGTATGGGGTACAATGATGCAAAACCTGATGCGTTTCGGCTCAGAAAGCCGCCAACAGGGGCATATCGCTGCACCCCCATACTGATACCTTTTATAACTAAGAAGATTGTCGGGACCCACCCTGTGAGGGAGGGGCCAGACAGGAAGTGATGTCACATCCTCTTTTACTCACAGAATATAATATTTATGTACCATAAACTACTACAGAAATCGTCTAACCTCATAAACCTTAGTGTATATGCAGCAGCAATATAATGACAATTGTGACAAGGGCATACGTTACTACACAAACCCATTGTATATACACCCCCACTCTCCAGGAGGTAATAGAAGGAAAATCTTTCCACATCCTGTCTATTTAATGGGTGTCATACAGAACAGGAAGTAAAGGGGACACAAACATCAATATAGACACATGTTAAGTAAAATATGAAAGGTTTAGAACCTCTTGAGATTTTACTGCTGTCTTTGTACCCATTTAGGATATTTCACAGTGAAAATGTGGAAGAGACTCCCTCAAGAGCTGGTTCTGGCTACCTCAGATTATTTAAAAAAAGGCCTGTATTCTTTCCTAAATGTACAGAACATAACAGTGGATACTAACATTTATAGGTAAAGTTGAACCGGGGAATATCCGATTGCCTCTCGGGAGATCAGGAAGAGATATTTTCTCCTGCTGGAGCAAATTTCATCATGGTTTATTGGGGTTTTTGGCTTTATCTGGATCAGCTGTGGGTGTAGGATTGTGTATATGGAATTTTATCATTTTTTCCCCCCTTCTATTGGTTAAACTGGATGGAATTTTTTCAACCAGACTAACTATTTTTACACATTATCAGCCAGATTCAGGTAGCTTAGCGTATCTTTAGGCCGGCGTAGCGTATCGAATGTACTCTACGCCTCCGCAACTTAGAGAGGCAAGTGCTGTATTCTCAAAGCACTTGCTCCCTAAGTTACGGCGGCGTATCGTAAATGGGCCGGCGTAAGCCCGCCTAATTCAAAGTAGCAAGGCAGTGGGCGTGTTGTATTAAAATGAACCGTGACCCTATGCAAATGATGGGCCGAACGCATGCTTAGAATCACGTCGGATAGAATGCCTAAGATACGTCAAACACTGCCTACGACGTGAACGTAATTACGCCCAGCCCAATTTACGTAAGACTTACATAAACAACGTAAAAAACGACGGCTGTTCCGACGTCCATACCTTTGCATGGGATGTGCCATCTTTTTGGTGGTTTATCTTTATGCCGGAAAAACGCCTTACGTAAACGGCGTAGATTACTATGTCGGGCGCATACGTACATTCGTGAATCGGCGTATCTTGCTCATTTACATATTCGACGTGTAAATCAATGGAAGCGCCCCTAGCGGCCAGCGTAAATATGTACCCAAGATACGACGGCGTAGGAGACTTACGTCAGTCGTATCTTGGCAAAATTCAGGCCTATCTGATTTAACCGATTATGGACCGCCGCATGTACATTTACGTCGGCAGAATGGCACGTACAGGCACATTGGCGTACCTGTACGTCCCTGCCTAGACGTGGGTCGGGGGTCCGGTCGGACCCCCCCGGTACTTGCGGCGGTTCCGTAGGCTCCCAGCCAATGCACGTCCTCCCCCGATTTATTCGATTTGTCTTATAACAAAAAGTTAAAAATATTGATTTTTTTTCAAAAATGTCGCTCTATTTTTGTATATAGCACAAAAAATTAAAATCGCAGAGGTGATCAAATACCATCAAAAGAAAGCTCTATTTGTGGGAGGAAAAAGGACGCAAATTTTGTTTGGGAGACACGTCGCACAACCGCGCAATTGTCTGTTAAAATGACGCAGTGCCGAATTGTAAAAATGCCTCTGGGCATTTAACAGCATATTGGTCCGGTCCTTAAGTGGTTAAAGAATCAGCGCATAGAGACGATGGCGCACATTTGGACTTACGACAGCGTATCAGTAGATATGTCGGCGTAAGTCTTTGTGAATCTGGCCCTTCCTGTCTTTTTGTGTCTTACAGAACAGGCAGTAAAGGAAAATTCCCTCACTTCCTGTCTTTTTTATGGGTGTCAGGTAAAGTCCCCCCCACAATGGATTTACAGGCATTGATAAATAACATTTCTGTGACCCCATGAGAGAAATCCTGCTTTGTTGTTGGACATCACACAGAACAGGATTTCCACAATGGGATCCAGGCTTTTAACATTTCACAAGGGTTCTTGTCCTTCCTGGCTATGGCCAAAACCAAAAACAACATTTTGGCAAGGGTTGGGTTTTAATAAAGAAGCATTTAATCCATACACCTCCTTTAGCAAACACAAATCCTCAGTCAGTACAAAGAAGGCCATGGCTCAGCTAGAGTGTGTCATACTAAATTTGAGTCTTAAAAGATTCTCAAAGTTAATGCAAAGAGTTACGTGCTAGGCTGAAGCCACTATTGTTCTGCAAGGATCCCGTAGCTAAGAGGCCTTTTGTGCCACAGCATTATGGCATCACAGATCTCTTTGGCAAGTTCTGACTTTTGCAAGTCTTAAAGTGAGACCGTGCTTTGCCCTAAAGGTCTAATGTTTACTTGCAACATTTATCTACACCACATATGTCAAACCCAAAGGTAAAATCCCTGAATCTGGCCCACCAGGCCATTTTATGTGGCTTTTTTTTAGACTGGAAAGTGACGGAACTTCCTTCTGCAACCTCCAGGTCTTGAACTCCACCTCCACTTGTAAACAGAGACGCCTTCTGTTTTACACACAAGAAAATTTTTGGAGGGTGGTGAGATGAGGACTGTGGGGGAGGGTGGGGGGGGGGGGGGTGTGCAGAGGTGAAGGAGTGGAGGAGAGTGGTGCACAGGTCAGAGCCGAGAACAGGGGGTGGAAGCCTACGAATGAGAGCTGAACTCTACACTCTGTATGTAGCACACTGTTGAATCTGGCACTCTTGAACCCTGCACTTTGTACAGTACTTTTCACACTTCTAAACTCTGCACAATGTACAGTACGTACCACACTCCTGAACTCTACACACTGTATATAATGCACTCCAGAACCTTGCATTCTTTACGTAGAACACTTCTGAACTCTATAAACAGTCTTACAGATACAACCGGCTCTTTGAGGGCAACCATAATGCTGATGTGGCCTGCAATGAGATTAAGTTTGACGCCCCTGATCTACACATATGTGGACAACCCTCTAAATTACTGAATGCATAAAGACAGCTTCATAGAATTATGATTTAATGAGTTGGATGTGACGAAATCTAAGTGGCCTACATAGAGCTCAGACCGGAACCCTATTGAACACATTTGGGATTAATTTCAATGACAATTGCGAAACAGGTCTTCTTCTTATCCAACATCAATACCTGATCTCACAAATGTTTTTTTGGGGGGTAAATGGGCATACATTGGGGGCTAAATGGGCACACATTTCCACAGATAAAATTCCAATTTCTGTGGAAAGCCTTTCCAGAAGGATGGAGGCTCTTAAAGCCTTAAAAGGAAGGTGGTATCAATTCCATATTAATGCCCATGGCTTTAGAACTGAGTATCCAAAAAGCTAATATAGGTAGGGTGGTCAGGTGTCTCAAAACTTGTGCCATATAGTGTGTAAACACTTTATATATGATGCACAAATCTAAAAAATATGTTCAAAGTTAACAACTTTTTTTTCTCCAGTTTAGTACTCCATTACCAGAACACAATGTTTAGGTTAAAGGGGAGTTCCACCCACAATTTCACTTTTTAAATATAAATACCCCTGTAATAACAAGCTTAATGTATTCTAGTAAAGTTAGTCTGTAAACTAAGGTCAGTTTTGTTAGGTTGTTACAGCATTTAGATTGTAATCTAGAAATAGACCGTGGCCATCTTAAGTGTGGGCATCATGAAGCCAGACTATATGACTTCCTGGATTTCAGCTTTGCATATCTCGCACATGCTCAGTGCTGCACAAGCAATGTAATAGGTTTCAGTCAGGTTTGCAAGGACTACTGGGAAACATGATGCCTATCCCAGAAACCCTTGCAAATAGCCTTGTGACTTAATAGCCTAGGCTAATAAGGAGGAGGAAGTAATGAAGGACTACAAAATAAAAGGTATTTACAAGCAACAAAATAAATAAAAATTGTCCATTCTGAACACTATGAGATTAGGGCATGCAGCATAGACAAACATAAAAAAATGTGTGGAACTCCACTTTAAGTGTTATATTGTTCCCCAAGCTATACAGTCATAAATATATTAATCAATGTTCCTAGGGAATATAATGAATGGCAATCCATCAGAGCAGGAGTGAAGAAAAAAACAGGAAAACAGGCAAGACTGAAAATTGTGAGCAGAATGATCTTGTGTTTTCTCCTGGTGGGATTGGGTGAGACCATAGTAGCAAAAGCTTTACTCCCCTTCAAGCCTCTGACATTGACAATTCCAAACGGTGTCTCCGTAAGCCACCAAACACCAACGGCAACTGGCTGTCCATAGTTAGAGATCCGGTGATCTTGACAAAAGCCATGTGTTTAGTAGAGTGTTGGATTGGTTATGTAAAAATCTAAAAAAAACTGAACTTGAGCATTCATGCACACTGTCAGACACAAATGCCGGAATCCTCCCTGCACCTATACGACCTTCGTGTCATCAGACGAGGAATGCAGTTGGGTGTGAAATATGATGTTCTTGTGTTCTTTTAAAGAGAACACTTGATATGTCATTGGCCCACCTTTAAAACAATTGTTTTAACATTGTCACCATCACATGAACATCAATAAGACTGTTCGGTGTACATCCCCCTCCCCGTTTGACGTAGGCAGGTTGTGTCTACCCCATGCAGTAATGATATTTTAAAAAGAAAGGTTGAATAAAAGAAAAACTATCAAGCATAAGCATGGTAGGGAAAGTGCTGAAGACGCACTATTATAGAAAAAGAAAAAAAAATACATTAATAGCAAATTTGAGATTCTTTATTTCTCTGAAACTCTATAATGAAAATAGAGGGATTTCGGTGACATTTTGATTAAATGCATTGGAGTCATTGGGGAAAGCAAAAAATAAGGGGGGTTTGTGAAGCCTAACTTGGAGCAGTTGCAAAATAATTCAAATTGCCTCCTCCCCACATTTTTCTAACAAAAAAAATAAAAAATACTTACCTTAATTCACAGTCAAGTGGTCTTCCGTCTTAGGCCTCGTACACATGATAGGTTAGCCAGAGGACAACTGCTTCAAAATTAACCTATGGTTTCCTAACCCATAGGTCAAAACCGATCGTTAGTAGGCACGACCATCGGTTAAAAATCCACGCATGCTCAGAATCAAGTCGACGCATGCTTGGAAGCATTGGACTTTTTTTCAGCACGTTGTTGTGTTTTACGTCACCGCGTTCTGATACGATCGATTTTTTAACTGATGGTGTGTAGGCACATCAGACCATCAGTCAGCTTCATCGGTTAACCTATGACAACGGTCCTTCAGACCATTCTCAGTTTAGGCCAATATCTATTCTTCTACATATTTTTGGTAAAAAAATGGCAAAAAGGGAATATATTGATTGATTTGCGCAAAAGTTATAACGTCTACAAAATAGGGATAGTTTTTTGTCATTTTTATTAATATTTTTTTTAATAGTAATGGCGGCAAACTGCGATTTTTATTGTGACTGCGACATTAAGGTGGACACATCGTACACCTTTGACGCTATTTTGGGATCATTGACATTTATACAGTGATCAGTGCTATAAAAATGCACTGATTACTGTGTAAATGACACTGTCAGGGAAGGGGTTAACCACAAGATGAAGGGGTTAGGTGTGTCCTAGGGAGTGATTATAACTGTGAGGGGGCTGGGCTACCAGTGACATGACAGTGTTCAGCGCTTCCGATCACAGGGAGCAGTACATCACTGTCCTGTCACTAGGCAGAACAGGGAAATGCCTTGTTTACATAGGCATCTCCCTGTTCTGCAGCTCCGGGACACATCAAGTCTGAGGGTCCCACGGGCATGGTAACAGGGCTCGCGGCAGGGGCGCACGTGCTATTCTGACAATGTATAACTACAGGCTGCGGCGGTCGGCAAGCAGTTAAAGAATGTGGCCATGTGGCTTTTTTTTGGTCAATGACATTGTTCAAATATGTCCATGTGGTCATATTAGGTCATTGATGTTGCTAGCACCCCTGCCCCTTTGCTACAGGTGGCTGGAGTGGGCAATTCCAATGGTCACAGCTGCCTGGGAAAGTGGCCCGCTGTAATGTGACAATTTGCCATGTGTTCAGCCTGAACCTCAGCTCATCCTTACTTATCACCACCTCTCTTGCTGTGCCATCGTGTGCAGTGTAGGACCAACAGCCACATCATCAGGATGAGACGTGAATGCTGGTAGGAGTGCCTATCCACATTCCATAGTAGGTAAGGTTGAATAAAGACAATAATCCATCTAGTTCAACCTGTGTAGGTGTATGTGTGTCAATGTCGACAATCAACACTGACAAAAAGACGATGAACATAGGTTAAGGTAAGTACCACTGTGTGTTAGATCATCACTTAGAAAAAAGTGAGCAGTGAATAATTCCTCACTTACGAGTAGGATGGAGGAGACATTTTTATTCATGTTGCAACTCCTGGAGTTAAGCTTTAAAGCAGTGGAGATACCAGGGTTGCAAAGGTCTCACTTGTGACCAGACCTTGGAGTTCTGTCATGGTGGGGGGGCCCCGAGACAGGAGTAATGGAACCGCTGCAGAACACATAAAAGGGCCCTGCGATGGGAGTAAAGGGCCCCAGGATCAGTAGGAAGGGCCCAGGGCCTGGATGGAATGGCTCCAGGATCAGAGTAAAGGGCCCCAGGACCAATGGAAGGGGCCCATAGGACTAATGGAAAAGGCTCTAGGACAGATGGAAAGGGCCATGGGACCAATTGAAAGGGCCCAGGACTGATGAAAAGGGACTTGGACCAATGGAAAGCCCTGGCGGTCAGGTGTTCATGGTTTCTTGCACTGGGGTCTTGAAGGTTCTAGTTGCTCTTCTGCTTTAAAGGTTCATTAGTGTGACAAAACCCAGTGTCACTGTGTGTTTTGGAAGGGACTGTGGGCGGGCCTCTTACCCACAGAATATGGCACAGAAGAGACTACAGACCTGAGAACAAGCTGGCATTGAGATAATGTAATGTAATGCTACATCCCTTTTCCCCCATCCCCCCTCTTGTTGCTGTGTCTGATTGTGTTGGTAAATGGCGCATAGACAATGGTCTGGACTGGAGACATCTCTCCGCAGGGGATGTGTATTGAGAGGCTGCCTGCTTACCATAATCTGTAGTCTGTTTCAATGTACAAGTGTTTCGTTCCCATTGGTTGTTTCTTGTCTCCTACCCCCTCCCCTCTATGACTAAGCTAAGGGGAGTGTCCCTAACTGTGTGTAAAAGTGTATGTTTTGTATTTAATAAACAGTTTATGCTCTGCATGTTTAACCCTCAACACCTGTGTGGATTGTCTCGTAAATGAGGGGTTAAGGGATGGTTATGGCGAATCTTCAGGCTGCGGATGCATTTGGAGGACAGGAGACACAGGTCTGGCGGATGTGCCCACCTGGGGTATCCAAGAACTGTCACAATTAGGTTTTAGGAACAAAATGGACCAAATAAGAGAAGTTCATTGTGATGCACTGTACACACGATCGGTCAAACCGATGAGAACGGTCTGATGGATTTTTCCATCGGTTAACTGAAGCTGACTGATGGTCAGTCGTGCCTACACACCATTGGTTAAAAAAAAATATGGCGTCAGAACGCGGTGACGTAAAACACAATGACTTGCTGTAAAAAATGAAGTTCATTGCTTCCAAGCATGCGTCGTCTTGATTCTGAGCATGCGTGGATTTTTAACCGATGGTCGTGCCTACTAACGATCTTTTTTTTCTATTGGTTAGGTATCCATCGGTTAAATTTAAAACAAGTTTCATTTTTTTTAACCGATGGTGCCCACACACGATCGGTTTGGTCTGATGAAAATCGGTTTGAGCGATCGTGTGTACGTGGCCTGACAGTTTACATACACTTTAAAGTGTTATCTAACTAAATTTCAACTTTCGGAGAGAGGACTGAAGTGATAGAAAATCGAAACTTTCAACAGTTGTCACTAGAACAGATATAGTGGGGAATCTTCCAATGGGGCCATTTGTTCTAGTGACAGTTGGCCATGAAACGGCCTCCCTTTACTTTGGAGAGATATCCTTTCACTTCCTGTTGTGACTCTAGGATAGGATAGTGAAGTGCAATCTCTGGAATGGGACACAGCAAATAAAACAGAGGCTACCTTGTCCAAAAATGGAAAAAACATTTTTGATACATTTTCACTGCAGTTTTTCGGTACTAATGCAGTGAGATTGCTATATATCTATGTCATTTTCCTCCTATCTCACTATTACTGTCTTCTCTCCCATGCTTGTGTATAGTAGAATATATTTCTAATCTCTCCGGTGTTCTTTTTATCAGGTGTGGCCCAGTTTTCTGCTAACTTCAGCATGTCTTAAAACTGTTGGCATTTTATTCATGTTGCTGCAGGTACGGTTTTTCACAGGTGAGATTTCATAGATAATCAGTAAGAAAGCAGGCTCATCCTGGATATTAGTTTTCGCACAATCTCCCACAATGACAACTGGCGGACACCTCCCTTAAAATGAAAGAAGGTCTACAAAGAGGGGTTGATTAACTGAAACTGGATGGGTGGGGCGGCGGCTCTAGTGTTCTGGAACAACGCCACTCTCGCCACGCGGAGGGGGTGCAGCGTGCCGATCAGTGTTGCGTTCTGTCCCTGGGCCATGCCGCACCACCGATCTCAGTAAAGAGACGATGGCGAGGCTCTTTACCCATGTGATCAGCTGTGTCCAATCACAGATGATCGCATATAAACAAGGACACGCCGGTAGAGTGTGATGAGAGAAGAGCCAATCAGTGGCATTTCCTCAGAGGGGAGATCTGCACAGATAACCAGGGCATTGATCATCAGTGCAGTTCCAACAGTGCCCACCAGCAGTGATGCCAATCTGTGCCCATTAGTGATGCCAGTCAGTGCTGGCTTTCAGTGCTCATCAGTGCCTGCTCCTCAGTACCGCCCATCAGTGCCTATCAGTGCCATCCATTAAAGCCCAACAGTGCTGCCAATCAATGCTCATAATTTCTGCCTACCAGTGCCCATCAGTGCCACCTATCAATGCCACATATCGGTGCCCATCAGTGCCGTCTATCAGTGTTCTACAGTGCTGTATATCAGTGTCACCTATTAGGGCCCATCAGTGCTGCATATAAGTGCCTCCTCATCAGTGCCACCCCATCAGTGCCCTTCAATGAAGCCTCATCAGCACACATCAGTGAAGGAGAAAAAAATACTCATTAACAACATTTTTAAACAGAAAATACTAAAAAAAAATCCACATTTTTGGGCCTTTATTTTGCAAAAAAAAAAAAAAAAACTGTGGTGATTAAATATCACCAAAATAAAGCTCTATCTGTCTCATAAACAGGCCCGGACTGGCCATAGGGTCGGTCGGGTCGGTTGCGGCCAGCGGGCGGTATGTCACGTCTCCCCAGGGGTGTACAGCGCCAGATAGAGAGAGATCAGCTGGGGTATCAAAGATAGCTCTGACACTTCTCCCCTCCCCTTGCTGCCCCTACGACCAGTTAGAGGAGAGGAGCTGCTTCTACTCCTCCCCCTCCTCTCTTCTTCTCCTCCTGTGTCTGCCCGGCCCACTCTCCTGACAGACACTGTTCTGCTGCCTAAGTAATGTGGGTGGGAATATTCAAGCAAAAGCCAAACAAAAAGGAAAGATGGAGTCTGATATCCATCCATCCAGTCAGTCCCTCCTGCCTCCTGAGTGAGTACTGTACACTGATGTAGGGGTGCCCTTCATTCCCTTCTCTCTCTCTTCACCTTTCTTTCTTTCTCTCTCTTTTTTTTTTTTTCGTTTGCGCCCCCCCCCCCCCAAAAAAAAAAATTTGAGCACCAGCTACCACTGTAGATAGATAGATATATAATAATGCTCAATTTTTTTTTGGGGGGGGTGCTAACGAATAAAAAAAATTGCAGCCTCACTGTGCCCATCTAATGCAGCCACTGTGCCATCAATTGTGACCACTGTGCTATGCCATCAAATGCGGTCACTGTGCATGCCATCAAACGCAGCCACTGTGCCATCAATTGTCACCAATGTGCCATGCCATCAAATGCAGTCACTGTGCCATGCTATCAAACGCAGCCACTGTGCAGTCAATTGTCACCACTGTGCCATGCCATAAAACGCAGCCACTGTGCCATGCCATCAAACGCAGCCACTGTGCAGTCAATTGTCACCACTGTGCCATGCCATAAAACGCAGCCACTGTGCCATGCCATCAAACGCAGCCACTGTGCCATCAATTGTCACCACTGTGCCATGCCATCAAACGCAGCCACTGTGCCATGCCATCAAACGCAGCCACTGTGCCATCAATTGTCACCACTGTGCCATGCCAGCAAATGCAGCCACTGTGCCATCAATTGTCACCACTGTGCCATGCCATCAAACACAGTCACTGTGCCATGCCATCAAACACAGCCACTGTGCCATCAATTGTCACCACTGTGCCATGCCATCAAACACAGCCACTGTGCCATCAATTGTGCCATGCCGTCAAACGCAGGCACTGTGCCCTTCATTTGTCGCCACTGTGCCAATTGATGCCACTGTGCCCTTTAATTTTCACCACTGTGCCCATTGTCGCGGCTGAGCCAGAGGGGGTCTATCTATCTTTATCTATCTATCTTCTTTCTTTCTATCTTTATCTATCTTCCTTCCTTTCTATCTTTATCTATCTATATCTATCTTCCTTCCTTCTCTTCTTTCTTTCTATCTTTATCTATCTTCTTTCTTTATCTAAATTCCTTCCTTCCCTTCTTTATTTCTATCTTTCTTTATCTATCTATCTTCCTTCCCTTATTTCTTTCTTTATCTATATTTCTTTCTTTCTTTATTGATCTTCCTTCCTTCCCTTCTTTCTTTCTATCTTAATCTATCTTTCTTTATCTTATCTTCCTTCCCTTCTTTCTCTCTATCTATCTATCTTTCTTTCTTTATTTATCTTCCTTCCTTCCTTTCTATCTATCTTCCTTCCTTCCCCTCTTTCTATATTTATTTATTTCCTGATCTATCTTCCTTCCTTCCCTTCTTTCTTTCTTTCTTACTTTCTTTATCCTTCTTTCTTTCTTTCTTTCTTTCTTTTTTTCTATCTATCTATCTATATATCTATCTATCTATCTATCTATCTATCTATCTATCTATCTATCTATCTATCTATCTATCTATCTATCTATCTATCTATCTATCTATCTATCTATCTATCTATCTATCTTCCTTCCCTTCTTTCTTTCTTTCTATCTTTATCTATCTTCCTTCCTTTCTATTTATCTTCCTTACTTCCCTTCTTTCTATCTTTATCTTTCTTTCTTTCTTTCTTTCTTTCTTTCTTTCTTTCTTTCTTTCTTTCTTTCTTTCTTTCTTTCTTTCTTCTTTCTTTCTTTCTTTTTCTCTCTGTCTATCTATATTTCTTTATCTCACCCCACATCCCATCCCATCATGCCAGCTGCAACTTTCTGAGTTGATGCTGGAGATCAACTGGAGAGCAGGATAGTCAGTCAGGCAGGGGTACCCCAGAAGTACCAGATGAGGCTGTGCAGCAGGGAAAACCAGGGGCGGAGTCAGAAGCCAAGCCAGAAGTCATACACTGGTAGCACACGCGCCTTGTGTTCGTTGGTCCGTGACTCTGCTGAACATGGATAGCCCTGCCAGTCCTTCTGCAGTTCTCTGACACCTGTAGTCCAAGGAAGCTATTTTAAAAAAAAATTACCTTTACAACCCCTTTAAATAAATTTAACAGTTATTTTGGTCATTTCACCCAAAGGAGCTTACAATCAAATGTAGTAATTAATGTCCTGCATAGCAGGGAACCCAGTTGAACTGTCTGCCACTATGGGCCAGATTCAGGTAGATGAGAGCATCTTTGGTCCAGAGTAACGCTTCTCATCTACGTTACTCTGACGACCCTTTCAGCGCAAGTACTGTTATTCACATAGCAGTTGCGCGTAAACTTGCGCCAGAGTAACGATAATGCGCTGGCGTAACTCGACGCAAGGGAAAGTGGGTGTGATCATATGTAAATGATGGGCGGAGCCCAGCGCAGAGGCTTACGTTCAGCGCATCAACCACGGAGCATGCGCAGTGAGTGAGGCTCCACTCGCCCCCTTTGTGCGCATGCTCACAACTTCCGTCGGCACCACTTCACGGGAAACGTCAGCGCAATGCCTTCCGTTGGGCATTTAAATGCGCCCGTAGAAGCGCCATTTCGGCACTAAAGTATATCCTGCTCCCCCTCCCCGCAGTGATGTTACTTTTGTTCTGAGATGGCTGCTCCCGTTCCCCGCAAACACACAGGAGAAAGCTGAACTTTAATGGCCAGGAGCTGTCAGCCGTCATCTCGGCTATGGAGACCTATGATGTCTTCCTCCATGGCTGTAAAATTTGACAGACAAGCAGGGACAGAGGTGTTGTCCTGCAAGTGGGGGTGCTCAGCTAGCTCTTATCGTCGGTAACGCTGCTGTAGCTGCTCTCCTGCTGACCTGTGGTCGTCTGGAGTAAAGATAAAGCAGCCTTTTGTAGAAATAACTTTGCGCCGGACGGACGAGATACGCACGGCGCATGTAGCCAGCGTATGGTGCTAATCCGTTCGTGAATTGGGAAAAATCCCTCATTTGCATATTTTCAGGGGAAATCAATAGGCGCGACTGATGCGCCAAGCGAAATTAAGCGCTGACGATACTCTGACGTCGGAACGTTCCGCCGGTCGCAAATG
The DNA here is from genome assembly GCA_029574335.1 of Rana kukunoris. Classification (NCBI taxonomy): domain Eukaryota; kingdom Metazoa; phylum Chordata; class Amphibia; order Anura; family Ranidae; genus Rana; species Rana kukunoris. The sequence continues at coordinate 19,479,385 of CM056058.1, read as the reverse complement.
GCCCGTTATTGGGCGCATCTAGTTTGGTGGGTACGGGCACATAGAAACGACGGCGCATCTTCACAGTTACGCGGCGCATATCGAAATACTCCAGCGCAAGTGTTGCTGAATCTGGCCCTATATTTCTATATGCATTTAGAGAATGTAACAGATACAGGAAGAGCATAACAACTCTATGACAGCATCCTGGGTTGGGACAAAACCCAGGATTTCAGTGCTGCAAGACAAGCATACTAACAGTTTAGTCAGCAGGTATGAGATTTCCCTGAACTTGAAAGTAGAAATTCAGGAAAAGCAGCTATCCGGAATTCCTTTCCTTAAGAATAATCATAGAAATATTTTCCATTAAATAGCTTTCTTCTAATACCAGAGAGATTGCTAAACACTTAGGTAATTATAGGTAATTATGGCCTCTACCTGATACAACTACCATATTTATCGGCGTATACCGTGCACCATTTTCCCCTTAAAATCAGGGGAAAATCGCGAGTGCGCGATATACGCCGATCCCCGCTTCCCGCGCTGTGTTTGAACCTGCCACCGACATATACCGAGCGCAGTACACTCGGGTACATTCGGCCAGGCTCGGCTCCCCTCGCATTCATGCTGGGTGCCGCCTCCTAGCCTTTTTACGAATGAAGCCGAGCGTGGCCGAGCGTGCCCGAGTGTACTGCGCTCGGAGTTGTTCAAACACAGTGCGGGAAGCGGGGATCGGCTCAGAGACAGCGCGGGAGAACACCACTGAGGCTGCAGACGGATGCCGGACCGGACAAGGCCGCCGATGGACGCCGTGCAAGACACCGACGAAGGGCATTCAAACCGTAAATATTTTTTTTTCAGAAATTTTCCTTCTAGGTTGGGGGTGCACGCTATACACGGGTGCGCGCAATACCCCGATAAATACGGTATATGGATCAGTAAAGGGGCCTGTTGGTAGTTCTAAACTCAATGGTAGGCAAGGTAGGTCTAGGAGGTAACATTTTCGAGGTTCCTTCCTGTAAACTGGAGTAATCTTAGGGGCCTCTGTGTCCTGTCACTAGACAGAACAGGGAAATGCCTTGTTTACATAGGCATCTCCCTGTTCTGCAGTTCCGTGACACAATTGCAGGACACCGGCGGACATCGAGTACACCGGACCCGCGTGCCCGCCGGCAATGCGCCCCTGCAAAAAAAGTAAAAATCGCGCCGCACTCCCACTGCCCCATGTGAAAGGGGCCTTAGCGGAGCTTTACCAGCGTTTTTTGGGCGCTGGCAGTGTAAAAGGTCTCTGAAAGCACTCTGGTTTTCCCATTGGGATTGCAGATGAGGCTTCTTTCAGGCGCTTTACAGGCGCATTTTTTAACGCCAAAGCGCCTGAAAAATGCCCCAGTGTGAAAAGGGTCTAATGTCCATGATCTCGGAAGGAGTTAACCAACAAGCTGATCTAGGTGCAGCACAGTAAATATAACTTTGATTCTGTACATTCAGAACTAGATTTTTGTGAGCTTGCCAAGATCTAAAAATATGCGTTTAAACATATCTAAAATGGTAATAAACCCAGAGGCAAACATTTATTATAGTGCAACTTACTATTTCTTAAAACAGATCCTGCACATACGGTAGCTGCTGACTTTTAGCATTAGGACACTTATCTGTTAGGCGGCGTACACACGTACGAGAACCTCGACGGGCGCAACACATCGTTCCGCCCGTCGAGGCTCTCGGCCGGCCGTCGAAATCGGCGACCCGCCCGTCGGGAATGGCAACCAGCCATTCATCCAGGCGGGCCGTCGAGCAAATAGAGAGCGTGCTCTCTATTCGCTCGACGGGATTCCCGACGGGCGGGGCGAGCGCTCTGTGTACACACGGCCGAGGTCCTCGCTGGAATGCAGCTTCCAGCGAGGTTCTCGCTGGTTTCCAGCAAGAACCTCGGTCGTGTGTACGCCGCCTTATGGAGTCCAGCGATGTCGGCACCACAGCCGATGTTTACATTGGCTGTCGGGTGCTGCCGCCGCCATTCCCGGTAAGGGAACCCGGCAGTGTAGCCTTGCGGCTTCACGGCCCTGTCCCTACTGCACATGCACGCTGTGCTCTCTTGCTGGCTCAGGAGAAGTGGAGGAAGGTGGTAAATAGTGTTGCTCACGAATATTCGCATTGCGAATATTCGTTACGAATATTGCATATTCGAATATTCGCGAATAAATCGAATATCGCGGTGAATATTCGCTATTTTTTCAAATTTATTTTTAAAACAGATCACATCCTAGTGATCTCCATCGACGTCTAAAAGCATTGCTGGTATGATTAGAGACCCTGGGCCGAGTAGCTGAGGCGATCCTTTTATGTTGCCGAATATTCGCAATACGAATATTCGTATTACGAATATTCGCAAATACTTTCTCTGCCCTTCTGTGTTTTGTGTATAAAAAAATAAAAATAATTAGCTTTAGTTTAGTCATATAAGTTTGTGTAAGTAGAGTTTGTGTTTAGTGCATATTAGTTTAGTAATCCAGGAAATGATCTCCGTTTTCGCGTGTTGACGAGAATTTCGCAATCAATTTCGCATTCGCATTTGCGAAATTTTGCAAAATTTTTTTTTTGATAAAATATCACGAATATTCGATATTAACGAATATTTTGCGAATATTCTTCTATATATTCGTGAAATATAGCGAAATCGAATATGGCGTGTTCCATATGTGGTAAATGACATACTTCGCCGCGGCCCGGTCTCCCGGAAGTTGGGACATGGTACCTGTCAAAAACAGGCACCCGCTTTCCCCGCCAAAAGGCTGGACTTTTGGGTGGAACTCCACTTCAAATGTGATGGCTGCATTTGTTTCCTTTTTTTAAAGTGATATTAAAGTCTTGTTTTTTTTTTTTTAACCACTTAAGCCCCACACCATTTGGCTGGCCAAAGACCTGGCCACTTTTTGCGATTTGGCACTGCGTCGTTTTAACTGACAATTGCGTGGGTTTTGCAAAGTGGCTCCCAAAAAAAATTGGCGTCCTTTTTTTTTTCCGACAAATAGAGCTTTCTTTTGGTGGTATTTGATCACCTCTGCAGGTTTTTTTTGCGCTATAAACAAAAATAGAGCGACTATAAAAAAAATTCAATATTTTGTACTTTTTGCTATAATAAATATCCCCATTAAAAAAAAAAAAAAAAAGTTATTTTTTTCTGAATTTAGGCCTATATGTATTCTTCTACATATTTTTGGTAAGCGTATATTGATTGGTTTGTGCAAAAGTTATAGGGCCAGATTCTCATAGAATTTCGGTTGCGTATCATAAGCCATTTGCACTACGCCGCCGCATCGTACTAGAGCAGGTGCCGTATTCTCTAACCATTAGCTCCGTTGTTTGCGTTGGCGTAGCGAAAATGGCCCAGCGTAAGCTTGCGTAATTCAAATGAGGCGGCTTGTATTTAAATGAAGCGCGCCCCCGCGTCGAACGAACTGCGCATGCGCCGGCCGGGGAAAAAGCCCAGTGCGCATGCTCCAGCTCACGTCGGAAAGCGTTGTTGAAACCGTCGTCAAAACGACGTGAGCGTCACTACGCAATGCCACTATTCGCGAACGAGTTAGTAAAACTACGCAAGCGACGGAAAAAGCCGACGCTGACCCGACGCCATACTTGGCATCCAACGGCACAATACAATGTATGAACAGAAGATCAGTGATTTCCCCTAGTGAGGCCACCCCCCCCCCCCATACAGTTAGAACACACCCAGGAACATACTTAACCCCTTCCCCGCCCCCTAGTGTTAACCCCTTCACTGCCAGTGGCATTTTTATAGTAATTGTGGCAAACCTAGCCACTTCTGGAACGCTGGACGTTACATGTCAAAAGGTTGTCTGTATTATATGCTATGTATTCTGCTGGGTCTTATGTGGGCATAGTAATTCATATGCTGGCAGCCGTAAGCCACTAGCATTCAGTACTTAGTTTAATGTTGCCCAATCAGTGTTCGGCAGTTTTAAACCGAACTCCCACAACACATAACCCCAGACCCCAGCTATCAACCGACTTTTCCCTTGTGCAGCAATGCCTGATGGGAGAATTATCCAAACTGTTAAGTTCCCCATCTGGTCCTCCCTGTATTACCCCTGTTAAATCTATTTGGCTGTTTGGAAACCCCTTGCATGGGGAATTCTATAAATATGGAAGCCTGTGAATAAAAAGTCAGTTGACTCTCAGAGCTGTGTGTCGTCTGGTTACTGAGGGAGATTTGGGACATTGCCTTACTTGTCAATGCTGACTGTGGATTTACCCTGGTTACCAGCGGAGATCGTGGAGTTTAATATTGCTCTCCGCTACATTTGGTGGCAAGCGACGGGATCCAACCTTACAGCCGATAAGCGCAATTCGTGCAATGTGAACTACCGATGTAAATGGAGACGGATTATTCTAGGCTAAAGCGGCAGACATTAAAGGAACTGCTAGAAGCCAGGGGTAAGGTAGCCAGCAACAAATCCAAAGCTGTACTAACTGCCGAGCTGATGGAGGGAGACAGAGCCCGCAGCGCTACACCACCAGCAGCCATGGAAGAAACCCTCTACCAGAGAGAAATGAGGACCAGGCTGGAATTTTTGCCACAGCCTATATCAGATGCCATGCTGCACATGGTAATGGCGAATGTGCAGGAGTACGTGATGGCACACAGTCCGCAGTATACACAATCTCGAGCAGAATCCACTACTGGGTCACTCTACAACCAGGTAAAACCCAAAATTCCCTATCATGCCTTTAAAATGTTTTGCGAGGAGAAGGATGAGATTGATGGGTATTTACAGGATTTTGAGAGACTGTGTGATTTACATGACTTGGAACGGACAGTATGGGTCCCATTGCTAGCAGGCAAGCTGGCAGGTCGGGCAGCAGAAGCATATCGCGCTGTACCCAGTGAGGACAGCAAGGATTATGATAAAGTGAAGCAAGCGATATTAGAGAGATACGCCATTACTCCAGAGGCATACCGGCGCAAGTTTAGAAACCTGCGCAAACCAGAGAAGGATTCACATGCTGAATGGGCACACAAGCTGGACCAAGCTTCCCAAGGGTGGATACAAGCCAGCCAAGCCACTACTATGGAGGAATTGAGACAGTTAATGCTGTTGGAGCAATTCTTCAACGGTTTGTCCCCAGAGGCACAAGAATGGGTGCGAGACAGGAAACCTCTCACCCTAACCGAAGCGGCTCGATTAGCGGATCAGCATTTTGATGCAAGGAGACATCATGGGCCCCTAACCAAGAGTTATCACAGCCTCCCCTTTTCGTCAATCCCAAGGGACTTTACCACCACCCTCCAGATATAACGGACGTGCCAACATCCAATGCCACACCTGCAAACAGTGGGGACATATGGCACGCGAGTGCACCCAAAACCGGGGCAGACCCGCCTGGAACCAAGGCCAACCAAACCCGGCACCAAGGGCTGCTGCCCATCATTATCAACGGCAGCCGGCCACTCAAGAGATGTTGAGCATTCCAGCAGAAGAACCCCTGGGAATCTTGCATGAGGTGATGACAGTCCGAGCCACGGATAACCGGCAGCATCATCGACAGCCAGTGACCTTGGAGGGGAAAGAAGTCCAGGGACTTCGGGATTCAGGAGCTACTTTAACCTTGATAGCACCCCATTTGGTCCCTGACTCGGCACACACTGGCGGATCAGTGGCAGTACGAGTGGCAGGGGGAGCAGTGTACCGACTACCCATTGCCAAAGTACATTTGGATTGGGGTGTGGGAGGGGGGACGGTAGAAGTGGGCCTCATGCAAAATTTACCAGCAGATGTTATGCTGGGAAATGACTTGGGCCAGATGACCTCTGCTTTTGTACCCCAGGCCCCATACCAGGAAGCCCATCCAGTGACCACACGGCAACAGGCTCGCACCACGGTTCCACCGACACACTCTGAAGCTCCGGTAAGAGACCATGACCCCCACACGACACGTATGTCCTGGGATACCCCGACTAAGTTTGAGGCCGAGGTGAGGTCAGACCCCACGCTACAGGTATACAGGGACAGGGTACACGCTGACCAGGCTGGGCTAGAGGGGGAGCGGTACACCTGGGAGAAAGGGCTACTTTACCGCATTGCTGAAAGAGGAGTGGGAGGGTCGGCCACAGTAATGACTAAACAGTTAGTGGTTCCCCAGAAGTATAGGCAAGAACTGCTTCGGATTGCCCACGACATTCCCCTGTCTGGGCATCTGGGGATGACACGTACCCGATACAGGTTGACCCACGCTTTCTTCTGGCCAGGGATCTCCAAGGATGTGAGGCAATACTGCACCTCCTGTGACATTTGCCAGCGAGTAGGCAAGCGAGGTGACCGCCACAAAGCCAAGTTATGTCCTCTTCCCATTATTGAAGAACCCTTCAGTAGGGTGGCCGTAGATATAGTGGGGCCCTTACCAAAACCCAGTCCCTCCGGGAAAAGATATATTTTAACTGTAGTAGACTATGCCACCCGGTACCCCGAGGCTATAGCCCTCACCAACATTCATGCCGAAACTGTGGCAGAGGCCTTAATGAAAATATTTTCCAGGGTGGGGTTTCCCCAAGAAATCATATCCGATAGAGGCACCCAGTTCACCGCCGAGGTAACCCAACAACTATGGAAGATATGTGGCATTAAGCCAATAGTAAATTCGGCGTACCACCCCCAGTCCAATGGTCTATGCGAAAGGTTTAATGGTACGCTGAAGCAGATGCTCCGTACATTTGGAGAGGCTCATAAAGACTGGGAGCGCTTTCTACCCCATCTGCTCTTCGCTTATAGAGAGGTACCCCAAGAGTCAACAGGGTTTTCCCCTTTTGAATTACTGTTTGGGAGAAGGGTGCGAGGGCCACTAGACCTAATTAGAGAGCATTGGGAGGGGGAGAGTAGCCCAGACGGAACCCCTATTGTATCCTACGTACTGGAGTTCAGGGACCGTCTGGAGGCGCTAACACAGGCTGTGCGCACCAACCTCCGGGCGGCCCAACAACGTCAGCGCCGCTGGTACGATAGGGGAGCCAGAGACCGCAGCTTTCAGGTGGGACAAAAGGTTTTGATTTTAAAACCGGTCCGCACAGACAAGCTGCAGGCCATCTGGCAAGGCCCATACCAGGTGGTGGAACAGAGATGTGATACCACCTATGTGATTGGCCCCTGCTCAGGGGTAGGGGAGAGACGCATGTTCCACGTGAATATGCTCAAACCATACCATGAGAGGATAGAGGACGTGGCCGCCATATGCGCTTCCGCCTCGGAGGATCAGGAGAATCTGCCACTACCTGACCTCTTAGAACAGGAGGGACAGACGGAGCCCTCCAAGGGGGTTCAGCTGGGGGAGCGGCTAAGCCCTCAGGAGCGTGCCCAGGTACAAGAGCTGATTGTAGCTAAAGGGGCTACCTTCTCCAATTTACCTGGGTACACCCCGCTGGCCACTCACCGAGTCGAGACCCCGGGACAGCTACCTATGCGGCAAACCCCATATCGTGTCCCTGAAGCAGTCAGGACGCATATGAAGACTGAGATTGACGAGATGTTGCAGCTAGGGGTTATCGAACCTTCTGATAGCCCCTGGGCATCGCCAGTAGTGCTGGTACCAAAGAAGGATGGCACGACACGTTTCTGTGTCGACTACCGGAGGCTAAATGACAAAACGGTGTCTGATGCCTATCCGATGCCCCGGATAGACGAGCTGCTGGATAAGATGGCACGGGGCCGGTATCTCACTACCATAGACTTATGTAAGGGATACTGGCAGATTCCACTGGCCGAGGAGGCCATCCCCAAGTCGGCGTTTGTCACCCCGTTTGGCCTGTATCAATTTCGGGTCATGCCATTCGGGATGAAGAACGCTCCGGCAACTTTTCAGCGGATGGTCGATCGGTTATTGGACGGATTCCAGGAATACGCATGTGCCTATTTAGACGACATCGCCATATTTAGCCAGACTTGGGCAGAGCACCTACAACACATAGGGGCCATTCTAGATCGTATTGGAGAGGCAGGGTTAACACTGAAACCCAGCAAGTGTCATATAGGGATGGCTGAAGTGCAGTACTTGGGCCACCGGGTGGGGAGCGGGCGACAGAAACCCGAACCAGCTAAAGTTGAAGCCATAGCTAAATGGCCCACCCCCAGGACGAAAACCCAAGTGCTAGCGTTTCTAGGTACTGCGGGGTACTATAGAAAATTCGTACCCAATTATAGTGCCCTGGCCAAACCCTTGACTGACTTGACACGCAAGAACCTGCCCCGACAGGTTGTCTGGGCCCCAGAGTGTGATCAGGCATTCCAACAACTAAAGACTGCTCTAACTAATGCCCCTGTACTTGCTGCTCCTGATCCAACTAAAAGATTCCTTGTCCATACGGACGCTTCAATGTTTGGATTGGGAGCAGTGCTGAGCCAAGTGGGAGCCGATGGCGGAGAACACCCCGTAGCTTACCTGAGCCGAAAGTTATTGCCACGAGAAGTAAGCTACGCCGCCATTGAGAAGGAATGCCTGGCCGTGGTGTGGGCCCTCAAAAAGTTGCAGCCGTATTTGTATGGACAACCTTTTTCGCTACTCACAGATCACAACCCGTTGGTGTGGCTAAACCGTGTGGCGGGAGACAATGCCCGGCTGCTGCGCTGGAGTTTGGCGCTGCAGCCGTTTGACTTTACAATCCACTACCGACCAGGGAAGCAAAACGGTAATGCCGACGGGTTATCTAGACAAACTGAACTTGAAAAGTGATCTGTGAAATTACACCCCCGGACATCCCCAAGCCGATCCGTTGGGATCAGACTGTGTATGCCGGCTTGGTTCTGGGGGAGCATTGTGGCAAACCTAGCCACTTCTGGAACGCTGGACGTTACATGTCAAAAGGTTGTCTGTATTATATGCTATGTATTCTGCTGGGTCTTATGTGGGCATAGTAATTCATATGCTGGCAGCCGTAAGCCACTAGCATTCAGTACTTAGTTTAATGTTGCCCAATCAGTGTTCGGCAGTTTTAAACCGAACTCCCACAACACATAACCCCAGACCCCAGCTATCAACCGACTTTTCCCTTGTGCAGCAATGCCTGATGGGAGAATTATCCAAACTGTTAAGTTCCCCATCTGGTCCTCCCTGTATTACCCCTGTTAAATCTATTTGGCTGTTTGGAAACCCCTTGCATGGGGAATTCTATAAATATGGAAGCCTGTGAATAAAAAGTCAGTTGACTCTCAGAGCTGTGTGTCGTCTGGTTACTGAGGGAGATTTGGGACATTGCCTTACTTGTCAATGCTGACTGTGGATTTACCCTGGTTACCAGCGGAGATCGTGGAGTTTAATATTGCTCTCCGCTACAGTAATCAATGCATTTTTATAGCACTGATCGCTATAAAAATGCCAATGGTCCCAAAAATGTGTCAAAAGTGTCCGAAGTGTCCGCCATAATGTCGCAGTACCGAAGAAAAATCGCTGATCGCTGCCATTACTAGTAAAAAAAAATATTAATAAAAATGCCATAAAACTACCCCCTATTTTGTAAACGCTTTAACTTTTGCGCAAACCTATCAATAAACGCTTATTGCGTTTTTTTTATATATATTCTTGTGTGATATTTATTTTAGCAAAAAGTAAAAAATATTGATTTTTTTTCAAAATTGTCGCTCTATTTTTGTTTATAGAGCAAAAAATTAAATACCGCAGAGGTGATCAAATACCACCAAAAGAAATCTCTATTTGTGGGAAAAAAAGGACGCCAATTTTGTTTGGGAGCCACGTCGCACGACCGCGCAATTGTCAGTTAAATCGACGCAGTGTCGAATCACAAAAAGTGCTCTGGTCATTGGGAGGCAATATGGTCCGGGGGTTAAGGGTTAATAGTATGGCTTTCTCATTGAGTAAGGCTTTTTTGCCAAGTCAGTATGTATTGTAGGTATTAGTCTGTGATACATCAGTATGTAAATGTTGCAATCAGATTCTCTCCCATCCGACCTTCCTAAATTATTCAGAAATAAATCTCACTGCAATCCCCGGCACTGATTCACACTGAGCAGCCGTCAAAAAATTCAGAAGCAAACACCTGAAACTCAAGCACCTGTACGGCAAACTGTGCGCTGGAAATTCCTGGGGGAAGAGTAATCGCTTAACATGATGGCTAAGCTCTCAGCCTTACCCAACTGCACTGCTGCCAGGCTCTTTAGAAATTCTTTATGGTCAAACCACTGAAACTTTTCAGTTTCAGCCTCATTAAAATGTAAAAATATAGGAGGCAGAAAAATAGCACAGATACAATGCATCGCTCCCAACTGTCCCTGATTTTGAGGGACTGTCCCTGATTTGGAGAAATATCCCTCTTTCATAGTTACATAGTAGGTGTGAGGTTGAAATAGCACAAAAGTCCATCAAGTTCAACCCATGTATGTGATTATAGGTCAGTATTACATCATGGGCCAGATTCAGAAAGACTTACGACGGTGTATCTCCAGATACGCCGTCGTAAGTCCGAATGAACGCCGTCGTATCTCGGCGCCTGATTTAAAGAATCAGATACGCCAGGATATAGCTAAGATACGAGCGGCGTAAGTCTCTTACACTGTCGTATCTTACAGTAGTTGCATATTTACGCTGGCCGCTAGGTGGCACTTCCATCGATTTACGAGTCGAATATGTAAATTAGGTAGATACGCCAATTCACAAACGTAGTTGCGGCCGGCGTATCTATTTGTGTCGTTTACGTAAGGCGTCGGACCGGCGTAAAGTTACCCCTGCTATATGAGGCGCAGGCAATGTTAAGTATGGACGTTGGGGCAACGTTGTATTGTACGTCGTTTGCGTAAGCCGATTCAGAATGGGGCTGGGCGTAAGTCACGCCGTTTTCAATGACTATTTGCGACGTGTTTTGTAGCATGCGCACTGGGATCCGTTCACGGCATGCGCAGTTCATTCGGTACGTCATTTACGTGGGGTCAGGGTTAATTTAAATACAACACGCCCCCTACCTGCCCAGTTTGAATTACGCGCGCATACGCCGGCCCAATTACGCTACACCGCCGCAACTTACGGAGCAAGTGCTTTGTGAATACTGCACTTGCCTGTCTAAGTTGCGGAGGAGTAGCGTAAATAGGATACGCTACGCCACGCCCGCACAAAGATACTGGCCCTGTATATCCCTGTATGTTGTGGTCGCTCAGGTGCTTATCTAATATTTGTTTCAAACTATCGATGCTCTCTGCTGAAACCACCAGTGTAAAAAATAATAAAATATATAAAAATAAATAAGATTTTTATTTTATTTTTTAAAGTGCCCCGTCCCGCCGAGCTCGCGCGCAGAAGCGAACGCATACGTGAGTAGCGCCTGCATATGAAAACGGTGTTCAAACCACACAAGTGAGGTATCGCCGCGATCGTTAGAGCGAGAGCAATAATTCTAGCCATCGACCTCCTCTGTATCTCAAAAAATGCAACCTGTAGAATTTTTTAAACGTCGCCTATCGAGATTTTTAAGGGTAAAAGTTTGACGCCATGCAATTTGTAAGCGTGACACGTTGGGTATCATTTTACTCGGCGTAACATTATCTTTCACAATAAATAAAAAAATTGGGTCAAATTTATTACTGTCTTATTTTTTAATTCAAAAAAGTGTTTTTTTTTTCAAAAAAAGTGCGCTTGTAGGACCGCTGTGCAAATATGGTGTGACAAAAAGTATTGCAATGATCGCCATTTTATTCTCTAGGGTGTAAGAAAAAAAATATATATAGGGCCAGATTCAGGTAGAGTTAGGCTGGCGGATCAATGGATCCGCCAGCCTAACTGTCACTTTAAGCCAGCGTTTTTGTTTTCTGTAACCAGAAAACAAGAAACGCCGGGTTGGAGTTCCGATGCGATCAGCGTAATTGAATTTCGCCATCGCATCGTTACTTCAACTTAAAAATGGCGCCGGGGGCGTTCCCGTCGATTTACGCTCCAAAAATATGTTAATGAGCGGAAATCGGCAATTCACGATCTTTTTCGGGCGCGACGCAGTGACTTTACGACGTTTCCGGAAGCGATACGCGGCGTATAGATAAAGCAGCCCCCTAGTGGAATATCCTATGTTAGGTATAGGCGTCGTCATCGCGTCGGAAAAAAAACAAATCGTGTCGTTTGCGTAAAACATTCATGAATGGGGACGTGACGTCATTGACGTTCACTGACAGAACTTGGAGCATGCGCACTGGGATGCATTGACACTCGACGCATGCGCAGTACGTTCGCCGCGGGATTGCGCTTATTTTAAATAATACGCTCCCCGTACCCGCCCAATTTGAATTACGCCGGCTCATTTGCGATACGCTGCCGCAACTTTAGGAGCAAGTGCTTCATGAATAACAGCACTTGCTCTTAAAATTTCTACAGCGTAACGTAAATGAGATGCGTTACTCCAGAGCAAAGATGCTCCCATCTACCTGAATCTGGCCCATAATGTTTGGGGGATTTAAGTAATTTTCTAGCAAAAAAAACAGTTTTAGTCTTGTAAACACCAAATCTGAAAAACACCCACGGTACTGAAGTGGTTAACCACTTCCCGCCCGGCCAATAGCCGATTTACGGCCGGGAAGTGGTTATGAAATCGTGACAGGCCGTTCTCAAACGGCCTGCACGATTTCATGCCGCACGCGCCCGTGCGGGCGCGCAGCGCGGCGATCAGTGATGCGGGGTGTCAGTCTGACACCCTGCACCTCCGATCTCGGTAACGAGTCTCCGGCGGAGCCTCGTTACCACGTGATCAGCCGTGTCCAATCACGGCTGATCACGATGTAAACAGGAAGAGCCGCCGACGGCTCTTCCTCACTCGCGTCTGACAGACGCGAGTAGAGGAGAGCCGATCAGCGGCTCTCCTGACAGGGGGGGTTCGCGCTGATTGTTTATCAGCGCAGCCCCCCCTCGGATCGCCACACTAGACCACCAGGGAAATAAAAAAATACCAAAAAAAGGGGCAAAAAAAAAAAAAAATGACAAAAAAAAAAAAGTCAGCAAAAAAAAAAAAAAGGGGGCAGTAAAAAAAAAAATGATGCCAATCAGTGCCCACACATGGGCACTGATTGGCAACATTGATCCATCAGTGCCACCCCTCAGTGATCATCAGTGCCACCCCAGTGTCTGTCAGTGCCACCCCACGCCCAGTGCCCACCTATCAGTGCCCACCTGTGCCACCTATCAGTGCCCACCTGTGCCGCCTATCAGTGCCCACCTATGCTGCCTATCAGTGCCCACCTGTGCCGCCTATGAGTGCCCACCTGTGCCCACCTGTGCCGCCTATGAGTGCCCACCTGTGCCGCCTATGAGTGCCCACCTGTGCCGCCTATGAGTGCCCATCAGTGCCGCCCATGAGTGCCCATCAGTGCCGCCCATGAGTGCCCATCAGTGCCCCATACCAGCGCCGCCTATCAGTGCCCATCAGTGCTACCTAATCGGTGCCCATCAGAACTACCTCATCGGTGCCCATCAGTGCCACCTCATCGGTGCCCATCAGTGCCACCATATCAGTGCACGTAATTGAAAGAGAAAACATACTCATTTACACAAAAATTAACAGAAAAAAATAAAAACTTTATTTTTTTTTCAAAATCTTCGCTCTATTTTTAGTTGTTGCGCAAAAAAAAAAAAACGCAGAGGTGATCAAATACCACAAAAAGAAAGCTCTATTTGTGGGGAAAAAAGGACGCCAATTTTGTTTGGGTGCAGTGTAGCATGACCGCGCAATTGTCATTCAAATTGCGACAGTGCTGAAAGCTGAAAATTGGCTTGGGCGGGAAGGTGCGTAAGTGCTTGGTATGGAAGTGGTTAAAAATCAGTGTAAAAAAAAAAAAAAACTTTTTTTTTTTTTTAAGCGCCCCGTCCCAACGAGCTTGCACGCAGAAGTGAACACATACACAAGCAGCCCTTGCATATGAAAACGGTGTTCAAACCACCACATGTAAGGTATTTTGCCACAATAACTCTAGCCCTGGATCTCCTCTGTAACTCAAAACATGCAACCTGTAGAATTTTTTAAACATTACCTAAGGAGATTTTTAAGGGTAAAAGTTTTGTCGCCATTCCACGAGCGGGCACAACTTTGAAGCCTTACATGTTGGGTATCAATTTACTCGGCGTAAAAATTATCTTTCACAATATGAAAAAAAATTGCGCTAACATTACTGTTGTCTTATATTTGAATTAAAAAATGTGTTTTCCCCTCAAGAAAGTGTGCATTTTAGACCGCTGTGCAAATACGGTGTGACAAAAAGTATTGCAATGACCGCCATTTTATTCTCTAGGGTGTTAGAAAAACATATATATAATGTTTGGGGGTTCTAAGTAATTTTCTTGCAAAAAAATGTAAACACCACATCTCAGAAAGAGGCTCAGTCCTTGGTGGTTAAGGGGGTGTGGCAGGGGGCCCCTCCTTTGCCTACATACACGTGTTAGTAGGTGTTCTTCATTCCCATCTAAAAATGTTGGAATATATGCAAATGGCTAAAAGTTAGACATGTGCGATCTGTTTTGTTATGAATCGAAATTCAGATGAAAATGTTGTTATAAATTCAGATGTACCTGAATCTCTGAATCTCAATAATAACAGATTTCAATGTATCTGCAATAAAGTATACCGAAAACAACAAATACATCTGTACTCATTTGGATGAGATGATGCGATAGTTCGGTCCTTCCGTTAATGTTTGAAGCATCCAAAATAACGTAACATAAGAAATGATCCCAATTGATTTGTGAAAGGCTAGAGTTCCCCCATAATATCAATGCATTATAAGGCTTGCTAGAGTTCCCCCATAATATCAATGCATTATAAGGCTGGCTAGAGTTCCCCCATAATATCAATGCATTATAAGGCTTGCTAGAGTTCCCCCCATAATATCAATGCATTATACGGCTGACTAGAGTTCCCCCCATAATATCAATGCATTATAAGGCTGGCTAGAGTTCCAACATAATATCAATGCATTATAAGGCTGGCTAGAGTTCCAACATAATATCAATGCATTATAAGGCTGGCTAGAGTTCCCCCCATAATATCAATGCATTGTAAGGCTTGCTAGAGTTCCCCCATAATATCAATGCATTATAAGGCTTGCTAGAGTTCCCCCATAATATCAATGCATTATAAGGCTTGCTAGAGTTCCCCCATAATATCAATGCATTATAAGGCTTGCTAGAGTTCCCCCATAATATCAATGCATTATAAGGCTTGCTAGAGTTCCCCCATAATATCAATGCATTATAAGGCTTGCTAGAGTTCCCTCATAATATCAATGCATTATAAGGCTTGCTAGAGTTCCCCCATAATATCAATGCATTGTAAGGCTTGCTAGAGTTCCCCCATAATATCAATGCATTATAAGGCTTGCTAGAGTTCCCCCATAATATCAATGCATTATAAGGCTTGCTAGAGTTCCAACATAATATCAATGCATTATAAGGCTTGCTAGAGTTCCCCCATAATATCAATGCATTATAAGGCTTGCTAGAGTTCCCCCATAATATCAATGCATTATGAGGCTGGCTAGAGTTCCCCCATAATATCAATGCATTATAAGGCTGGCTAGAGTTCCCCCATAATATCAATGCATTATAAGGCTTGCTAGAGTTCCCCCATAATATCAATGCATTATAAGGCTGGCTAGAGTTCCCCCATAATATCAATGCATTATAAGGCTTGCTAGAGTTCCAACATAATATCAATGCATTGTAAGGCTTGCTAGAGTTCCCCCATAATATCAATGCATTATAAGGCTGGCTAGAGTTCCCCCATAATATCAATGCATTGTAAGGCTTGCTAGAGTTCCCCCATAGTGATTAATGCTTGTATGAAGATGTACCCTTCCTTGAGCTTCTAGGATTAGTTACACAAAAGCTAGGAACCTTGCCAGCGTTATTATGTACTAGGCAAAGAACATAACAGATGGTGCTGTAGAAACAAGATGTAGTTGAGCACACAGAAGATTGCTATATTTTACACACAGGCCCGGATCCACAAAGGCTTTACGCTGGCGTATCTCCAGATACGCCGCCGTAATTTCAAATGTGCGCCGTCGTATCTTTACTCCGATTCTCAAAGCAAGATACGCCGAAAAACATGGCTTCAGTCGTCCGGCGTAACTTGCCTACGCCGGCGTATCGTGGGCGCATAGTTAGGCTGGACGCATTTGGTGTTCCCATAAAAAATATGCAAATGAGGTAGATAAGCCCGTATTACGAACGTAGTTGCGCCCGGCGTATTGATATACGTTGTTTACGTAAGGCGTATGACCGGCATAAAGTTACCCCTGCTATATGAGGCGCAGTCAATGTTAAGTATGGACGTCGGAACAGCGTAGAATTTTCCGTCGTTTACGTCGTTTGCGTAAGTCGTACGCGAATAGGGCTGTGCGTAAGTTACGTTCACATCGAAAGCATTGAGTATTTGCGACGTGATTCAGAGCATGCACACTGGGATACGTTCACGGACGGCACATGCGCCGTTCGTTAGGCGCGTCATTTACGTGGGGCCATGGCTCATTTTAATACAACACACCCACTACCAGCCTACATTGAATTACGCGGGCTTACGCCGGCCCATTTACGCTACGCCGCCGTAACTTAGGACGCAAGTGCTTTGTGAATACTGCACTTGCCCCTCTAAGTTGTGGCGGCGTAGCGTAAAAAAGATATGGCC
This sequence comes from Rana kukunoris, assembly GCA_029574335.1. NCBI lineage: Eukaryota > Metazoa > Chordata > Amphibia > Anura > Ranidae > Rana > Rana kukunoris. Next base: position 19,462,734 of record CM056058.1, on the reverse strand, counting down.
ACAGTGTATAATTGTGACGAATATTACTTGGATAACCTAATTACTTAAATATGATTGGCTGGGACAAGGGCGTTCCTTTCTTGTATGATTTGATTATGAACAAGTACGCAGAAGAAATAAAGCCTAGTCTGGACATATCATATCTCTGTGTAAATGTTTTCACTGGCCAATGCATTGGAAAGCCTCCATATCTCCAGATAGTCCTAAAAAAATAAATAACGGTCTGGTTGAACCAGCAACCTTACAATTTGGATCCATTCATTTTTATTCTAGTGAGTATAGTATGAATAATGTAATTATTATAAAAAAATGTACTACATATGAAGTGGAAACATATTGTAATAAATACATTAACCACTAGTGTTGCTCACGAATATTCGCATTGCGAATATTCGTTACGAATATTGCATATTCGAGTATTCGCGAATAAATCGAATATCGCGGTGAATATTCGTTATATATTTTTTCATTTTTTTTTAAAAAACAGATCACATCCTAGTGGTCTCCATCGACGTCTAAAATCATTGCTGGTATGATTAGAGACCCTGGGCCGAGTAGCTGAGGCGATCCTTTTATGTTGCCGAATATTCTATTTAGTTTAGTCATATAAGTTTGTGTAAGTAGAGTTAGTGTTTAGTGACTATTAGTTTAGTAATCCAGGAAATGATCTCCGTTTTCGCGCGTTGACGAGAAATTCGCAATCAATTTCGCATTCGCACTAGCTAATTTTTTTTTTTGATAAAATATCACGAATATTCGATATTAACGAATATTCGCAAAATATTCTTCTATATATTCGCGAAATATCGCGAAATCGAATATGGCGTATTCCGCTCATCACTATTAACCACTTCCAGCTCAAGGACGTCCTTGACTTTCAGTGGGAATTTCTGAATGATGCCTACAGCTACAGGCATTATTCCGATATCCTCTTTTTCAGCGCACTGTAAGAACAATCATAGCGGCAGTTCAGCCACCAGATGACGACGATTTAACAAAAAAAAAAAATGGGGATATTTATTATCGCAAAAAGTACAAAATTATTTTTTCAAAATAGTCGCTCTATTTTTGTTTATAGCGCAAAAAATAAAAACCGCAGAGGGGATCAATTACCACCAAAAGAAAGCTCTATTTGTGGGAAAAATAATTTTGACCACACAATTGTCAGTTAAAGCGTCGCAGTGCCGAATCGCAAAAAGTGGCCCGGTCATTTGGCAGCCAAATGGTCCGGGGCTGAAGTGGTTAAAGAGCACCTGTCACCTGCCCAAAGATAGCACAAGGGGGCCTGTTCAGAAAACCCAACATGGGAAGAACTTACAAAATGTCGATTGTATTCATGGTGGGAACCGGACCCAGGTTCATAATTCTGCGAGCCAATTTATTAAAAAAATTCATCTGTTGCCCAAACAATGATTTAGTTCCATACACATTGCTCAAAAGAGGTTATGATCCAATGGTATTACTACAAGCCCAAACACTTCCATCAGGATCACTGTGATTTACCAGAATGTTATTAGGAGAGACTAAAGGCCTAGAGAAAACACAACATGGGAATAATTTACATAATGTAGATTGTGTCCTTGGTGGGAATTGAGCCCAGGACCGGGGGCGGACTGACAGCTCATGGGACCCCCCGGGCAATAGGAGATTATGGGGCCACCGGGCAATAGGAGATTATGGGGCCACCGGGCAATAGGAGATTATGGGGCCACCGGGCAATAGGAGATTATGGGGCCACCGGGCAATAGGAGATTATGGGGCCACCGGGCAATCGATTATGGGGCCACACAATATACACACACAAGCATACAGTATACAGACACAGACACACAATATACACACATATTTATATTTCGCGAATATTTCGAAGAATATTCGCGAATATTCGTTAATATCGAATATTCGTGATATTTTATAAAAAAAAAATAGCGAAATTTTGCCAATGCGAAATTTCGCTATTTTTTTTTGGATAAAATATCACGAATATTCGATATTTACGAATATTGGCTATATTTTATTTTAAAAAAAAATGCGAAATTTCGCTAGTGCGAATGCGAAATTGATTGCGAAATTGATTGCGAAAAAAAATACGAATATTCGAAATAGCGAATATTCGCCGCGATATTCGAGTTATTCGCGAATACTCGAATATGCAATATTCGTAGCGAATATTCGCAATGCGAATATTCGTGAGCAACACTATACACACACACAATATACACACACAGTATACACACACAGACACACAATATACACACACAGTATACACACACAGTATACACACACACAATATACACACACAAGCATACAGTATACAGACACAGACACACAATATACACACATATTTATATTTCGCGAATATTTCGAAGAATATTCGCGAATATTCGTTAATATCGAATATTCGTGATATTTTATAAAAAAAAAATAGCGAAATTTTGCCAATGCGAAATTTCGCAATTTTTTTTTGGATAAAATATCACGAATATTCGATATTTACGAATATTGGCTATATTTTATTTAAAAAAAAAAATGCGAAATTTCGCTAGTGCGAATGCGAAATTGATTGCGAAAAAAAATACGAATATTCGAAATAGCGAATATTCGCCGCGATATTCGAGTTATTCGCGAATACTCGAATATGCAATATTCGTAGCGAATATTCGCAATGCGAATATTCGTGAGCAACACTATACACACACACAATATACACACACAGTATACACACACAGACACACAATATACACACACAGTATACACACACAGTATACACACACACACAATATACACACACAGTATACACACACAGACACACAATATACACACACAGTATTCACACACAGACACATAATATACACACAGTATACACACACAGTATACACACACACAATATACACACACAATATACACACACAGTATACACACAGACAAACAATATACACACACAGTATACACACACAGACACACAATATACACTAAGGGCCAGATTCTCAAAAGAATTACGCCGGTGTATCTACACATACACCGGCGTAATTCGAAAATCCCGCCGGCGTATCATTGTTTTGTATTCTCAAAACAAGATACGCTGGAATTAGGCTGGGATCCAACTTGCGTAAGTCACTTACACCGTCGGATCCTAAATGCAATAATACGCGGGCCGCTAGGTGGCGTTTACGTCGAATTCAGCGTTGAATATGCAAATGAGCTGATACGCCGATTCCCGAACGTTTTTGCGCCGCTTCGCCGTAGTTTACGTCATTTACACAATCGTAAGGTTACCCCTGCTATATGAGGGGTGACCTTACGTCAGTCCGCCGTATGCCGTGTTAAGTATGGCCATCGGGACAGCGTCTGGTTTTTTCGTCGTTTACGTAACTCGTCGCGAATAGGCCTGAACGTTAATTACGTTCACGTCGCAACCAATGTATTTGCGGCGTACTACGGAGCATGAGCACTAGGCTACTTAAAGGCCGGCGCATGCGCAGTTCGTTTGGCACGGGGGCGCGCTTAATTTAAATACAAGCCGCCCCCTTTGAATTAAGCAGCCTTATGCTGGGCCATTTACACTACGCCGCCGCAAATTACGGAGCAAGTGCTTGGAGAATACGGCACTTGCTCCAGTAAGTTGCGGCGGCATAGTGTAAATGGCTTACTCTACGCCGCCGCGGATTCTACGTGAATCTGGCCCACACAGTATACACACACAGACACACAATATACACACACAGTATACACACACAGAATACACATACACACACTAAAAAGGTACTGACGAGGCGGGACAGCTATAATATTTTTACATACTGTCCCTGGTTTTACTGAGACTGGCAACCCTGATGGGGCCCCCTAGTGGAATGGGGACCTCGGGCAGTGCCCGAGTGCCCGAATGATCAGTCCGCCCCTGCCCAGGACCAAGACCCTACAAGCCAGTTGTGCAAAAATTCTTGGCCATCTGTTTCCCAAGTATAAGTGTTAAGCTCTATATAAATATTTTTCTCAATCCTAAATGTTTTCATACTGTGCCTGGTCTGCAGACAAGCTGAACTGCATTCTTTGTATTGAGATTTGCTTAAACTATATTTATCTTTTATAAAGATGTGGGAATTTCCTAGAGCTTAAAGCTCATTATTGACATTCTACTGACAGTTGTTAAAACACTTTTACCATCAGTCTTGCAAAATACAGTCGTATGGGCTCCTCTCCTGTACTGGAAATATGCTTATTCTTTTTTAACTGCACAATGTGAGCTTCAAAGAGGGTGCATTGAAAGCTTCAGCATGTCAGTCAGAGCCTGCCTCATTTCCTGGCCAAAGAACATCTAGCATCATCTAGCCCTCTCCTCCCCAGTCTTACCGTCCCTAACACACCCTTTTAATTCATTGGATTTCATTTTTTTCAATCATGAAGACCCAGAATTACATGTGGGTGTTGCTTAAGGTGTTTTGCATGCAAATATAGTTTGTCTAGGAACACCCTCTGCTCCAGGCTGATATCCACTCATCAAGGCATTTTGAGGTACTAAAGCAGGTGGTCTCTCTGCAGAGGTCAGACACACCTCCTGCTTCAGTTAGACCTGTAACACCACAATCAGCAAAGCTCATGTCCACTTCTCTCTGGAGGGGGGCTGTGCTGTACCTCTGCAGAGAGACCCCTGATTCCACACAGACAGAGGAGTCATTCTATACAGCATTCTGGCAGAGGACAGACTTTTCTACTCAGGGTGTGGCTGATTTAGAAAGAAAACAAATTGTAGCACTCCACCCGCCATATATTTTGATGCACCTGCAATTAAGGTCTTCTGTCAGACCAGACTGAAGCCAGGCAATCACTTCCTTGTCTTCTTTGCAGCCTTCTCTGCACCCTTCCTTGCAGCCTTCCCTGCACCCTTCCTTGCAGCCTTCCCTGCAGCCTTCACTCCATGCTTCCTTGTAGGCTGGGGCTCTGGTGGTGGACTTGTGGCAGGAAGATGAGGAGGGGAATGGGCGAGCTCACATACGTGGCTGTTCTCTGTCAGATGGCCCCTCAACCCCCTCTGAAGGGCCTGAGAAAAAAATCCCTCACAGAGGAGGCATTGGCCCTCCTCCAATTTCTGTAACCTAGTGGCTAGATAGCAGCCATAGGCCTCTTCAGTGTTGCAGGGGCTTCTGAGGACCTCACTCGCCTCTCTAATGAGGCCCAGTGCTGCCTCCTCTGTGTTCCTTCATGGGCCTTTTTGTTGAAAGGCGGAGGGGGCCACTGGTCCCTGCCACCTCCTGGCTGATGCTAGGCCCCGCCACCTCCTGGCTAACACTGGGCCCACTGGCTAACACTGGGCCCACCCACCTCCTGGCTGACACTGGGCCTGCCCACCTCCTGGCTAACACTGGGCCCGCCCACCTCCTGGCTGACACTGGGCCCGCCCACCTCCTGGCTGACACTGGGCCCGGCCACCTCCTGGCTGACACTGGGCCTGGCCACCTCCTGGCTGACACTGGGCCGGCCACCTCCTGGCTGACACTGGGCCTGCCCACCTCCTGGCTGACACTGGGCCCGCCCACCTCCTGGCTGACACTGGGCCCGGCCACCTCCTGGCTGACACTGGGCCTGGCCACCTCCTGGCTGACACTGGGCCGGCCACCTCCTGGCTGACACTTACCCCCGCCTCCTTCTGCTTGCCACTTTCCAAACCCTCATCCTGGCTGCTCCTATTCTGAGGGATTTTAGGATCTTCTATGCTCTTTCCTATAAATGCTCCTCAAGGTACCCATTTTCTTGTCCACCAAATCGATGTCTGCCTCGGGGACCCGTGTCTTCACAAAGACCAGCAGTTTCTCCAGCGTTGCCCTACAAGCTAATTTTATATAATATAATGGGTGTTTTACCTCCCACAAATTCCTCATCTCCCTGTACCGGTCTATGAAACCGGACATGAATTCTGGGTCCTTAAAGTGCTGCATATTTGCTGCAAGACAAAACACAAGACAAAAACTCTGTCAGCCTAAACTCTCAGAATCTTATCCCGATATAGGCCTCAATCTTGAAGCAGTATAGGCCACTGATGCCCTAGGTTTTAAATTTACCTTTGTTAGGACGCTCGCAACTTCCGTTCCTCCTTTCTCCGCACACAGAACGTAGGTACGACACATGCGTGTTAGCTTTATATACACTGCTCATGCGTGAAACTCCACCCGTGTCGCCCGCCCCTGACGTTCTTTCTAATCTGTTTCCCGCCTCATCTCTTTCAGCACGCAGTAGGAGCGACATGGCGGAGACACAGCAGGTGGCTGATAATTCCAGTAACGAGGAGGAAAGCCCAGAGGCAGAAATGTCATGATCCAGGAGGAGATATAAGGCCTCAAATATGTCCTTTGCCAAGATGGTGGAGATGGTGGACATCTTGAGGAGGACAGACTATGATGTAAAGCATGGACCGTATACCAACCCTAATGTGAGAAAAGCCAAGATCATGTCTAAAGTTGTGAGAAGTCTGCAAAGGAATTTTGGGGTACCACGATCCAAGGAGCAATTGAGGAAACGCCGGTCAGACCTGAAATTAAGGAAGCACGATCAGTACAGAAGGATCAGAAAACTGCTTCTAAAAAGTAAGTATTTCTCCTGTGGTGTTATTATTATTATTATTACTTGCATGTTGCTCCATATGCTTTTCTTTACTGTTGGACAGTAAAGAATGGCAACTTTCCGGTTAGTGGGCACAATAAACGTTCATAGTAAACATCGTTTGCCCACTAAATACGATGTTTTGGGCAGATACAGGTTAACTACATTTGGTCATTCCTTTTTGTTTTAAAGTAGTTTAGTACATTGTTGCCTAGATCTGTTTGTAATTAGAATGAAATGCAAGATTGATTCAGTGTAAAGGAAAGGACACTCGGCAGCTGTTTACACATCTGGACTCTGGAGCACTAGTGTGGGACACCAGAACAAACTTTTTTACCTTACAAAAAGGTAAAGTATTCCAGCTTTGGTAAGTGCTAAAATTGTGATGAAGAGAAATAAAATATCTATGTTATCTTTCTCTTTTAACTTCTCAAATATTGCTTTTCTTTCTTTTATAATTGTATTTCTTTTATTTCCTGTTGCGATGTGTTTGTATATGTGTGTATATATATATACACATGTATGTGTGTGTGTATATATATATATATATAAATATATATATATAATGTGTTTGTGTATTTCAATATTACATTAGTATTATTTTCCTTGAATGAAAGTCATGACAGAGTTAAATCCTCCCAGAGTGAAGATGGAAAAACATACGTTCTTTCCAACCTCCTACTTTCTACTCCCTACTCCTTTACCCGCTCCTTTCTGCCCATCCCACCGTGTAAAGAAAATGGCCCCACCGTGTAAAGAAAATGGCCCCATGAACTGTGGAATGCTTGCCTCGTGGTCAAGAAACAGATGTAACAAGAGAACACCATATGTGGATGAGCCAATCAGATGCACCCATATGTGATGATGTTTGCCTATGTCACTTTGGCTATAAAAGCTGTAACCTTAATAAAGTTCTTCCCTCTTTCTGTTGGAGATGACAATGGAGACTGAAGCAGTGTGATATTTCTACTGCCTGCATGTTTACATCATCATGAATTTGGCTCAGCGGCAGAATAGAACATGTATCCTGGAATTGAGCCAGGGAAAATCTATTACAAAATCATGTCTTTATCTTTCAACACAACTGTACCCCACTTCCAAGCAATGTTTCATATTCCTATTTCTGGCCTCAAATATCTGTGTGCTAAGTATACCTTTTGTTTGATTCTCATAGGGGAGCGAAGACTCAGAGGACACCACTCAGAGGACACCAGGAACCCCACACCTCAGAAAGAAGGGGAACAGAGGACAACCCAACCTCAGGATAGGAAGGAGAGGTGGAGGAAGTCAGTGAAATTGTCACTACAACAGGTCAGTGTCTGACACCACAGTTTCAGATAATATATGTAGGCCTGCATATTTATAATACATGCTTTTAATACATTTTTTAGGTGATGTTCTAGTAGTGGAAGAGCAAGCTCAACATTTCACAAGTGCAAGTGCACAAATCATAATCATGGACCTCATGGTGTGGAATTGGGAAATAGACATCATAAGGAATAAACTCAATGTACTTGAACAACAAATAAAGAACATGATTGATGTGTTGGGGAGAATCTAAATATCTTCAAAATGCCACCATTTTTCCTTTTTTTGTACTACATGTAAAAAAAATTGGGACATTTTAAAAGCCAAATTTTGAAGATGCACACAGTGTGTCAACATGTGATCTATGTCCGTGTTGTGTGGGTGCAACCCCTTCCTCGCAACTCAAGTAGGTGAGAGGAAGGGGTTGCACCCCGAAAACGTGTTCATCGATCCCCCATGATGGGAGATAGCACATGTTGACATTATGCACGGGATCAGAAAGGAAATCCCCATTTTGACTCCCAATTTGTGTGCATCTTCAAAATATTTGAATTTACCCAAAAATGTAAAAGAGTAAAAAACGTTTTTCGAACAATGTGTGGCTTTCAATGCTCATTAGCAGTTTTTGACGTAATTTGGTGTTTACAGTGACAATGGCTTATAAAGGAAAATCCACTTGGCACTACAAGTGCACTTGGAGAACCTAAGAGACAGCTAAAATAAACACAGGCAATAAAGAAAATTCTAGATTTTATCAGATTTTTTTAAATTTTATTCAAAAATTATTTAGACATTGTCTGGCATAGCAATGGCCCCCCTACGTGTAAAATAATTGACATATTTCTGGCGAACTTCACAGGCGCTTTGGGGGGGGCAAGCCAGGATGGCCAGTATCCAGGCGCGTCAGGGGATTCTCAGAAAGTCCTGCCTCAGGCCCAACTGAGGCAAGATAATTTTGGGCATTTTGCCGTAAAAAATTGTGTAATATGCAGCAGGATAAAATTATGTGGTTAAGTTTGTAGTCCGCCATGTGTATTGCTGTCAGAAACAGGCGAAACCGGCTGGCCATTATCCCGCAAGCATTCTCAGCGACTCTTCGGCCTCTGGCCAGCCGGTAGGTAAAAACTCTCCTCTCCGGGGTGAGGGTCCTCTGGGAGAGTGGCCTCAACAGGTGATCGCCCAGACCAAATGCTTCATCTGCAATAAAGAAAAACGAGAGTCCTTCAATATTATCTTCATCAGGTGGAAAGACAAAACGCAGCGCCCTCCGAGTGTAGTATTAAGAGTTTTAATATATAGAAAATGACAATTCCTATGGGAGTATCACTCACACAGCATAGTAAAAATATAGGCTTATCTGTAATAGATTTCATCCCTCTGGAACTTCTGGAATAGGCGCGCTCTGCAGGTCCTGTGATGGTAGGTGGATGCTCCGTTGTATGCCTCAATCGCATCTACCACAATGAAGGGGACGGTCGGGCTATACAGCTCATCACTACCCTCTACCGCCGTCACGGGAGGGATAGCTTCAGATGGTGTAGAGAAGTGGGGACGGAGGCTCCGGGGGACACAGCAGCGGGACGTCACTTCCGGGTCAGATGGCGGTGCGCGCGTTCGAGGCATGCGTGCCTCTTCATCAGGCTCTGTAGTGGCCATATTGAATGAGGGAAAATATACCCACAACTTGATGAATTGATTGGTAACGTATGCGCGTCTGTTCAACGATTATAGAGTCAACTAAAGGTAAAATGTGCCTGGGATGTTTACAATTACAGGTTACAGCTACATGGTAACAGCGATAAATCAAATATTAACATCAATGGTTATGCATGGGAAATTCCTAAGCAAAAAAAGAGGGGGGACACAAAATAAAATAAAATAAATAAAATAAAATATAAATATTACCATAAGATGAGAAATAGAATTAAAAGAAAACCTAAAGCTAAGGCTATTGAAAATGGATATTTCTAAAATACACAAGGTTATTGAAAGACTAATCTTCATCAGATCTTCATCAGGTGGCAATGCCAGGCCACCAGTCCGGAGACATCGGGAAAACTCGGTCTGGGCGAAAACTCCACCATCGGAAATCCGGCCATTCTTCCGCACGTCCACATAGAGGAACTCATATTGTGCCGACACCACCGCCATCCTCACAATACTATGAAACCCCTTTAAGTTGAAATAGTAAGACCCTGAATGGGGTGGTGGCACGATATGGACATGCTTCCCATCTATAGCCCCTCCACAGTTAGGAAAGTCCCACTGCATGGCAAAATGGAAGGCCACAGTCTGCCAGTCCTGTGGTGTTGAAGGAAACTGTGGAGTCAAACTAGAAAAAAAAGATATTAGTACTTTTGCACATAACATTGCAAGCAGATTACACAAAAACATTCTTGGCCAACATCAGTAAACATTTATTTAACCACTTCAGACCCGTGCTACCGTCGAATGACGGCAACAGCGCGGGTCTGAATATCCAACATGCCGTCAAATGACGGCATCTCCTTTGGGCGTTACCAGCGCGCGATGTAGAGTGCGCTGCGGGGAAGTCCTGTGTTGTCCGTGTCCCTTGGACACGGCCAATCACAGATCACGGCGAATGGCCAATCAGAGTGGCCGTTTGTGATGCGATCTGTGGGCGAATAAGGGATGATCTCATAGATCATCTCTCATTGCCGTTTTACACAGAGACAGCGTCTCTGGAGGGGAGGAGCCCGATCTGTGTTCCTTCCTACATAGGGACACAGATCGGTCACCCCCCCAGTCACCCCCCCCCTCCCCCCACAGTTAGAACACACCTAGGATACACATTTAAACCCTTCCTCACCCCCTAGTGTTAACCCCTTCAATGCCAGTCACATTTATACTGTAATTAGTGCATATTTATAGCACTGATCGCAGTATAAATGTGAATGGCGCCAAAAATGTGTCAAAAGTGTCCGTTGTGTCCGCCATAATGTCGCAGTACCAATAAAAATTGCAGATCGCCGCCATTTCTAGTAAAAAAATAATAATAAAAAATAATAATTCTCTCCCTATTTTGTAAGCGCTATAACTTTTGCGCAAACCAGTCGCTCTTTTTTGTTTATAGCGCAAAAAATAAAAACCGCACAGGCGATCAAATACCACCAAAAGAAAGCTCTACTTGTGGGGAAAAAAGGACATCAATTTTGTTTGGGAGCCACGTCGCACGACCGCGCAATTGTCAGTTAAAGCGACGCAGTGCCGGAAGCTGAAATTTCACCTGGGCAGGAGGGGGGTGTATGTGCCCAGTAAGCAAGTGGTTAAAGGAGTATTTTAAGACAAAAACATAAGGCCCACTTATCAGATTCCTCACCCCCTCTGATGGCTCATAGTAAAAATCTAGCTGAGTTTGGGACCCATAAAAAAGCCTATGGCACTCTGTCTGAATTTAAGGAGAACAAAAACATTTGTAGACATTTTGGCCCGAATTCACATACATCGGCGCATATATATGCCGCCGTAGCGTATGTCTTTTACGCTACGCCGGCGCAGAGTGGATAATGATCCCCAGAGCCTGGGGGGAGATGCCTGTCATGCAGACTTCTCCCTGTCGCCAAGTAGCGCAACGTGGCAACTAGCCTCTGCTCGGGAGTGATGGCTTGCCGCATGCAGTTGTCCTGATTCATGATGTAAGGGGACAGCAAAGCCAACAAACGGTAAAAAACGGGGTCCATCATCCAGAGATGATTTCTAAAATCATCAGGATTATTCTCCTGGAACTCCTACAGCAAAGGCATGTGACAGAATTGGTCCCGCTGGAGCAGCCAATTCTTCGTCCATGAACTCCTCCTCACCCTGTTCATGGACTGAGCTTGAGTTAAATCATGAACCCCAACACCAAGCCCGTGCACAGAACAAACTCTACGATGAGTACATACCTGCAACATGGCTGGAAAACGGTCGGCTGGTCAGAACGAACTAAACAGAATGCACTGAAGAACAGAAAGGCCCATGAAGAACGACCTGAAAATCCAAAACGAGTGGCCAAGAACGCACTGAAAAACAGATACGACCTGACTACATGCACTGAAAGACAAATACCAACCCACAAGCACCAACTGAATGTCAGAAAACGATCTGAAAGCCCGAAGACTGAAAAGCGCGAATCGTCTCTCTCACCAAACTTTTACTAACACGACACCAGCAAAAGCGGCCCAAAGGGTGGCGCCGTTGGTATTGAACTTCTGTTTTATACTGCTGTCGTACGTGTTGTACGTCACCGCGTTTTTGATGGTCGGAAATTTGGTGGGACCGTGTGTATGCAAGACAGCTTGAGTGGAATTCCGTCGGAAAAAACATCCAAGTTTATTCAGACGGGAAAACCGGTCGTGTGTACAGGGCATAAGATTCTTAGGGGGGTCGGAAATTGGTGCCAATCATTTGTGTCGGTGGGAGGAATAGTGCCCATCGTTGTAGTCAGTAGGAAGAATAGTCCCCCATCATTGGTGTTAGTGGGAAGACTAGTGCCCCATCATTGGTGTCAGTGATAGGAATAGTGCTCCATCATTAGTGTCAGTAGGAATAATAGTGCATCATCATTGGTAGTGAGAGAAATACTGCCCCATTGTTGGTGTCAGTGGGAAGAATAGTTTCTTGTATCAGGGAGAGGAACACTGCCCTGAGGGCCAGATAAAGGCATGCAAAGGGCCGCATTTCTGAGAGCACTGATTTAGGCAAATGATGTGCACAGGGGGAGGCCCAAACACATTTGTTGGTGTCAGTGGGAGGAATAGTGACCTATCTTTGGTAGTGGGAGGAATAGTACCCCATTGTTGGTGTCAGTGGGTGGAATAGTGGCCCATTGTTGGTGTCAGTAGAAAGAATAGTGCCCCATCATTGGCATTTCTGTGCAAATGGTGTCAGTGGGAGGTATAGTGTCCTATCACTGGTAGTGGAAGGAATCATACCACATCGTTGATGTCAGTGGGAGGAATAGAGCCCCATTGTTTGTGTCAGTGGGAGCAATAGTGCCTCATCATTGGTGTGGGTGGTAAGAATAGCGCCCCATCATTGGTGTGAGTGGTCAGTGCCCCATAATTGGTAGTGGGAGGAATACTGCCCCATTGATACTGTCAGTGGGAGGAATAGTGCCCAATTGTTGGTGTCAGTGGGAGGAATAGTATCTTGTATCAGTGAGGGGAACACTGTCCCGAGGGCCAGAAAAAGGCAAGCAAAGGACCACATATGGCTACCGGACCACAGTATGGAGACCACTGATCTAGGTGAATGACGTGCAAAGGCGGGAGGCCCAAAAAAGAGGTCGTTATTTAAGGATAGGAGGGGTGGAGAGGAGGGAAGAGGGCCAAAAAGGTGAGGAGCCACTTTATGAATTTCTTCATTTGTGATGGGAAAAACTCAAGGAAGGAGGATCCTCTTTTCAATAAATGAGTTGCCTGTCATCATAGGTTTAAAAATGTATCATCTGAACCATGTGAGTGTGTCAGAAGACCTTTCCTTTGTCCTAAATAAGAAAACCAACAAAAACGTAAAGATGGTTGGAGTGGGAAGGGTTGGTCATGGGGCTATGAATGACAATAGCAGTCAAAAGGTAAATTGACAAAAATGTGCTGAGTGGGGGGGCCAAGTGAGTACAACTTTACGAAGGTCAAGTTTCAGGTAGTTAAAATGACACCGGCAGATGTCCTGTCAGGTGCCTGTGACGTAGCAGTATTTGAATGCTGATCTACGAGCTCATACATCAATAGGCAATGCTTACCACTGCCTGAGCGAAATAGTTACAGTGTCTTGCAAAAGTATTCACCCCCTTGGCATTTTTCGTGTTTTGTTGCCTCACAACCTGGATTTAACATGGATTGTTTCAGGATATGCGTCATTTAATTTAGAGAACATGCCCACAACTTTGAAGATTTTTTTTTTTATTGTGAAGCAAACAACAAATAGGACAAAATAACAGAAAAGGTAAATGTGCATTACTATTGACCCCCCTAAAGTCAGTACTTTGTAGAGCCACCTTTTGCGGCTATCACAGCTCCAAGTCGCTTTGGAAAAGTCTCTATGAGCTTGCCAGGTCTTACCATTGGGATTTTTGCCCATTCCTCCTTGCAAAACAGCTCCAGCTCCTTTAAGTTGGATGGTTTGCGCTTGTGAACAGCAATCTTTAAGTCTGACCACAGATTTTCTATTGGATTGAGGTTTGGGCTTTGACTAGGCCATTCCCAGGGGCGGAGTGACAACTCATGGGGCCCTCGTGCAATAGGAGATTATGGGGCCCCCGGGCAAAAGGAGATAATGGGGCCCCGGGCGATAGGAGATTATGGGGTCCCAAGGCAATAGATTATGGGGCCACACAGTACTGTATATACACACACACATACAGTATACACACACACACTGAGAAGGTACTGGAGAGGAGGGGCAGCGATAATCTTGGGATTTTTGGACCAAAAGGATGACGGTGAGGGACATTTCATGGACAGATGTAAAAAAACACAGATTTTTACATACTGTCCCTGGTTTTACTGAGGCTGGCAACCCTAATGGGGCCCCCTAGTGGCATGGGGCCTTCGGCAGTGCCCGAGAGACTGAATGGTCAGTCCGCCCCTGGCCATTCCAACACATTTACATGTTTCCCCTTAAATCACTCAAGTGTTGTTTTAGCAGTGTGTTTGGGGTCATTGTCCTGCTGGAAGGTGAACCTCCGTCCTAGCCTCAGATCACATACAGAGTGTTACAGGTTTTGTTCAAGAATATCCCTGTATTTAGCACCATCCATCTTTCCCTCAACTCTGACCAGTTTCCCGACTGCTGATGATGTAATGTGTTGGGTTTGCGCCAGACATAGCGTTTTCTTTGATGCCCAAAAAGTAAAATTTTAGGCTCATGAGACCAGAGCACCTTCCTCCATACATTTTGGGAGTCTCCCACATGCCTTTTCACAAACTCAAAACGTGCCATTTTGTTTTTTGTTGAAAGTAATGGCTTTCTTCTGGCCACTCTGCCATAAAGCCCAACTCTATGGAGCGTACAGCTTATTGTCGTCCTATGTACAGATACTCCAGTCTCTGCTGTGGAACTCTGCAGCCCCTCCAGGGTTAACTTAGGTCTCTGTGCTGCCTCTCTGATTAATGCCCTCCTTGCCCGGTCCATGAGTTTTGGTGTGTTGCCGTCTCTTGGCAGGTTTGCTGTTGTGCCATGTTCTTTCCATTTGGTTATGATAGATTTGATCATCAAATGTTTAGATATTTTTTTATAACCTAACCCTGACTTCTCAACAACACTGTCCCTTACTTGTTTGGAGAGTTCCTTCGTCTTCATGGCAGTGTTTGGCTAGTGGTGCCTCTTGCTTAGGAGTTGCAGCCTCTGGGGCCTTTCAAAAAGGTGTGTCTATGTAATGACAGATCATGTGACACTTAGAGTGCACACAGGTGGACATCATTTCACTAATTACCATATTTATCGGCGTATACCGCACACTTTTTTCCCCTTAAAATCAGGGGAAAATCGTGGGTGCACTATATACGGCGATCCCCACTTCCCGCACTGTGTTTAAAGCCGCCGTCGACATAAACCGAGCGCAGTACACTCGAGTACACTCGGCCAGGCTCAGCTCCCCTCGCGGTCACGCCTTGTGCCGCCTCCTAGCCTTTATGCGATAGGAGCCGAGCATGCCTGAGTGTACTGCGCTCGGTATATGTCGGCAGCGGTGTTCAAACACAGCATGGGAAGCGGGAAGCGGCTCAGAGACGGCGCTGGAGAAGCAAGGAGGACACCACGAAGGCCGCAGACGGACGCCGAACCGGACAAGGCCGCCGATGGACGCCGGGCAACTGTAAGTAACTGTAACTGTAAACTGTCAGTATTAATTTTTTTTCCTTAGGATTCCCTTCTAGGTTTGGGGTGCGCTCTATACGCTGGTGCGTGCTATAGGGCGATAAATACGGTATGTGACTTCTGAAGGTAATTGGTTACACCAGAGCTTTTTATGGGCTTCATAACAAAGGGGGTGAATACATACGCACATGCCAATTATCAGTTTTTTATTTCTGAAAAATCGTTTTATGTATATATTTTTCTATTTTTACTTCACCGACTTAGACTATTGTGTTCTGATCCATCACATAAAATTCAGATTAAAAAACATTGAACTAAATGCTGTAATGTAACAAAATAGGTAAAAATCCAAGAGGGGTGAAAACTTTTGCAAGGCACCATATATAGTTACAGAGTCGGTAAGTCCAAAAAAAGACAATAGTCCATTAAGTTCAACCTTTGTAGGTGCATGTGTAGCACTGTCTATAATTATTTTCGATATCCCTGTATGTTGTGTCCTTTAAGATGTACATGTACATGCCCTGTATACTTTTTCATCAGATATCCGATGAAGCTGACTTTTATTAGTCTTGCCTACACACCACCAGTCAAAAATCCGACTGTGTCCAACACGGTGACGTAAAACCCTACAACGTGCTGAGAAAAATGACTTTCAATGCTTCCGAGCATGCGTGGGTCACGGGCGCGCGCCCGCGGCGCGCACCCGTGACCCGGTCCGAAGCTGCGGGACCCGCGGACCTGATCGCCGCTGGAGTCCGGCGATTGGTCTCCGGAGCTGAAGAACGGGGAGAGCCGTGTGAGACTTACGCCGCTCGTTTCTTAACTCAATCCCGGCGTATCTTGTTTTCTGAATACAGAAAAAAGATATGCCGGCGCATCTAAGAAGTTATGCGGCGTATCTCGAGATAAGCCGCGTAACTTCTTACTGAATCTGGCCCTTAGAAGGGAAATCGAAGGAAAAGGTAAGTGAACTAACAATGCACTAGCTTAAAGGGTTAGTAAGGGAAAATGTTTTATTTTATACTTACCTCCACTGTGCAGTTAGTTTTGCACAGAGTGGCCCCGATCCACGTCTTCTGGGGTCCCTCGGCGGCTGTCTCTGGTCCTCCCCGCAAGTACTGACCACAGTCATGCGAGAGAGAACTCGCATGGTGGTGAGTAATTGCGGCACACTCCTGTGATACAGCGAGCGGCCATAGCCGATCACTTTATCACTCGGCCCCGCCCCCCGGCGCGCCGCATCATCAGATGTGATTGACAGCAGCACCAGCCAATGGCAGCGCTGCTATTAATCCGTCCAGCCTAGACAATCAACGGCCAGGCTGGGAACCGAGGTGGATCACAGGGACGCGTGCAGGACTTTCGAGGGGTGAGGTAAGTAAAACGGGGGTTCGGGGGGGTCGGTACCATCGGATGTTTTTTCACCTTAACCCCTTCCATACAGGGCATTTTCACCCCCTTCCTGCCCAGACCAATTTTTAGTTTTCAGCGCTGTTGCACTTTGAATGACAATTGCGCGGTCGTGCAACACTGTACCCAAATTAAATCATTATGTTTTTTTCCCCACACAAATAGAGCTTTCGTTTGGTGGTATTTGATCATCTCTGCGGTTTTAATTTTTTGCGCTATAAACAAAAGAAGAGCGACAATTTTAAAAAAAACACAATATTTTTTCCTTTTTATTTAATACATCTCACAATATTTTTTTAAAAAAAAACTTTTTTCCCCTCAGTTTAGACCGATACGTATTCTACGTATTTTTGGTAAAAAAAAAAACGCAATAATCGTATATTGATTGGTTTGCGCAAAAGTTATAGCGTCTACAAAATAGGTGATAGATTTATGGCATTTTTATTTTATTTTTTTTACTAGTAATGGCGGGGATCTGCGTTTTTTTTTTTTGTGACCGTGACGTTGCGGCGGACATATCGGACACTTTTGACACGTTTTTGGGACCGTTCACATTTACACAGCGATTAGTGCTATAAAACTGCACTAATTACTGTGTAAATGTGACTGGCAGGGAAGGGGTTAACACTAGGGGGCGCTGAAGGGGTTAAAATGTGTCCTAAAGTGTGTTCTAACTGTAGGGGGAGGGGGACTCAGGGGGAGGAGATCGATGTGTGTTCCTCTGTACTGGGAACACACATCAGTCTCCTCACCGCTGACAGGAGGTGGATCTGTGTGTTTACACACACAGATCCACACTCCTGCCGTGATTTCCGGAAATCGCGGGTGCCCGGCGGCAATCACGGCCGTCGGGCACACGCGCGCGCACGCCCTAGAACGCCGTGAATACAGGACGTTGTGCAACGTCCTGTCTCATCGGCGAGGGGATCACCATGACGTGATTCCCCTATGGGCTGGTAGGGAAGGGGTTAATGCATAGGATGCATTAAGGTGAAAAAACATTTAACTTTACAACTCCTTTAAAGGAACCAATTTAGAAAATAAAAGACAAACCTTTACAACCCCTTTAATAAACAACAAAACAAAAGCCTTTGGACTGATCTTATCTGAGTACCGTGTGCCTGATGAAAATGCATGTTGCCTGGCTGTGCAGACAAAGGGGGACACAAAATCCACTGGCTCCTAAGGGAGGTAAGTGCTACACAAGCAAAGATCATGCTTGATTAGTTGCTTTCGAGGTCCAGTAGCTGAATACAAGGTCCGAATGACAGCTGTGAACCCGGAAGTGATGAAATCCTAAGTTGCAGATGAGATCAGTAAACAGGTTTACCCCAAGCTCCTCCTGCTCTCAATGATGGAGTCGTTTACTATGGTCCTAGGTTGTCCAGAGGAACAGGAGAGCCTGGGAACCACTGTGGGTGCCTGTGTCCTGTCGAGAATTGCCCCCTATCGAAAAATGCCCAGGTCGGAACCGCCCATGCGCCGCCCATTTGCAGAATGGACTCTCAGAACAGCTGAGCTTATATCAGCTGTTGCCTCGCGTTGCCGTGACACGTTCATGTAGGAGAGGGGCTGATTTTTACATGAAGGGGGCGGATATTTACATGATGGGCAGTGCTGGGGGTGGAATTTTTATTGATGGCCAAACAAATCTAGAAAAATAAATGTTTATCTAATATAGAAAAAGGTGCCCTTCAATTGACTAAACACGCCCGCAAGAGTTCAAAATGAATAGCAGATAAAGATTTATTATGCAGATTTCTTTGGCCATCGTTAAAAATTCCGCCCCCAGCACTGCCCATCATTGAAATATCCGACTCCTTCTTGTAAATATCCGCCCCTCACCTACATGAATGTGCCTCCGTCGTTCTGCAGCTCCGTACGGCGCATGTGCAGTCCCCCCCACGCACTTTCGATAGCTGGGCACTTCTCGACAGAACACCGGCAGTGATTTTGGCTCCTTCAGAACCCTATAAATGTCTTCATGTAGCTCTAGAGCTCATTGGAGCACTTTTACCTGAAAATTGATTGCCAGATTTAGAAATCAATACTAAGCTCTTAGCCTTGAATTCACATAAGCGCACTTTGGTGGTCAAGGGGATTCAAGTTTTCTGGTCGTTTTTTACCACTTCCATTCAGGGCACTTATACACCTTCCTGCCCAGACCAATGTTCAGCTTTCAGCGCTGTTGCATTTTGAATGACAATTGCGCGGTCATGCTACACTGTACCCAAACTAAATTTTTATCATTTTGTTCCCACGAATAGAGCTTTCTTTTGGTGGTATTTGATCACCTCTGGGATTTTAATTTTCTGCTAAAAAAATAAAAAAACAACAGAAAGTTTAAAAAAAAAAACTTTTTTTTGTTTCAGTTGCAAAACTTTATAAATAAGTAAGTTTTCTCCTTCACTGATGGGCACTGATGGTATTGCACTGACGGGCACTGATAAGGTGGCACTGATGGGCACCGATAAGGTGGCACTGATGAGGTGACATTGATGGGCACTAATATACGGCACTAATAGGCGGCACGGATGGGCACTGATAGGCAGGATGGATGGGCATGGATAGGCGACACGGATGGGCACAAATAGGCGGCATGGATGGGCACTGATAGGTGGCATGGATGGACACTGATGGGCGGCATGGATGGGCACTGATAGGCGGCATGGATGGGCACTGATAGGTGGCACAGATGGGCATGGATTGGCACTGATAGGTGGCACGGATGGGCATAGATGTGCACTAATAGGTGGCAATAATGTACTAAAATGTGTTGTACTAATGGATGCCAATCAGTGCCAAACAATAATGCCTGCCAATCAGTGATGCCCATTGTGGGCACTGATTGGCATCCACTGTGAGCACTGATTGGCATCCATTAATTTCTGATGGTCATCCCTGGTGGCCTAGGGTGGCATACCTGTGGTGGGCATCCCTGGTGGTCTAGTGGCATCCCTGGTGGTCCAGTGTGGGCATCCTCGGGGGGGGCTGCGCTGATAATCGATCAGCACAAACCCCCCCGTCAGAGGAGCAGCCGATCGGCTCTCCTCTACTCTCGTCTAACAGACGTGAGTGAGGAAAAGCCAATTGCTGGCTTTTCCTGTTTACATCGTGATCAGCCGTGATTGAATACGGCTGATCATGTGGTAAAGAGTCTCCGTCAGAGACTCTTTACCTAGATCGGTGTTGCGGGTGTCAGATCGACACCCTGCAACAACGATCACCGCAATGCGCGCCCCAATATCCTGAACACGTCATATGATGTCTGGTTAGCATATTAAAACCACTTTGCCGCCGTGATTTTGTAATAGGGTGGACGGTAAGTGAATAATAGTGCAATATAATTTATATGGCTCCTGAAAGCTACAGAATCTCCTATTATCAATAATCTTGGATATGTTCTTGTACCAAAACGACTACGCATTGAGCCGTACCCACATTGTTCATTGCATCTCAAAGGTAGCTGCAACACAGCAAGAAAACAATAACTAGCGGTTAGGTGGTGGCTTGAGGGTGTGTTTTGATTGAAGTTACAAATATTATTGCACTTGCCATAGGATTTCTGAACCCTAAACGTAGGTGGAGCATTGTAAAAGTCAGGCATTCAATACCTGACACTTAACTGACAAATACACCGTGATGTGACATGTTCCTGCACTGTGGTCACATTCCTTCACTATTAAAAATGGAAAACAATAACTGTGGAGAGGTATTGAAGGTCGGACTATCGAGGCCAAGGAAGTAGTTTAAAAATATAGTTTTAATGTAGTCATTAAATAAAACAAATTAAGCATATACATAAAAATAACAATGGTACATATATACAGGTAAACCACTTTATACACAAAACCCCTAAAGTCGCCGACGCACGTTTCGCCGTGGGGCTTCTTCAGGACGGATGTTAAGGATTTTGTAAGGAGATGTATATAAATAGTTGTATGGCCGATGACTCTGCAACCAATGCAAGACAGGGCACACACCACGATCGGATATTCGATAGTATGTAAAATACTGGATTCAGAAAAGTCCTCAGAGCTTGTTATAGATCTGTTAATTGACAATAGAGTCAAAGTAAGGGTATTTCCAACATTCATAAAAAAAATAATATAGTGCTATTGGCAGCCTCCATTCCGTGATAGAAGACCATAGGGCCAACTGGGACACATAGCCAAAAAATTTATTGAGCTTCAAGTTCTCGAGGGGTACCAAGCAGCCAATCAGCGCATAGATTTTTAGACTTCTAAGTATGAGCCAGCCGATCATGGGGTTGATTCGTACGGGCGTCCGTGTCCCAGGGTGTGTCATGCAGATGTACACCCTGGGACACGGACGCCCGTACGAATCAACCCCCTGATCGGCTGGCTCATACTTAGAAGTCTAAAAATCTATGCGCTGATTGGCTGCTTGGTACCCCTCGAGAACTTGAAGCTCAATACATTTTTTGGCTATGTGTCCCAGTTGGCCCTATGGTCTTCTATCACGGAATGGAGGCTGCCAATAGCACTATATTATTTTTTTTATGAATGTTGGAAATACCCTTACTTTGACTCTATTGTCAATTAACAGATCTATAACAAGCTCTGAGGACTTTTCTGAATCCAGTATTTTACATACTATCGAATATCCGATCGTGGTGTGTGCCCTGTCTTGCATTGGTTGCAGAGTCATCGGCCATACAACTATTTATATACATCTCCTTACAAAATCCTTAACATCCGTCCTGAAGAAGCCCCACGGCGAAACGTGCGTCGGCGACTTTAGGGATTTTGTGTATAAAGTGGTTTACCTGTATATATGTACCATTGTTATTTTTATGTATATGCTTAATTTGTTTTATTTAATGACTACATTAAAACTATATTTTTAAACTACTTCCTTGGCCTCGATAGTCCGACCTTCAATACCTCTCCACAGTTATTGTTTTCCATTTTTGATTCCATATACGGATGTGGCCCATGTGAGTGCAATCCCTTTGTTTTTTCTTACCCCTTCTACTCCCCCAGTCCATCCCTCCCTTTCCCTTACCATTCTCGTTTTCACATTTATTCCTTCACTATTGTCATGCTTGGTTTTTATGTCCATTTCTTCATCAGCATTTTAGGTTTTTCACCAAAATCATGTATCTTCTCTTGCTGATCTCTCAAAGTTTATTTAAGTTTAGGCTGAACAAGGTTTTCACCTCTGTAAATCCTCCATTCATTCATTCATTGAAATACTTCCAACAGATTTTATCAAGGCCTGTTAACTTCCCTGGAGTTATGATTATTTCAGATTTTACGGTACTATTATTTTGTATGGAATTTTGG
The DNA here is from genome assembly GCA_029574335.1 of Rana kukunoris. Classification (NCBI taxonomy): domain Eukaryota; kingdom Metazoa; phylum Chordata; class Amphibia; order Anura; family Ranidae; genus Rana; species Rana kukunoris. The sequence continues at coordinate 19,440,295 of CM056058.1, read as the reverse complement.
CGTTTTATATTGTAGACCTGTAATTCCTAGGAATGGTGCCGCGTACACACAACCATCTTTTGGGTTCTAAAAAATGATGTTTTTTTTTTTTTTAATGTCATTAAAAACAATCGTGTGTGGGCTTCAGAGCATTTTTCGGGTTCTAAAAAATGGGCAATTTTTTTCAAACATGCTCTTTTTTTTCACGACGTTTTTAACGTTGTCGTTTTTAAGGTTATATAAAATGGTCAGATGCAAGTTATGAAACGGGAGCGCTCATTCTGGTAAAACTAGCGTTGGTAATGGAGTAAGCACATTCATCACGCTGTAACAGACAGAAAAGCGCAAATTGTCTTTTACTAACACAAAATCAGCTAAAGCAGCCCAAAGGGTGGCGCCATCTGAATGGAACTTCTCCTTTATAGTGCCGTCGTACGTGTTGTACTTCACCGCGCTTTGCTAGAGAATTTTTTTTTTTTACGATCGTATGTAGGCAAGGCCGTTTTAATGATTGTGTTGAAAAAAAAAATTGTTTTTTCTAGACCCTTAAAAACGTAGGGCCAGATTCAGAGACCCGTAACTCCTGTCTAACTGGTGTTAGACTGGAGTACTTTCGAATTACGCGCGTTTTTTAGCTAGTCTGAAACCTCAAACCATGAAAAGACGGCTGCGGGCTTCAATTCGACTGGAATACGTTTTCGTACGCCTTCGGATCTACGCTGCAATAAAATTGCGGCCACTGGGTGGACTTCCCGTCGTTTTCCGCGTCGGGGTATGCTAATGAGCTTTTGCCGGCGATCCCCAAAATTACGATCTTCAATCGCAATCTCTTACGGCATCTTTAGTCATCTTTTTTTTGCGTAACACTATACCAGTTTTTTGCTGCTCTAATATTAGACAGCCCATGTTAAGTATGGCCGTCGTTCCCGCGTCGAATTTCAACGCTTTCCGACGTCTTTTATTATTTTTTACGTAAGTCGTCCGGGAATAGGAATGTCCGTAAACGACGCTACTCAAACAAAAAATGACGTAACAACGTGATTTTGCGCAGTGCACGGCGGGAAATTTCTGAACGGAGCATGCGCAGTTCGATCGCCGTGGGGACGCGCCTAATTTAAATGCTTTACGTCCCCTAATCGCGTATTTCGATTACGCGGTGAGAAATAGACTACGCCGCCGTATCGTACGGGCAAAAATCTACCAGAATTCGATGTAGAGCCTGGTAAAATACGTCAGCGTAGAGTATTTCGATTACGCGGCGCAAATTTACGTGTACCTGAATCTGGCCCTTGATTTTTTAGAACCCGAAAAACGGTCGTGTGTACGCGGCATAACTCACTTAAATCTGTCCAAACAAAAGTCTAGTAGACATCCCGGGTATGATAACGTTTGAAACACAAAATCATAAATTATAATATAATAAATAACTTGAAATAATTATTACAAATAATAATAAAAATTATTCAATAATGTAATCAAATCAAAAACACTGAAATTTGCTCAGTTTCAGAATTGTCGCTGTCATTACTTTTAGTATTTGATGACAAATTTCCCCACAAATCGCTATCGCTCAATTCTGCAAGTGATTCTAATTTATTATCGCTGTTTTCTAGCTGCTCTAAAACCACTTTTGACATAAAGGGGCACTTTTGGTTGCTATGGACAATCTACAGTTTGCAGGCAGAAAAATCTGTATTTATAATATAAAAGTACACGCAGGACACTGGACAGACCACTAGGGACAAAGGGGGTGCGTAATTATTGTATACAGTACTGTAATCTGTAAGATTACAATGTACTGTATCTATACTGTGCTTTTACTTTTTTTAATTTGGCACGATCTCCGCCCATGTGCGTCGCAACGTCGCAGGGAACGAAGCTTGGCGGTACTCGGGCACTGGGTGAATCGAGCGAGGAGACAGCTCGCACACACATCGGGGAGGCATCGCAGGATCCAGGGGACAAGGTAAGTAACTATGCCTGGATACTGTGATGCAATCCTGAGTCTGGCTCGGGGTCACCACTAATAGTACTGAAATTTCACCCCGAGCCAGACTCGGGAATACCGCTCAGGAGGTTAAGGAAATAGGAAACCAGGACCTCCACACGGGTCTGCACAGGTCAATGCCTTTATAAGCTAACTATTATACAGGTTAAACTCGAAAAATTTGAATATCGTGCAAAAGTTGATTTGTTTCACTATTGCAACTTAAAAGGTGAAACTAATATAAGAGATAGACTCATTACATGCAAAGCAAGGTAGTTCAAGCCGTGATTTGTCATAATAGTGATGATTATGGCTTACAGCTCATGAAAACCCCAAATCCACAATCTCAGAAAATTTGAATATTGCATGCAATCAATAAAACAAGGATTGTACAATATCGGACCTCTGGAAAGTATAAGCATGCACATGTACTCAGTACTTGGTTTGGGCCCCTTTTGCAGCAATTACAGCCTCAATGCGGCGTGACATGGGAGCCATAAGCCTGTGGCACTGCTGAGTTGTTATGGAAGACCAGGATGCTTCAATAGTGGCCTTTAGCCTATCTGCATAATGTGGTTAGTCTCCGAGCTCGTGTAGTGTGGCAGGGACCGTGCGAGTAGTTATGCCAGGCATGTCCAAAGTCCGGCACGGGGGGCCAATTGCGGCCCTCCCGGTGATTTAATAAGGCCCCCCTGAGGATTTTGATATATATATAGCCATTGCAGCCTCACATGTGCCCTGGGGGCCACAAAAGATATATACCGTATTTATCGGCGCTGCCTCGGCAGGGATCTACATAAAGAGAATCTCCTGTTTACTCGGCGGCGTCTGTAATAGGAATTCCCGTTTCCTGGGATGTCATTGGATGGCTGTTCTGTTTATCATAGGAGGCAGGACTTTGTATTAAAGAGGCCACAGGTAAACAAGAAATTCTCCTGTTTGTAATCTGACGGCACTTGTTCCTCCCCCTCTCTGTCCCCTCCGAAGCTGGAGATGGGCATCGTTTAGGCTGCACTGATGGCAATGTTAAGGCTGCATTCATGGCACATGCGAGGCTGCATTGACTGCAATGGTAAGGCTGCATTGATTGCAATGGTAAGGCTGCATTGATTGCAATGGTAAGGCTGCATTGATTGCAATGGTAAGGCTGCATTGATTGCAATGGTAAGGCTGCATTGATTGCAATGGTAAGGCTGCATTGATTGCAATAGTGAGGCTGCATTGATTGCAATGGTAAGGCTGCATTCATGGCAATGGTGAGGCTGCATTCATGGCAATGGTGAGGCTGCATTCATGGCAATGGTGAGGCTGCATTCATGGCAATGGTAAGCCTGTGCGTGTTATACACTGATAAATATGGTATATCCAAATTACACGCCCCAGCTCAACCTCAGTCCTGAACAGCGCTCGGGGATTCGTTGGGGCCACAAAAGAGATATATACAGTATATCAAAATAACACGCCTGAGCTTATCTCTTCACCACACAGCCACAAAGGCAAGATAATTCTTGTTAGGCAGTGTATTAGTGCTTGGTTCAAAGGATGTCATGCAAAATGGTCGGCCCTTGAGCATGTTCACTTCATCAAATGTGGCCCTCTTTGAAAAAAGTTTGGACATCCCTGAGTTATGCAGATACAAGAGGAGAATTTGATACTTGGTGCCTTCAGGGATTGGCAACCTAAAATGTTATGTTTTTGTTTGGTAATTTTTGGTTACATAATTTGTTACCTGCAGAATGTGGTTCGTCCACGAGCCGGTGCAGTGTGGAAGGGACCGTGGAAGTAGTTAGGCAGATACAAGGGGAGAATTTGATACTTGGTGCCTCCAAGGATCTGCAACCTAAAATGTTATGTTTTTGTTTGGTAATATTTGGTTACATAATTTGTTATTGTTTAATAAAGGGGTCGAAACGGCCAATTTACTCCAACCTTTTGTGTCATGGTATTTTTAGTAAGTTTAGTTGGGGTAACAGGATGGTGGTGCAGAATTTAGTAATACAAAAGGTGTTAGTGCCGGTTCACACTACAGCGACTTGGGATCCGACTTGTGTCGCCCCAAGTCACGCGACATGAGAAATTCCATTGAAGTGAATGAGAGCCATCTTAATGTACACTACTGAAGCCGCTCCGACTTCAGAAAAGGTTCCTGTACCACTTTAAGCCAACTTCTAGGCAACTTGTACCCATTGAGTTCAATGGAAGTCGCCTCCAAAGACGGATCATTGTCTTAACTGAAGCAACTTTACAGGAAGAGAAAATAGTTTTCTCAGGCAAACCCCTCCCCCCACAGAGCTGAATATTCTGTGATTGGCCACTGGCAAAGTTGCCTGTCCTGGAGGCACCTTGAGGTCGCGTTGTAAGTTGCACTAAGTCGCGCTGAAGTCATGATCGCAAAGTCGAGCTGGAAGTCGTGTTGCCCCTGTGTGAACCGCCACTTAGGATATATCTGGGGTACCTTTGTCATGTATGTTGTTCCAAAAAATATCCTGCCTTCAGCGTTGGTGTGTCATTACCGAGAAGGTCATTGATTTCCTAGATCAGGTGACCCAAACATCAGCAGTTCCATTGAGGGCAAGCGCTACACATAAAACATAGTCAGAAATATGGGGTATGCGTTTTAGACATAACGCAGGGTGGTTGGACTTGGTTCTGCCCAAAAAGAAGGTGGCCATATGCAGTTAACTCTTGGGCAGGTAATCTCAAGCTACCAATACAATTAGTTAAGGTTTTCCAACCTGCCCAACATGGGCGTCGGGAAGCCCGGGCTTGGGAGGCTGGACCCTCGAATGGGTCCCTGAAAAGCCCAGAGTTTCAGGCATTTAGGACTCCATTATTACCCCCAAGCGGCGAGCGCCGGGACCGATCTGATCCCGAGCGCAGCCGAGTGCAGCCAAATCACCGGGACCGAGCTGATCCGGACCAGACCCAGGCAACGCCTATGATGGAAGTCCCACTGGTCCAATGCCGGGACCGTGGGACGTGTGACGTCCCTCATAGATGCTGCAGACTCCAGAAGGTGGGAATTACAATGTGGCCGCCATGCCACATCCCCCCTCGGGGCTCAGGCGGGCGGCTGGCTCTCCTCTCCTCACGGAATGACTGTCTGACTGCAGTAGTGCCTGCTGTGACACCGCTGAGCGGAGGAAGATCAGACAGCACACACAATGTAATGTGTATGTAAATGTCAGTGTAGGTAGGTCAGGTCAATGTAGGTAGGTCAGTGTAGATAGGTCAGTGTATATGGGTCACAACTGTCAGTGTAGGTAGGTCACTACGGCCAGTGTAGGTAGGTCAGTGCGGTCAGTGTAGGTAGGTCACTCCCATCAGTGTAGGTAGGTCAGTGCAGTCAGTGTAGGTAGGTCACTCCCATCAGTGTAGGTAGGTCAGTGTAGGTAGGTCACTACCGTCAGTGTAGGTAGGTCAGTTAGGTCAGTGTAGGTAGGTCACTACTGTCAGTGTAGGTAGGTCAGGTAGGTCAGTGTATGTAGGTCACAGGCCAGCCCAAAAAAAAAGCCTGCATCACATACACTCCCCCCCCCCCCGCGCTTTTGGCCTTTGCCCTCGGTCTGAAGCTCCTGGTCTTTTTGCCACCTAGCAACGCCCCTGCTGCCCAACAATGTACCTCATTAGATTCCTGGCCAGCAATTGTTGTGATCGTAACTGTGTCCAACTTTGGTCACCTAGAACCAGTTGCAGACATCCAGCCCAGTACAGCTGCCTGCTTTGGTAATCATTTATAACTGGATTTACAACTGGTCATATTTTCAATGTCACTTCTCCTGCGGCGATGGGATGTGACAGCATCAGATACATCAAAATACCATCAGCGCCGCACGTCACAATATATACTTGGCTCAGGTGTGAGAGCTTATTGTTATTAAAGACACTGCAAGCTAAATTAAGACACAGCAAGCTTCAAAAATAATATATTACAGAGAATCGATTGTGAAGCAGGGCACCTGTCTGAGCAGGTTCTGATGGAAGCAGCCATCCCTGAATCATATGTAGAGTCGTAGTTGTGGGGTAGTTTAGGGGAATCTGTTAGCAATCACTTCTATGAAATGAATGGATGAGGCATGGCAGATACCTGATGACCCAACAATATTGGGGCTTTCCTTTCAAGCGGTTCAGGGTGTGCGCCATGAGAACCTACGTAATGGGCTGTATTTTAGTTTGGGGATTTTTTGCAGATGTTTGTTTAAAGATATAAGATTAGTGTCATGTTCTAATGGGATTGTCATTGAAATGTATTTATTTAACACAAAGAATATGTGACATTTCACATATTTATGTTAGGGAATGTAAACCCTGACAATGAACTTCTCTTATTGGCTCCCTTTTGTTTTTTTTTTTTTTTTTTTGTTTTTTTAGGAGTCTAATTAGTCCTCATAGTTCCTATCTTTGACTACAATGAAAATTACCCCTTATGTAATGGAGATGAGAACAGGGGCAGGAATGATGTAGTTCAGCAAGAGACAACTTGGCAGGGCTGACACCATTTCTTGTGATGTCAGAAATGCTGTAATTAAAGATATATATATATATATATATATATATATATATATATATATATATATATATATATATATATATATATATACAGTATCTCAGCCCTCTAAAATTCTTCTGACCTGCATTTTGCGAGTGGAATTCGAGGGCTGAATAAGAGTCCTTCTCCCAGCGATCGCAGAGGGGAAGAAAAAGGAGAGCTGACTGGATGATCAGAGGAATACAGCAATAGACTATCAAAGTTCCCTGGCCAGGAGGAGGGGCTGTATGTGAAGGCGAGCAGCGGGGAACACAGCAATTGAAATAAAAGCTGTTATCGCCCTGTTCCTCGTGCTCTGATCACCCGGGAGGCAATCCTGTCCCTCTCCTCTCTTCACCTGCAAAAGCAGGCTGCATGGTGGACACAGACAGCATTGTGGGCATAGGCTGCATGGTGGACACAGACGGCATTGTGGGCATAGGCTGCATTGGTGGACACAGGCTGCATTGGTGGACACAGGCTGCATGGTGGACACAGGCTGTATGGTGGACACAGGCTCCATTGGTGGACACAAACTGCATGGTGGGCACAGGCTGTCCCTTGGGCACAGGCTGCATCGTGGGCACAGGCTGCATTGATGGACACAGGTTGCATGGTGGACACAGGCTGCATGGTGGACCCAGGCTGCATTGTTAGACATGGGCTTAATGGTGGGCACAGACTGCATGGTGGACACAGGCTGCTGCATTGGTGTGTACAGGATGCATTGGAGGACACAGGCTGTATTGGAGGGCACAGGCATGCTACATTGGTGGGCACGGGCAGGCTGCATTGATGGACATGGGCAGGCTGCATTGATGGACAAGGGCAGGCTGCATTGATGGACACCGCAGGCTGCATTGATGGACAAGGGTAGGCTGCATTTACAGACACAGGTGAGGCAGCATTGATGGACACAGGTGAGGCTGCATTTTTGGGCACAGGTGAAGCAGCATTAATGAACACAGTTCGGCTGCATTAATGGACACGGGCAGGCTGCATTGATGGACATGGGCAGGCTGCATTTACGGACACAGAAGAGACAGCATTGATGGACACGGGTAGGCTGCATTGTTGGGCACGGATAACATTGTTGTTAATATAAATTTTTATAACCAAATTCTGCATAAAACATTTTAGTGTAATTTCATGAGATGATTTATAAGGGAGTGTTTACTGGCAGAATTAGGGGTGGGGCAACTGGTGGCAAGTAACCTTTGAGGCCTGGCTAGTAGCTCAGGACATGAAATTTTGAGCCCTGCAGTATCTCACAAAAGTGAGTACACCCCTCACATTTTTGTAAATATTTTATCATATCTTTTCATGTGACAACACTGAAGAAATTACACATCACAAAGCTGGTGAATGTTAGAGACCTTGCGCCAGTGGCGTAACTAGAACCATTCAGGGCCCCGGTGCAAGAAACCATGAAGGGCCCCCCTGACCCGGAGCTGGGGCCCTTCCCTCTGAGCCCGGTGGCGGAAACGCCAAGGCCCGGTCGCAAGTGCGACGTTTGTGACCCTAGTAGTTCTGCCACTGGCGTCTGTTTTTTTTTCTACCATTTATTTATTTATCTTCACTGCCTGTCAAATGCCTCTGAAAAGCGATCTGGGCCAGCATTGCTTTTCAGAGGAATGGTATTTTCTTGCTATGCCGGCCAATGGTTGCGTCTGAGCCACCTGGAAGGGTGCTTCTGGTGAGGATGGGTGGCTACGCCTGGTCTGGTCTTTTTGCCGGGTTTTAGTCTGGCCTTCTGGCTGGCTGGTGTAAGTGCTGTCCCTGTCAGAGATCTGGTAGGAGGAGCTGGAACTGCCCTGGTGGAAAGACGGGGTAGGGCCATGCAAATCCTGCTGGGTTGACAGGGAGTCTGGAAGGGTTAGTATTGACGGAGGCTGCTAGATGGGGGCAGCTTCTTCCCAAGAAAACCTTGAAGGGCTCTCTTTCTGGCAGGGGTGGAGGGCTGCACTGGCCGGTTGGGGGGTTAGATTTGGAACGGAAAAGCCTATGGTGCATGTGCCCCTGGAGTGGCAGTCCAGGGGTGTCTGAGAATCACTGTGAGTGAGGGTCACTTTGATTTAACGACACCACGGTCACTGCACCAGCTACACGCTTTTTTAGCACCTGCCTCCTGGGCCGGGCCTTTTGGCCAGGACCGGAGGAATTTTTTATTCCTGGCCGGAGGGCCTGGTCATTGTTGATCACAATGACCACTTCTTTCACTCTCCTCTCCACTATCCCTTTCCCCCACTTTATTTAATTTATTGCCTATGTTTGTCACGTTTTTGTCTTTTTTTGTTTGTGCACGTTTTGTACACAGTGTGATTAGTAGGGTGCCGGTCCTCGGGCCAGCCCTGAACGTCTTGGGAGTGGGTGGACATGGACTTTTGGCTTAGTTCACCTGCTCTCATGGGGTCTCCTTTCGGGGGAGTCCCACCTAGTACTTGGAGGGTTCTGTTTCGGCAGTCCCTCCAAGGAAGTTGGGTCCGAGTCGGCTTCGGTTGCTCGGACCACAGTACCTCAGTCCCCGTCTGGAGCCTAACGCCCCGGGGGATCAGGGTTTGGGTCCCTCCTGCACAGGAGGACCACTTGACGTTGCACCCGTCTGCACGTTTTTGTGAACACTCTTTATGTGTGTGCACATTTTTTCTGCACCGGGTGGAGTTTTTTGAGTGTGTTTCACACGCCATAGGCTTTTCAAAAAAAAAAAGTATGAGGGCCCTTTCACACGTGCGGACCGTTTTTTAGGTCCGTTTTTTATCATCAGTTGATCAGTTTTTCATCAGTTTTTCATCAGTTTCTCATCAGTTTTTCATCAGTTTTTTCATCCGTTTTTTCATCCATTTTTTCATCCGTTTTTTTTTGGTTAGAACTTTTTTTTTATTACATATTTTGATGAAAAACGGACATTAGCGGATCGGATGTTAAACGGATCGTCCGCTAACGTCCGTTTTTCGTCCGTTCCGTTTTTTTGACGGAAGAAAAATAGGGTTTTCTTCCGTTCAAAAAAACGGAGCTTAACGGAGACGGACGTTAGCGGATGTGTGTGAAAGGACCCATAGAAAAGCATTGCAGTCAAAAAACGGACGTCTAAAAACGGACGAACGGTCCGCACGTGTGAAAGGACCCTGATAGAGTGAGAGCGATAACACAAAATTTAACACACCTGCTCCCCATTCACACCCGAGACCCGAAACACTAATGAGTCACATGACATCGGGAAGGGAAAATGGCTAACAGGGCCAGCGGTTTAGACATTAATGGCTGTGTGTTTAGTTATTTTGAGGGGACAGCCAATGTACACTGTTATACAAGCTGTACACTCACTACACAACAATGTAGCAAAGTGACATTTCTTCAGTGTTGTCACATGAAAAGATATAATAAAATATTTACAAAAATGTGAGGGGGTGTACTCACTTTTGTGAGATACTGTATATATCTAGAAGTTGGTTTCTCCTCAATTTGAACAGATTATCTGTCACTTCCTGTTGTGTCTGTGGGGCAGAAAGTGGAGGGAAATATCTCCAGTGACCTAGACAGCAAAAAAATAAAAAAAAACAAATGAATGTGTAAAATCACACAAATCCAAGGAAAGGAAATCCACACAATTCATTCATTTTTGGCTTCAGTGCAAAGGTATTAGACTTATGAAATAAATAAACCATATTTTAGTTTTTATTGCGTTAAACTAAGGTAGACCAGCCTAACATTCTCATGTTGCTGGATACGATTTATAAATGTTGGCAGTTATGAGAAAGGAATCTCCAAATTTTTGCAAGGTATGAAGTAATGAGCATGACAAACAAAAAATGAAAGCTTCCTCTGCTTATAAAAACAGTGATTTTCGAATATCACCAAAGAAGCTCCGGATTTCTAATTAATACCAAACACCCCTCCTTGGGGTTACCACATCGGAAGTACTGGAGAGTTAACCTATTGGTCACGCATATTCATCAATGAGTCTGGGACAGGGCCGGTAGCAGATTCTCTTTTTTCCAGAAAGTGTTTCTGCATCACACAGACGAGAGTTTGTCCAAAGAAAGTCAAGATGACGATGCTAAAAGAGCTGGGGTGGTGAAGTATGGGACTCAGGGCAGCCATCAGAAATTTTTGGGCCCCTTACACAGCTTTAAGCCTGGGCCCCCCTGAGCCTGACCACCAATATTCCTCAGGGCTTGCCCACGGGCCACCCCACCAAATCCACACACCGGCCTCCTCACCTGTATGCACTCAGCCCACCCTTAATCCTGTATATATGCCAGTTCCCTCACACCTGTATATATGTCAGCCCCCCCCTCACACCTGTATATACTGTATGTCAGCCCCCTCACACCTGTATATATGTCAGCCCCTCACACCTGTTTATATGTCAGCCTCCTCACACCTGTATATATGCCAGCCCCTCACACCTGTATATACTGTATGTCAGCCCCTCACACCTGTATATATGTCAGCCCCTCACACCTGTATATATGTCAGCCTCCTCACACCTGTATATATGTCAGCCCCTCACACCTGTATATATGTCAGCCCCTCACACCTGTATATATGTCAGCCCCCTCACACCTGTATATATGTCAGCCCCTCACACCTGTATATATGTCAGCCCCTCACACCTGTATATATGTCAGCCTCCTCACACCTGTATATATGTCAGCCCCTCACACCTGTATATATGTCAGCCTCCTCACACCTGTATATATGTCAGCCCCCTCACACCTGTATATATGTCAGCCCCTCACACCTGTATATATGTCAGCCCCTCACACCTGTATATATGTCAGCCTCCTCACACCTGTATATATGTCAGCCCCCTCACACCTGTATATATGTCAGCCCCTCACACCTGTATATATGTCAGCCTCCTCACACCTGTATATACTGTATGTCAGCCCCCTCACACCTGTATATATGTCAGCCCCCTCACACCTGTATATATGTCAGCCTCCTCACACCTGTATATATGTCAGCCCCTCACACCTGTATATATGTCAGCCCCCTCACACCTGTATATATGTCAGCCCCCTCACACCTGTATATATGTCAGCCCCCTCACACCTGTATATACTGTATGTCAGCCCCCTCACACCTGTACATATGTCAGCCCCTCACACCTGTATATACTGTATGTCAGCCCCCTCACACCTGTATATATGTCAGCCCCCTCACACCTGTATATATGTCAGCCTCCTCACACCTGTATATATGTCAGCCTCCTCACACCTGTATATATGTCAGCCCCTCACACCTGTATATATGTCAGCCTCCTCACACCTGTATATATGTCAGCCCCTCACACCTGTATATATGTCAGCCTCCTCACACCTGTATATATGTCAGCCCCCTCACACCTGTATATATGTCAGCCCCTCACACCTGTATATATGTCAGCCCCTCACACCTGTATATATGTCAGCCTCCTCACACCTGTATATATGTCAGCCCCCTCACACCTGTATATATGTCAGCCCCTCACACCTGTATATATGTCAGCCTCCTCACACCTGTATATACTGTATGTCAGCCCCCTCACACCTGTATATATGTCAGCCCCCTCACACCTGTATATATGTCAGCCTCCTCACACCTGTATATATGTCAGCCCCTCACACCTGTATATATGTCAGCCCCCTCACACCTGTATATATGTCAGCCCCCTCACACCTGTATATATGTCAGCCCCCTCACACCTGTATATACTGTATGTCAGCCCCCTCACACCTGTACATATGTCAGCCCCTCACACCTGTATATACTGTATGTCAGCCCCCTCACACCTGTATATATGTCAGCCTCCTCACACCTGTATATATGTCAGCCTCCTCACACCTGTATATATGTCAGCCCCTCACACCTGTATATACTGTATGTCAGCCCCCTCACACCTGTATATATGTCAGCCCCCTCACACCTGTATATATGTCAGCCCCCTCACACCTGTATATATGTCAGCCCCTCACACCTGTATATATGTCAGCCTCCTCACACCTGTATATACTGTATGTCAGCCCCCTCACACCTGTATATATGTCAGCCCCTCACACCTGTATATATGTCAGCCTCCTCACACCTGTATATATGTCAGCCCCCTCACACCTGTATATATGTCAGCCTCCTCACACCTGTATATACTGTATGTCAGCCCCCTCACACCTGTATATATGTCAGCCCCCTCACACCTGTATACTGTATATGTCAGCCCCTCACACCTGTATATACTGTATGTCAGCCCCCTCACACCTGTATATATGTCAGCCCCCTCATACCTGTATATATGTCAGCCCCCTCATACCTGTATATATGTCAGCCTCCTCACACCTGTATATATGTCAGCCCCCTCATACCTGTATATATGTCAGCCCCCTCATACCTGTATATATGTCAGCCTCCTCACACCTGTATATATGTCAGCCCCCTCACACCTGTATATATGTCAGCCCCCTCATACCTGTATATATGTCAGCCTCCTTACACCTGTATATATGTCAGCCTCCTCACACCTGTATATATGTTAGCCCCCACCTGTATATATGTCAGCCCCCTCACACCTGTATATATGTTAGCCCCCACCTGTATATATGTCAGCCTCCTCACACCTGTATATATGTCAGCCTCCTCACACCTGTATATATGTCAGCCCCCTCACACCTGTATATATGTCAGCCCCCTCACACCTGTATATATGTCAGCCCCTTCACACCTGTATATACTGTATGTCAGCCCCCTCACACCTGTATATATGTCAGCCTCCTCACACCTGTATATATGTCAGCCCCTTAACACCTGTATATACTGTATGTCAGCCCCCTCACACCTGTTTATATGTCAGCCCCCCCCCCCTCACACCTGTATTTATGCCAGCCTCCTCACACCTGTATATACTGTATGTCAGCCCCCTCACACCTGTATATATGTCAGCCCCTCACACCTGTATATATGTCAGCCTCCTCACACCTGTATATATGTCAGCCCCCTCACACCTGTATATATGTCAGCCCCTCACACCTGTATATATGTCAGCCTCCTCACACCTGTATATATGTCAGCCCCTCACACCTGTATATATGTCAGCCCCCTCACACCTGTATATATGTCAGCCTCCTCACACCTGTATATACTGTATGTCAGCCCCCTCACACCTGTATATATGTCAGCCCCCTCACACCTGTATATATGTCAGCCCCTCACACCTGTATATACTGTATGTCAGCCCCCTCACACCTGTATATATGTCAGCCCCCTCACACCTGTATATATGTCAGCCTCCTCACACCTGTATATATGTCAGCCCCCTCATACCTGTATATATGCCAGCCCCCTCACACCTGTACATATGTCAGCCCCCTCACACCTGTATATATGTCAGCCCCCTCACACCTGTATATATGTTAGCCCCCACCTGTATATATGTCAGCCCCCTCACACCTGTATATATGCCAGCCTCCCTCACACCTGTATAAATGTTAGCCCCCACCTGTTTATATGTCAGCCCCCTCACACCTGTATATATGCCAGCCCCCACCTGTTTATATGCCAGCCCCCCTCACACCTGTATATATGTCAGCCCCCTCACACCTGTATATATGCCAGCCCCCACCTGTTTATATGCCAGCCCCCCTCACACCTGTATATATGTCAGCCCCCACCTGTATATATGTCAGCCCCCTCACACCTGTATATATGTCAGCCCCCACCTGTTTATATGCCAGCCCCCTTCACACCTGTATATATGTCACCCTCCCCACCTGTTTATATGCCAGCCTCCATCACACCTGTATATGTGCAGATGATTTGTGGTAGAATACCTTCCTTCATGAACCTCGAACATAGCAGTAGTTCATTTTTTTTTTTAAATATGTTGTATATATATATATATATATATAAATGGAGTTATTTTTATTAAATGTGTTGTATGTTAATAAAGGGGCCGGGTGGGCATTTAATCCAGAGGGTGTGGTGTGCTTATTCATTAAATAAGGTAAGGTAAATAAGTTGGGGTTATGGTTTTAGGTGGGGCAAACGGGACATCAGCTATACACCAGTCCTGGGATTACCTTACTGCCTATCCAGGATGGTGACACCTGTAGCTTATTGTGTCACTTGCCTGATTATTAGAATATGCAAGGATGTCATCACACTTTTAAGGAACTCTCTGTGATCTCCTCCCTGCTATTAAGGGCTAGAATTTCTTTTGAACCTTTCTACGGAAATTCTGAAACATCGTTCTTCAGAACATTCTGTGGCGTGTTACTGTGTGGCTCCTCCGAAATCCCTCGGGGTGAATGATGCGTATTGCATGTAGTAGAAGTAAAGGAATGTCCAGACAGGTGCTCTTTGCTGTGTCTTTATTACCCAGCTGGGTAAAAACAGTAACTTGTAGTGAGGAAAGTAGAGTTGAATAAGATAGAACAGCAGATTCAGGCGTAATGATAGGAAACAGTCCTGCTCCCAAACGTAACACTTCTTAGCACCACTCTTACCAGAATGGGTTTAGTGTACCCGGACAGGCCACTCTCACTGACCTGGCAGCCGGAGCTTCACTCGGACAATTGTAGGATGAAGTCTTTGCCACAGACCCTCCTTGGTGAACTTGAACTTTGGAGAAAGTCTCTGCCACAGACCCTTCTCAATTAGGGCCAGATTAAGAACATCATGGGCCTGGTGCTGAGGATTTTGGTGGGGCCTTTTATAAAACATAAATAAATGCGTGGGAATCACAGCGCAGCAATGGAGGGCCCAGTCTGAAAATGTAAGTGTGTCAGGGTCCCAGCGCTCACAGCGCTCAATCCGTGCACAGGCACGTTAGAATCGCGTCACGGCGTGTGCCCGCGCATCTGGGGCGCATGCGTGGCGCAGCGGCGCGGTGCGTGCACGAGCGCGCGGACGTGAGCGCCTCCTCCCGGGACCAATCACAGACCTGACAGGCCTATTTAAACCAGCCCCTGTCTTTGCACAGGTTGCTGGTTTATCGTCAGCTCTGAGTAAAGTTTTGACACTTTGACTTGTGCCCTTTGACCTGGATTTACTTCCCGACTCAGCTCTCACCCGGAAACCTGACCTCGGCCTGTTTGTGAACTCTGCTGCCTTCTTGAACCCCTTTGACCTCGGACCGTGACCTGGATTTGCTTCTGTCTCCTGCCCTTGAACTTCGGCTTACATACCTGGACTTGTCTTAGCGCTACCCGGAACCCGGACTTTTTACCTGTACCCGGATCTGCTTCCATTCGTCTGCTGGCTTTTGAACTGTGCCCTGGGACCTACCACTTCCACCTGCCTTGGTGACCCTCCAGCACCTGCTGCACATCTCAGCCTCTGACCTCCAGTGCCTGCATCCATCTACCTACCCCCCCGGTACCGGTACCTCCTTGTGCCTCTGCCTCCTGTCTCAAATTCCAGGGGGCAGGTGCGCTTGGTCGTAAAGGTGAGCCATCCTCAGCATCTCGGCCTCGGTAAGTACTTGTGTTCCTGACAGTATAAACCAGCCAGATGTCTGAGGCCGACAGGGCGCGCTCACCATTTGAAACACTCTGCATGCAAGTGTCCGCACTTACTGACGCAGTTCAAAAGCTGCAAGATGGCTACCTCCAAATAGATGGCCGTCTCCAACAGCTGGCCGTGATTCCTGGACCCTCATCTCCACCTGCACCACCATCCTCTGGAGCTGCAGCACCTCAAGTCGCCTCTAGCTCGGCCGTAATGGTGACCCACCCGGAACCACGTGTGCCTATCCCGGAACGTTTTTCAGGTGAGCGCCGGAAATACCGGGCGTTTAAAAATGCTTGCTCCTTATATTTATCTCTTCAGCCCAGAACCTTTTGTTCAGAGACTGTGAAAGTGGGTTTTATCATTTCTCTTCTCTCGGAAGAACCTCAAGCCTGGGCTCACACTCTAATGGAGCAACAGAGCCCAATCCTAAACACCATAGATACCTTTTTTGAACACATGGCGAAGTTATATGATGACCCACAGCGTACGGCCACTGCCGAAACTATTCTCCATAACCTTACCCAAGGTAGAAGGCCTATCGAGGACTATACAGCCGAATTCCGAAAATGGTCAGCCGACACAGGCTGGAATGAGGTTGCGCTAAAATACCAGTTTCGCCAAGGCTTGTCGGAGTCTCTTAAGGACGAGCTGGCTTGGACAGAAGTCCCGGCCACTCTTGAAGACCTGATTCAAACTGCCACGCAGCTGGATCGACGCCTGAGAGAACGTCGTTCTGAACGATATCAAGTTCCACGCTCTACCTGGGCCCATCCAAGGCCCACTCTGGCTCCACAGCCACCTGCAGCTCCTCAAAACATAAACCTCCCGGATCCTGAACCTATGCAAGTTGGATTGGTCCGAGCCCCGCTTACCTCCGAGGAGAGACTGCGGAGACGTCAAAACAACTTATGTCTGTACTGCGGAGAAGCCAGTCATTTCCTTCACTCCTGTCCAACAAGGCCTCGTAAGTCCAAACTACAACCTACTCTCAGCTACAATATTGCAAACCTTTCTCAGGCTCACGTTGTTCTTTTCATTTCCTTGCAGTTACCGGAAGGGGCAACTCGTCTACCGGCCATAGTTGATTCCGGGGCATGCAGCTGTTTCTTGGACGCTACATTGGCTCAAAAGCTTCATGTACCCCTTCGCAACAAAAACCATCCTTTTCAAATTCATTTAGCTGACGGTTCTCTACCCCGATCTGGACTTATCACGCAAGAAACCGCACCTATCCGTGCCACCACCGACTCCGGTCACCAGGAATTTCTACGTCTGGACCTCATTCCTTCCCCACTGTTTCCCATCATCCTGGGTCTTCCCTGGCTACAAGCACACCAACCGGTCATACACTGGCTAAAGAAAGAGGTCAACTTTACATCCTCATATTGTTCACAGAATTGCCTTCCACCTCCAGTTGTTTCCTGCTCTGCCGTGACAACCTCGCCTGAAACTCTCCGGAATGTTCCCTCCGTCTACCTGGAATTCACGGATGTGTTCGACAAACAGCAAGCCGACTGCCTTCCGCCCCATCGACCGTATGATTGCCCCATTGACCTCTTACCTGGCGCCGAGATTCCCTTTGGCCGCATTTTTCCGCTGTCCGAGACAGAATTAAAGGCCCTCAAGGCCTATATTGACGAAAATCTGCAAAAGAAATTCATTCGTCCCTCGTCTTCCCCGGCTGGAGCGGGAATCTTTTTTGTTGAGAAAAAAGACGGAACTCTTAGACCTTGTATTGACTATCGGGAGCTCAATAAAGTTACAATTAAAAACAGATACCCGCTTCCCCTCATATCAGAATTATTCCAGCGGTTCCGATCAGCTCAAGTCTTCTCTAAGTTGGACTTACGGGGTGCTTACAATCTTGTCAGAATTAGGGCAGGAGACGAGTGGAAAACTGCCTTCAGGTCAAGATTTGGGCACTTTGAGTACCTTGTTATGCCTTTTGGACTTTGCAATGCCCCAGCCACTTTTCAGCATTTAGTTAACGACATTTTCCGTGAACACCTGGACGATTTCCTGGTCGTGTATCTGGACGACATCCTTATTTTTTCACCTTCCTTAGACCTACATACTGTAGGTGCCATGTAAAGAGAGTGCTTACCATACTCAGAGAACATAGACTCTACTTAAAAGCTGAGAAATGTGAATTTCAATGCAATTCTTGGGATTCATTATATCCACCAGTGGCGTCGCCATGGACCCTCAAAAGGTTAAAGCTATTCAGGAATGGCCAGCCCCGGTGGACAAGAAATGGGTGCAGCGGTTCATCGGCTTCGCCAATTTCTATCGACGGTTCATTGTGGGGTTCTCCTCCATCGTGAGCCCCATCACTCAGCTTACCCGCCAAGGTCATCCTTTTTGCTGGTCACCGGAGGCCCAAGAAGCATTCAGGAAACTAAAATTAGTTTTTTCTTCCGCTCCTGTTCTGCGACACCCCGATCCAATGTTGCCTTTTACCTTGGAAGTAGACGCCTCTGAGACTGCTACAGGAGCCGTGCTATCTCAGAGATAAGGGCCAAAGTCCCTACTACACCCTGTGGCCTATGCCTCTCGGAGACTAACTCCACCCGAAAAGAATTATGATGTAGGTGACAGGGAACTGCTTGCTATCAAATTTGCCCTAGAGGAGTGGAGGTATCTGCTAGAAGGATCGGCTCATCCTATAATGATCTTTACCGACCATAAAAACCTTGAATATCTGCGGACAGCAAAACGTTTAAAGCCCAGGCAAGCCCGTTGGGCTCTTTTTTTTTCTCGGTTTAATTTTCATCTCACTTACAGGCCTGGTTCAAAGAATGGAAAAGCAGACGCTCTTTCTAGAATGTTCCCTGAAACTCCATCCACAACTGAACCAAGCACCATTTTGTCATCTCGGAATTTTCTACTAGTCTCTCAAATCGACCTGTTAAATTCTATTAAGGCTTCATCCAGACAATGTTCTGATCCAGAGGTGTCTTCATTGGTAAAACATCACGATATCTTTTTGTCCCGAGGGAAAATTTTCGTTCCATCAGAATCCAGACAACTGGTCTTGAGCACCTTTCACGACCGTAAACTAGCAGGTCATTTTGGAGCACGAAAGACCACGGAGATGGTTCTACGATACTTTTGGTGGCCAAGCTACAGACAAGATTGTAAAGCCTACGTTGCCTCCTGTACCACTTGCCAACGTAATAAGGGTCCTAAAACCAAGACCTGGGGGTTACTCAAGCCTCTACCAGTTCCAGAACGGCCTTGGTCTGAAATCTCTATGGATTTTATTGTCGACTTACCACCTTCTGAAGGCTTCACCACAATCCTAGTCGTAGTAGATCGTCTCTCCAAGATGGCACATTTTGTGCCCATGATCGGTACTCCCTCTGCCCTAGAGACAGCCAAAGTCTTCTTCAGGGAAATCGTCAGGCTTCATGGGGTGCCCAGGAGCATCGTTTCAGATAGGGGTTCTCAATTCACCTCAAAATTTTGGAGGGAACTTTGTAAATCTTTGGAAGTCAAGACCTGCCTTTCCTCTGCCTATCACCCCCAGAGTAACGGCCAAACGGAAAGGACTAACCAAACGCTGGAGCAGTACCTCCGATGTTTCTGTTCCGCCTCTCAAGATGACTGGTCGTCCCTCTTACCTTCCGCTGAATTCGCCTATAATAATTCCGTCCATGCCACCACGAATCAAACACCCTTTTGGGCCAACTATGGCTTTCACCCGCCCTTTCTTCCTGATGCCCTCCCAGAAACACCTGTTCCGGCGGCCCAAGAGCATTTAACAGCTATCCAATTAAACTTTCTACAATTACAAAGAGTGATGCAACGGGCCCAGGAGGACTACAAAAGATTTTACGACAAAGGAAGGAAAGATTGTCCTACTTTTGAAGTCGGAGAAGAGGTTTGGCTATCTGCTACTAATTTAAAATTACCGGTCCCCTCTCGAAAGTTGGGTCCAAGATTCATTGGCCCTTTCAGGATCAAGCGCAAGATCAACGCGGTGGCCTTTGAACTCTCGTTGCCGGATTCCTACAGGATCCATCCAGTATTCCATGCCTCTCTCCTGAAAACTGTTACCCCTGATCCTTTCCAAGGAAGAGAAAGACCTCCGCCTCCACCAGTAGAGGTCGAGGGAGAGGAAGAATTTGAAGTTGAGTCCATCATCAGCTGTAGAAAAAGAGGTAGACAGCTTCAGTATTTGATTAAATGGAGGGGCTATCCCCCGGAAGATAACTCATGGGAACCCGCAAGAAATCTGCATGCTCCACGTCTAATCCGAACTTTTCATCAGGAACACCCAGAGTTGATGTCCAGCTTGGGCGTCCGGAGTCCGCCCCTTGGGGGGGGCACTGTCAGGGTCCCAGCGCTCACAGCGCTCAATCCGTGCACAGGCACGTTAGAATCGCGTCACGGCGTGTGCCCGCGCATCTGGGGCGCGCGCGTGCGTGGCGCGTGCACGAGCGCGCGGACGTGAGCGCCTCCTCCCGGGACCAATCACAGACCTGACAGGCCTATTTAAACCAGCCCCTGTCTTTGCACAGGTTGCTGGTTTATCGTCAGCTCTGAGTAAAGTTTTGACACTTTGACTTGTGCCCTTTGACCTGGATTTACTTCCCGACTCAGCTCTCACCCGGAAACCTGACCTCGGCCTGTTTGTGAACTCTGCTGCCTTCTTGAACCCCTTTGACCTCGGACCGTGACCTGGATTTGCTTCTGTCTCCTGCCCTTGAACTTCGGCTTACATACCTGGACTTGTCTTAGCGCTACCCGGAACCCGGACTTTTTACCTGTACCCGGATCTGCTTCCATTCGTCTGCTGGCTTTTGAACTGTGCCCTGGGACCTACCACTTCCACCTGCCTTGGTGACCCTCCAGCACCTGCTGCACATCTCAGCCTCTGACCTCCAGTGCCTGCATCCATCTACCTACCCCCCCGGTACCGGTACCTCCTTGTGCCTCTGCCTCCTGTCTCAAATTCCAGGGGGCAGGTGCGCTTGGTCGTAAAGGTGAGCCATCCTCAGCATCTCGGCCTCGGTAAGTACTTGTGTTCCTGACAAAGTGTACCCCAAAGTGCTAATATGCTGTGCATATTTGTACATTGTGGCATAACCTACCCCAGGGCCTCTAAAAAGTAGTAATGTCAGGAAAGTAGCTGAGATCCCCGATGTTCCTCTGTACATCACCGTAGTAATCACAACATTAAATAAGTTCTAATAATGGGACAGAACAAATATGAGAACTGAGATTTCCTTTAGTTGAACTAACAAAAGTGTGTCCATTCTAGAGCTGGTAACATTGAGGGTATTCAGTATCATTTTAACCACTTACCTACTGTGCACCTACACCCCCTTCCTGCCCAGACAAAATATAAGCTTCCCGCACTGCGTCGCTTTAACTGACAATTGCGCGGTCGTGCGACGTGGCTCCCAAACAAAATTGGCGTCCTTTTTTTCCCACAAATAGAGCTTTCTTTTGGTGGTATTTGATCACCTCTGCGGTTTTTATTTTTTGCGCTATAAACAAAAATAGAGCGTCAATTTTTAAAAAAATGCAATATTTTTTCCTTTTTGCTATAATAAATAACCCCAAAAAATATATAAAAAAAATATTTTTTCCCTCAGTTTAGGCCGATACGTATTCTTCTACATATTTTTGGTAAAAAAAAAAATGCAATAAGCGTTTATCGGTTGGTTTGCGCAAAATTTATAGCGTTTACAAAATAGGGGATAGTTTATGGCATTTTTTTTTTTTTTTTTTTTTACTATTAATGGCGGCGATCTGCGATTTTTTTATTGGGACTGCGACGTTATGGCGGACATTTCGGACACTTTTCTGACATTTTTGGGACCATTTACATTTATACAGTGAAAAATGCTATAAATATGCATTGATTACTGTATAAATGTGACTGGCAGTGAAGGGGTTAACCACTAGGGGGCGGGGAAGGGGTTAAATGTGTGTCCTATGAGTGTTCTAACTGTAGGGGGAGGGGGGGGTGACTGGGGGAGGTGACCGATTGTGTCCCTATGTACAAGGAACACAATCTGTCACCTCTCTCCCTGACAGGGACGTGCAGCACTGTGTTTACATACAGAGCTGCACGTCCCAGCTCACTTACAGAGCAATCGCGTGTGCCCGGCGGCGATCGTTGCCGCCGGGCACTCGCACGGGATCCCCGCGGAGCGGCGGGTGCGCGCGCGCGCCCGCCCGCGGCTTTAAAGGGACATCACGTCATATGACGTGATGTCAGAACAATGGAGTCGTCTGCCCGCCGTCATTTGACGGCGGGCAGATGACAAGTGGTTAAAGAACTGTTTTTGTGGGTAAGCGACATAGGGGAGGAGTACGGACGGTATATAAGTGGGAAGTATGTGCAGGTGAGTGAGAGGAATGTGGAGCGTCTAACATTGGGCACAATGTACAGGAGAAGAGTGCAAAGGGTACGGCAAAAGGCACAATGTACAGGAGAGAAGTGTGGAGGGTATGACAGTGGGCATCATGTACAGGAGAGAAGCATGGAGGGTACGACAGTGGGCTTTATGTACAGGAGAGAAGTGTATGACAGCAGGCACCATGTACAGGAGAGGAGTGTGGAGGGTATGACAGTGGGCATCATGTACAGAAGAGAAGCATGGAGGGTACGACAGTGGGCTTTATGTACAGGAGAGAAGTGTATGACAGCAGGCACCATGTACAGGAGAGGAGTGTGGAGGGTATGACAGTGGGCATCATGTACAGGAGAGAAGCATGGAGGGTACGACAGTGGGCTTTATGTACAGGAGAGAAGTGTATGACAGCAGGCACCATGTACAGGAGAGGAGTGTGGAGGGTATGACAGTGGGCACTATGTATAGGAGAGGAGTGTGGATGGTATGATAGTGGGCACTATGTATATGAGAGGAGTGTGGAGGGTATGACAGTGGGCAGTATGTACAGGAGAGGAGTGTGGATGGTATGATAGTGGGCACTATGTATAGGAGAGCAGTGTGGAGGGTATAACAGTGGGCAGTATGTACAGGAGAGGAATGTGGAGGGTATGACAGTGGGCAGTATGTAC
Source organism: Rana kukunoris (assembly GCA_029574335.1). Classification (NCBI taxonomy): domain Eukaryota; kingdom Metazoa; phylum Chordata; class Amphibia; order Anura; family Ranidae; genus Rana; species Rana kukunoris. Next base: position 19,417,276 of record CM056058.1, on the reverse strand, counting down.
AGGAGATAAGTGTATGACAACAGGTACTATGTACAGGAGAGGAGTGTGAAGGGTATGACAGTGGGCAGTTTGTACAGGAGATGAGTGTGAAGAGTATGACAGTGGGAAGTATGTACATGAGGAGTGTGGGGGTATGACAGAGGGTAGTATGTACCAGAGAGAAGTGTGGAGGGTATTGTAGAGGTAAACAGGTACTGCCACCCAGGTGTATTTCAGTTAATGAAAGAAGAGCTTCAATGACCCACGGATCCGGAGAGACAAAATGACACAGAGATAGATGTGCTGTTCATAAGATCTCTAAAACTGTATTCTCTCAACAGACTTATATACAGATGAAAGATAGGAGGGGCTGCATATTATTGCATATGTCTGTAAGTTTTACACAAAACTCAGTATATTCTTATCAAGATTTAAACCAGCTGAATTTAGTTTTAACAATGGCTAAAAGATGACTTTGCTATACAATCAGGCTGCTTCATGCTTAATCACAATGACTTAACAGTAGCAGGGTGTGACTCTATGCAAACTGTTAGCTAAGCTAATTATGTCAAAACATATAGAAAAGCTAATTTCTACTTAAAATGGAGTCAGTTATTTGATACATTCTATTAGAATCCCCTCTTTTATCACGAAGGTGATAATCACAAACCCTGAAACCCCCGACATTCACCTGGGCTACTTTACCATAAATGCATCATTATCCTAAGCATATAAAACTATAGAACAATAAGCAGATAATCTCAGCTTCATAGCAATTGTCCATGGAATACAAAGGGGGAGGGGCAGTGACAGATTTTTCCACAACAAATATAAATACTGTTTCTTAGAGCTAAGGATCGTTAGTTGAATATTGTCATCATTTCATCAGAAAGACTGGAAAAGGTTAAACTTGACAATAATTTTCCTACTGTGGAAGTGGAACTGGAGATAAGAGTTTATTAGAGTGGTATTTAGGGCAGGTTCTGAAGTGTGAAAGAAAGGGTTTTCAATTGAAGTCATTGAAAAGTTAATTTTAGCTTGTTGGCACACTTCAGCTCCCTTTGTGGAGTTTCCCAACCTAAAACACCAGTCTGGGGAATGACTTCTACCAATATTTTGGAAAATAAGGGTATTATTTGAAAGCGTTTTTGTGACGTTTGTAAGGACGACAGGAGGTGTGCCATTTAGGAGGGGGTGAAGTTTAGAGGTAATGCCATTAGGGGGATCCTAGCAGTGCTAGGATGGAGTTTACTACATATCCAACATTTTTCATATCCAGACTTCTGGGCATAGCTATATTTAAATTTCAGTAGCAATATGTTGTCTGTAAAACTATTTGTTTTAACTCCTTCATTATGTGATTGTGTATCTCTCTTGTGTCTGATATGTGTATTATTGATGGTGTTATTGCGTGACCCACATCTGACTTTAAGGGCTCCCAAGTCCTCAGGATGATAAATACAGTGAATTATGATCCACGTAGGTAGAAACACTATCAGAGAGATTAGGAACAGGAGACAAAATTCCTTCCCCAGAAGTCTATGATGAAATAAGCGAGGTCATCTTTTTCAGAGACTTGACCACTTTCTTCACTCAGTATTCGAGGATTTTCGCTACTTTCTTCACCTCCTTTGTCTTTATCTTTGCCTTGCCTCTTAGGGTCCTGGTTGACCTTCTTTACCCGACTGGCATGGATCCAAGACTGTTGTCCTTCCACGAGGATGGCTGTCCTGGTTACTGCGATCATGGTGGTTGGAGGTCCAAAAGGATATTCCTGCTTTTCTTGTTCGGTTCAGCTGCTGGACCACTACGAGGTCACCGACCTTAAAGGGGTGTGTTGGTTCCTGTGAAGAAAAAGGAGAGGTGCGAGCGACATTTCTTTCAACTTTGTCCAACGTTTCAATTAATTTTCTTACATATTCTTCCTGAATAAGATCAAGATCCCCTCTTTCTAACATTAAGGGTTATCTGGCCCAGGGAGTGGGAAATGGTCTGCCCATAAGAATTTTAAAGGGAGAATAACCTGTCTTGTTATTTGGGGTCATTCTTACCTCTGCTAGAATTGTCGGCAGCACAGTTTTCCAGTTGGTAAAAGTTCCACCTGTAGCCTTCCTGATCTTATTCTTTCTACAATCCCTGAACTTTGAGGATGGTAAAGAATGTGAAACTTCCAGTCAATTTTAAGTGCTTTCACTAAACCTGCTCTATGGACGGTGAGACTTAGGAGTTTTCACCCGGCAGCACGATCAGCAATACATCTAGCCTGGAAAGATGCCACATCTCCCCCCATTCAAGAACTTCCCGATCGAATCTACATGTTGGATTCCACTTGTTTTTAATGTAAGTCTACACTGTCATCTGTATTGTAATAAAGCTTTGCAACGCTTAACCTGGAGGCGCCCTCTGTTTTTTTCTTTTTCTTCACTAAATCTTGGCACACTTTTGAAATAAAGGCAGGACCATTGTCAGAATTTATTTGGAGCGGGCATCCCCATCTAGGGATGATTTCTTGCGAGCGGATTTTTTTACCACTGTTTGAGCATCTTTTCTTGTAGTTACGAATGTTTCTACCCATCTTGAGAACATGTCTACTATTACAAGTAAATATTCCTGTCGTTTGCCTAATTTGGGCATGTGGGTGAAATCAATCTGTAAATGAGTGAATGGTGAGGATGGATATATCAAGTGTTCGTGTTTTGCTTTGTGTGGATTTATTTGGTTAGTTCCAGATGCATGTGATGCATCTAGAGACATATGATTTCACAAGAGAGGGAAGACCTGCGATGAAAATATCCCTATCCAGTAATTCATATGTCATCTGCCAGCCTCTATGTCCCACCCCATGGTACTGAGAGATAAACAATGGGGCACTAGCTATAGGTATACATGGTTCCCCCTCTTTGCAGATAAGCCCAGACTCTGGACTTTTCTGCACACCTGCAATGTTCCATTGTTTTATGTCAGTTTCAGTGGCATATGTTTGTAAATCTAAGAGTGTTTGATCAAGTAAAGGTATTTCAGGGGCTAGAGAAGGCATCTAAATAGCGGTCTTTTGTTTGGAAGCTGCTTGTGCAGATTAAAATGGGACTGGATTTGCCTCGAGTACAATGTCAGGGAGCTGGACCATAGCATATCCAGCATGATAAGTATGGTCATCTGGTCTTGAGAAAGTCTTGAGCAAGACCCATCTCAAACACATTTTGAGCTCCCGAGATTGATCTTGAGCACATATCCTCCTTGAGTGAGGTGTCCTGCTGTATAGCTTAAATACATTAATGTTACTCATTTTTTTATTTTTTTATTTATTTTAATCCCAAGAAAGCATTTAGGAATAGGGCTGGGCCTGAGGTGAGGAGGCATATTTTATTTTCAAATTAGGATTTGAGAGCAAAAATGACCTCACACCCACTCTGTCGCTGTGCGGACATATGTTGGGTGACCTAAAGTGAAAGATGTGGCCATTTCCACAACCATAGCACAGGATGCAAGAGCTCTTAGACACACCAACATACCCTGAACCGGCATAGGCACTACTCTTGAGAAAAAAGCAATAGGCCGCAGTTTGCCCCCATGTTCTTGCGCTAGGACTCCCACCATGGTTTTACAGTTGTCCCTAGCAAATAGGTGAAACCCTTTGCTATACTCGTATAGGCCAAGACCAGGATCTTTTACTATAGAAGCTTTAAGGTATACAAAAGCATTGTACATTTCATTTTATACAATCTGACATGTCGGTACCTGTGGTTTGTCTCAACATTTTATCATAGTAGGAACAGTCAGGTATTCATCGGCGACAGTAACCAATCATGCCAAGGAAGGACAGCATATCCTTCTTGGTCTGTGGGCGGGCTAGACCCACGAGAGCCGCAGCTCTCTTGTGACTGACTTTCCTTTCACCTTTTGTGAGTGTAAAACCAAGGTATTCAACAGTTTCTTGACACCACTGAAGTTTATTTTTGTAAACTTTATGACCATTATCTGCCAACCAATGTAGCAGACCTAAACCATTCTCTTTGCAGGCTACCTGGCTTGGGATACATATTGGAGTAGGACAGAACCATGATGGGGAGTCCAGGACCGCATAGTGGCCTGGAGCACAACTGAGTAGACTACAGGGAAGTCCACATAGCCCTGAGGCATTCTACACCATGTAATTTGGCGGTTTTGAAAACAGAATGCAAGAATAGGCTGTGTCTCTTCGTCCACAGGGACGGAAAAAATTTGTAAGGTCAATAAAAGAAAAATATTCTGCATCGAATGGTATAGAAGTAAGAAGGCATGGCACATCAGACACTATAGGAGCTATAGGGACAAATAAATTATTTGCAGCTCTAAGATCTTGCACAAATCTATAAGAACCATCAGGCCTCTTTACAGGGTTAATTGGTGTATTCCATTTGTTTCCAGTGATTTTTCCCACTATGCCATGTTTCAGGAAATGTTCAATCATAGGCACAATCCCCTCTTCCTTTTCTTTAGAAAGAGGATATTGTTTGATAAATAGGTTGGGCTCCGGGTTTTAGTGTGGCTTTTTAATCGAGGAAAAATGGTACTTCCATTCCATTCACATGCAACATAATAATTGGTTGCTCTGAATAAGAGGATGAAACCAGGGGAAATGCTGGGATATTATCTTCAGGGTATCCTCATTGGGGATGGGGTATTTTGGCCCTTGATGTTGTTGGGTTTGTGGGGGTTGTGTAACTTGTGTGCTATTTTGTTAGGGTATGCCATATGGACATTGGTTTCTCCAATGACCCAAGTCCCCACAGTTAAAACAACCTCTTTTTGGGGGCTGTGTCCTGGGGAAACCACGGACTCGACCTCTTCCTCTCCCTCTGCTCCTACCCCTATTCTGCTGTGTGTCATTCCCCGGGTGGGACTGCTGCTGTTGTGGCAGTCCTCCCTGGAAAAGTGTACCTGAACTTTTCGGTATCTCCAAACATCCTGCTGAATTCTTCTCTGTGAATTCCGGTATGGTCTTTGTAGGCCAATCAGAAATTATTTGCTTAACCGTTAAACCATGTTGTGGTTTTAGGTTACTAATGAAAATCTGAATCATCAGACTATTCATATCCGGTAGTATTGATAATCCAGCTTCCTGTGTCCACACAGCCATAAATCTCTTCCAAAATTCTAAAACACTTTCTCCTGACTTTTGTTTACAGGCTATGGCAGTAGGAAGGGAAGCTCTGTTTTTAAAGGCATTATTTAATTCCGCTTCTAATTGATCCCACATGGTGTTTTTTTCCCTTTCAGTATTTAATTTATGTGCATCAGCCTTTACTATTTTTGGATCTTCAATATCATTTATGGATGCTACTTTAGTCCAATCAAATGCGGATGTGTGTCCAATGACACCATCTACAATCAATCGCATATCTTCCTGTGTATAATTTCTCCCTTTACAAGCCTTTTTCAAATAGGACAAGGTTGCAGAGGCAGACTCAGTTGGTTTTGGACAATTTTTAACAATGTGGTTGATATTTTTAATATCAATCACCTTGTTTAACATGTCGTTTCCTGTCAGTAAAGGATAGTTTTGCGTTCCCTCTATCTCATCATCATCTAGTCTCCTCTGTCTATTTGGTAAATTACTTAATTCCATTTGGCTACCCTGTGGGCGTACGAGTGGGGTATTCATGGTATCAGATCCTACAATTGTTAATCCTCTGAGAAACATTTCTCTTACGGAACTATCTACTTGTTCCTCCTGACCAGAACCTTGTTCGTTCCCAGGTGGAGACGTTTTTGATGGAAAAACAGGGGAATCAGAATCTCCTGAAACCCCACCTTGAGGTGAGCCTCCAGGAGTTCCCAAAACAGGATTTTGTGATACAAGATCTACTTGGGTGACCACAGAAGCTCTATGAGGCGGTGCACCTGATGTGGGCGCTCCGCCTACAGATACTCCTCCTACCTGTGCAGGTGGGGTTTGGGTTCTTTGTTGTACAGCATAATGTCCAGCCTGGAAGTGTATTTCCTCCTTAGGTAAACTGGTGTATACTTTACAAACCCAAGGATTTATAAATTCATAATCTGTACTACAAACCCTGGCTACATAATCTTTACAATTTTCTCTGGGATTAGGATATGAGGGAGGTTTTTTACTATGATTTAGACCCATATTAAAATAGTGACAGTGAGAGTCTGTCTGTCTTACCTTACAGACTTCATTCTCCCACACAAACAAATTATCTTATACTTTATGCGAAAGAAAGAAAAGCGAAAGTAGGTTGGGTCACTGAAGCATAATCCTCATTAACTATTTCAGCTCCTTCCCCAAAAAGGACTGTACAGTACTGTATTATTCAATTAAGACCTTCTCAAAGGTTCAAAGGCGGATTTCCCCAAAAAATCCCCTATACACCAAGGCGTGGCTCATACACCTCTTCTACATAAATTTAGTTTAAGATGAAATTTAAATCAGAGCTAAGGCAAGAGAAAACAGTCTGTCTAAAAGACAAATAAGTTTTTACTTACCAAAGATGATTATCTCATCCCACCGCTGCCACCATTCTGTAGAGGTAAACAGGTACTGCCACCCAGGTGTATTTCAGTTAATGAAAGAAGAGCTTCAATGACCCACGGATCCGGAGAGACAAAATGACACAGAGATAGATGTGCTGTTCATAAGATCTCTAAAACTGTATTCTCTCAACAGACTTATATACAGATGAAAGATAGGAGGGGCTGCATATTATTGCATATGTCTGTAAGTTTTACACAAAACTCAGTATATTCTTATCAAGATTTAAACCAGCTGAATTTAGTTTTAACAATGGCTAAAAGATGACTTTGCTATACAATCAGGCTGCTTCATGCTTAATCACAATGACTTAACAGTAGCAGGGTGTGACTCTATGCAAACTGTTAGCTAAGCTAATTATGTCAAAACATATAGAAAAGCTAATTTCTACTTAAAATGGAGTCAGTTATTTGATACATTCTATTAGAGGTATGATGGGGCAGTATGTACAGGAGAGAAGTGTGGAGGGTATGACAGTGGGCAGTATGTACAAGAGAAGAATGGGGATGGTATGATAGTGGGCACTATGTATAGGAGAGGATTGTGGAGGGTGCGACAGTGGGAAGTATGTACAGAAGAGGAGTCTATGACAGCAGGCACCATGTACAGGAGAGGAGTGTGGAGGGTATGATAGTGGGCACTATGTACAGGAGGGGAGTGTGGAGAGTATGACAGTGGTCACTATATATAGGAGAGGAGTGTGGAGGGTATGACAGTGGGCACTATGTACAGGAGAGGAGTGTGGAGGGTATGACAGTGGGCACAATGTATAGGAGTGTAAGGATGTTTAGGGACTGCGTAGTGGTTAACCGGGTCATAGATGAATTGAAATTACACCAATTATGCAGAGACCAGCCATAGTCGATCTATGTATGGGCTAGCTGGTTTTACACAAGTCAATCTATTAATCGACTTGAGTACAACCAGCCTGTTTTTCCAAAAACAATCAGTGCTGCCAGCTATAGATAGCAACACTGATCATTGTACTCACTGGCAGAACACAATAACACTACAGGAGTGATTCCCCCATCAACAGGTCAGCAGGTGAGAGGGTGTGTGGGGACAGGCTGGGGAGAGATACCAGTCAGTGGCTGGGTAGGCACTGGCTAGTATCAGAGCCAGATACACGTATCTCCGCCGTCTAGGGGTATTTGATGAGAGTTGTAGTAAATGGAATGTCCACACAACAGGTGTCTTTTCTGTGCTTTTATTACTCAGCCGGGTAAAAACAGTAGAACTTGGTGAAGAACTTGGTGAAGAGTAGAAAGATAGCAGAAATGGAATAACAGATTCAGATGTATGTAGATGGGAAACAGTCCTGCTTCCAACGACAACTTCTCTTTCACCACTCCAGCCAGAGTGGGTATAGCGCACCTGGACAGGCCTCTCTCACCAGCCTGGCAGCCAGAATGTCACTCAGAACTTGGGGAGAAGTCTCTGCCACAGACGCTCCCAGTGGTTGAAAATAATGGAGATACTGTAGTAATGGTCCAGAATCCTCCTTGACAAATTCAACACCTGGATCTCTTTCAGGTAGTTAAGGTAGGTTACTGACTGATAGGCGACCGACGTCTAGCCTCTCAGTACCCGGTTTCCTCGGTCCCTGGTGGATGGTCAAGACCCTCTTGGAAAAACCAGCCTCTCTTGGTACTCCTCAGGCAGACTCTCCACTGAACAGCGTCCTCTAACAGGACTAATGCTTAGGACCTCCTCAGATTGGGGACCCAGTCGATCACTGGGCCCCAGCCACAGCTCAAATGTTCCAGACAAATGTGCTCCCAAAACATGGAACCCCCGGGTAGCATGTACACCCCGGTCCGGAAGGCCATTTCGCCAGGGTGCCGTGGTATTGCTACCCTGAAGGTGGGCTCCACATGTGAAAAAGACCCAGGAAAATGGTGTCTGCCTCATAAAAAAACCTCCCAGCATTCCCAGCGAGGAAAACCTCCTCCTGATAGGCTGCTGGGGAGAAATATCTAAAATCCTTGACTCCACTGCTGCCACCCGTCGGCCTGGGGTGTGAGCAGCACCCCAGAAACGACAGCATGAACCCACAGCACAGCCAAAGCTGAGACAGAGGCTTACAAATTTGAACAGATTAACCTGGTCAGAGTCACTTAACTCCCTGACCCCCTCTAAATTTATACTAGTACCGGTTCTGAAAAGTAACCAGGCACTACACATGTTAGTCCCTGCCCTCAAGGAGCTTACAATCTAAGGTTCCTAACTCACATTCATACATACAAGGGACAATTTAGACCATTTGGATCCATCCAATGAACCTACCAGCATGTCTTTGGGGAGTGAGAGGAAACCGGAGTACCCAGAGGAAACTCACGCGAACACAGGGAGTACGTGGAAACTCCAGGAAGGTAGTGTCGTGGTTGGAATTTGAATGAGCAGCCCTAGTGCTGCTAGGCGGAAGTGCTAACCACTACACCACTGTGCTGCCCAACTACACACAATGCTCCGGCTCTCTGCCCTGCCGAACTCTGCCTTACACAGACTCATCATTGGATTTCACCCCCTTATCCAGCTATGTGCTTGAGCCCTGTGCTCCTTCCCACAGTCTGTGATCAGCTCTGCTATTGAAATGGCCCCTCCTTCTTCACCTCCCGCTCTCTTCACTACTCCCAGTGTCTCCCTCTGAGTTCACAGGAGCTGTAACTACAGAGGAGGCATCAGGTATCAATACGTATTGACCGTCAGAGTGCCTTGAGAACAATGCTGGAAACAACATTGGTCGGTATACATCTGCCACAAAGTTGAATTGCAGCATAACCCATGGGGACCACCAAAATGTTCTCGTGGACCATGAGTGGTCCGAGGACCACTGGTTGGTGACCACTGTGCTAGACTACAAAAAAAAGAAATGCACGGGCTCGGTCTGGGATGGACTTCTCTGTCTTTTTTCTGGTGTCATTTTTCTATGTTTCCACTACCAGCATAATACAGTACAGAAGCACACTTATCCCTGACGAAAAAGATTTATCAATTCATCCATGGCCACCAGCAAATTTTTCACTCGTGGCTCGAAGCCATAATCACAAGACATACATTGAGAGATGATATCTCTGGCTGGAGATGCACAGAACACACAGAGTACACAGAGGCTGCATAAGAACGCAGTATAACTGGTCTGTACAAAACCCTGATTCACTGTCTTCATGCGTGAGAAAGATAATATAATGTGTGTCAAAATACACAAAGTAAAGGAGACACTTTTTAAGAAACTCCAGTTTCTTAAAAAAAATATATATAATAATTTTTTCCGAATCAAGGTAGTCGTAAAGGTATTTTTTAACCACTTAAAGACCCCCGCACGCACATATACGGCCACAACATGGCTCGTACAGGCACAAGGGCGTAAATTTACGTCCCCGTCTGAGTGCGGTTCGGGGGTCCCATCGGGACCCCCTCCGCGGCGTGCGGGGGTCTCCCTACCTCTGGGAGCGATCCGGGATCTGCGGGCGGATGTCCGTGTTTTCCGCCACCCCCCCGCGATCGCTCCCAGCCAGTGGGAGCGCGCTCCCAGCCTGTCACTTCCTCCTCCTGTGTTTACACAGGAAGGAGGAAATGATGTATTCTCTCATCGCAGCGCTGTTTCCCAGCGCTGCTGATGAGAGAAGACATCACAAGTAAGTGTGCACCAACACAACACTGACACACACTCACATAGGCATATTAACCCCTTGTGATCGCCCCCCCCCACCCCCCTGTCACAGTGTTACTGAATGCAGTGATTTAATCACTGCATTTAGTGTCAGTGTGACAGGCACTGTAAAAAACAGTTAGTGTTAGGTTCAGGATAGGATAAAGTTTTAACCCCCTGATCACCGCCCTAGTTAACCCTTTCACTCCCTATTGCCAGCGTCACTAAGCGATCATTTTTCTGATCGCTGTATTAGTGTCGCTGTTCCCGCTAGGTAGCTATTTTTTTTTATTGCGATTTTTTTTTTTTACTAAAGACATGTGGCTAAATAAATTTTGGCCTAAATGTTTGACTAAAATTTAGTTTATTTGATTTTTTTTTAACAAAAAGTAAAAAATAGTGTTTTTTTTTCAAAAATGTCGCTCTATTTTTGTATATAGCGCAAAAAATAAAAATCGCAGAGGTGATCAAATACCACCAAAAGAAAGCTCTATTTGTGGGAAGAAAAGGACGCAAATTTTGTTTGGGAGCCACGTCGCACGACCGCGCAATTGTCTGTTAAAGCGACGCAGTGCCGAATCGCAAAAACACCTTGGGTCATTTACCAGCGTATTGGTCCGGGTCTTAAGTGGTTAAATTAACATAATAAACTTGTCAGGCGGCGTACACACGACTGAGGTTCTCACTGGAAACCAGCGAGAACCTCGCTGGAAGCTGCATTCCAGCGAGGACCTCGGCCGTGTGTACGGTCTCGGCGAGCTTCCCGTCGGGGAGCCCGTCGAGCAGAAATAGAGAGCACGCTCTCTATTTCCTCGACGGCCCGCCTGGATGAATGGCTGGTTGCCATTCCCGACGGGCGGGTCGCCGATTTCGACGGCCGGCAGAGAACCTCGACGGGCGGAACGATGTGTTCTGCCCGTCGAGGATCTCTGCCGTGTGTACACGGCCTTATACTTACTGTATCTGCTCTGTGCAATGGTATTGCACAGAACAGCCTAAACTCTTTCTTTTGGGGTTTCAACCCAGCGCTAGCTGCTCCTCCTCTTTTGTGTCTGCCCACATAGCAAGCCACGTGCAGGCTCGATCGTGAGTCGGGCTGTGTGCATCTCTAGACACACACAGCGTGGCTTGGCCCCTCCCCCCGCTTTCTGATCGACAGCAGTGGGGCCCAATGGCTCTCTGCCTGTGAAAGAGAGGGAGAGAGAGCGGTGCTACAGGATGCAGGTAAGTATTTGGGGGGTGGCTGGGGGGAGCTGATTATGGAAGGTAATAAAAAAAAAAAAACCTTCATGCATTTAGAACCACTTTAAACAATAAAAACAGGTCAGACTGTGATACACACCTCCTGTCACACGCTGCCCATGCAGACTAAACACTCTTTGATCCAGCACTAGTCATAAAAAAGGGAAATTACTCAAAAACGGTAATCAATGGTAGGACTTTAGAGGCAAGACAGACAGGAATATCAAAAAATAATTTTATTACAAAAATAGAAAATATACAAAACAGCTCAATTAAAAACCATACAGGATATAAAGTATGGAAAATATTTTCTGTGCGTCGTCTACGTGTTTCGCCGTTAGGCTTCTTCAGGACCAACAGAAGAAAGTAATAGTGGAAAAATAAATCCATGTAAATGAATCGTGACCCCACGTAAATGACGCGCCGAACGAACGGCGCATGCGTTGGCCGTGGACGTATCCTAGTGCGCATGCTCAAAATCACGTCGCAAATAGTCAATGCTTTCAACGTGACCGTAACCTACGCCCAGCCCCATTCTGAATCGGCTTACGCAAACAACGTAAACGACGTGAAATTTGACGGCTGTTCCGACGTCCATACTTAACATAAATATGCAGCTAAGGTACGAAGGCGTAGGAGACTTACGCCGGTCGTATCTTAGCAACAGTTAAGCGTATCTCAGTTTGATACATACGACGGCGCGGATTCTTACTGAATCTGGCTACAAGTATTTTTATCCTGGATCCAGACAATTATATACTGGAAAGCCCTCTGAGGCAATCAAGCCAGAGTAATATGGCAATAGATCTCAGAAAATATGCCTATTTTGTGATATCTACTGCCATATTACTCTGGCTTGACTTGGAACTCCCAAACATTACACATTATTTTCCCTCACACCCTAGAGAATAAAATGGCGGTCATTGCAACACTTTTTGTCACACCGTGTTTGTGTAGCAGTCTTACAAGCGCACTTTTTTTTGGAAAACTTTTTTGAATAAAAAAAACAGTAAAGTTAGCCCAATTTTTTTTTTTATATTGTGAAAGATGATGTTACGCCGAATAAATTGATACCCAACATGTCACGCTTCAAAATTGCACCCGCACGTGAAATGGCGTCAAACTTTTACCCTTAAAAATCTCCATAGGTGACGTTTATACAGGTTGCATGTTTTGAGTTACAGAGGAGTTGCAGGGCTAGAATTATTGCTCTCGCTCTAACGTTCCTGGCGATACATCACATGTGGGGTTTGAACAGCATTTTTAGATGCTCACGTATGCGTTCGCTTCTGCACGTGAGCTCGTCGCGATGTAAACATCCGTTGTAATAGAAAAAAATATGAAATCTTGGGTCAAAAAGACCTCAGATCTCATATTTACACTTAAAGTGGTAGTATACTCTATACTACCACTTTCCCTTACAGGTAAGCCTATAATAAGGCTAACCCGTAAATATTAAGAATATCTCCTAAACATGTATGGTTTAGGAGATATTCCCCTCACAATGCGCCGCTGATTGCAGCGGCGCATGTGCAGGGGAGGATCCACGGCGAAAGGACCGGCAACCGCCGGACCTTGCCGAATTGAAATCTCCCGTGCGCATGCAGTAAAAAAAATGGCCCTTTAAGAGGTATGGGCGGAAGTGACGTTCTGCCCTGCTATGGTATGGAGACGGGTGGGTGCCATCTTGCCCTCACTCGTATGCATACCTAACAGGACACACGACCCGATCGCCTCCGCTGCTACCGATGGCTCCGGTAAGAGGCGGAGGGTGCGGGAGAGCGGCGGGAAGGGAGCCCTCTCCTGCCACCGATAACGGTGATCTCGAGGGAAAATCCGCCAAAGAGACCACCATTATCGTAAACAGGACCGCCCACTGAAAAGATGGATACAGAGGTTGTGGCAGTTACCAAGATATCCATCTTTAAAGTGCCGACGTATATATTCAGTGGGTGGTCGTGAAGTGGTTAAAAAGGCTTTGCCTGACCCAAGATGGTTGCCAGAGACACATGGGGGAGCAGCATCCAATCGGAGCCCCAGTGACCCAGGAAACCATAGAGAAACCGTGTTCCTCCAGTCTTCCTCTCCCCCTGCTATGCCGCTGTGGATAGCACCACCTGCAGTGGAGAAGATAGACTGCACCTGCCTACAAGGGAATCAAAGATGGGGGGGGGGGTGCACCATCTGGTAGCTCTGGACTTGCAGGAGTTGCCCTGCAACTGAGCTTAGTAATGCTTACATAACTGTCTACAAATGTATCTTTCAGCTGTTTCATGGATTTTGAACTTTTACCTACTTCTGATTGACGTGTTCTTTAGTGTTCTTTTAAAAAATGTACTTTTATTAATGTAACTTTCATGTTGAGTTCTTTCTCCCTGTGCGTCCCCAAGCTGCAGGGCAAACATACCATGACTCCTTGTAACCTCTGTGCCCAGGGGAACCGTGTACGCCGTAATTGGTGAAATGGAAAGACTGATCCAAAGAGAGAATGAAAAAATTGCCAAAAGAAAGTCTTGCCTACTTAAAAATTAGAATGATGACGTGTTCGCCCGCACCCAGACAGTTCCAGGATCTGCAGCTGGCGTAACAGAGGGCATGGCCTGGGTACCCTGCAGCTGCACTAACTCTTGCTGGTATGGGTGGTTAGGGTAAACAGACCTAAAGCTGAACTCAATGAGCTGCACTACAAGGTTGAAATGCTCCCTACGTCTAGGGGAAAGGGAACAGGTAGCAATTATGACCATATTCTTTGCTGTTATAGGTTTCCTTTCTGCCATATAATAACTTGTTAGGGCTGGAGACTGCGCTGGACTGACTCGATCAGTCACTGGTCGTGGGTGGGTGATACCATGGGTGAGTCAGAAGAAATCCTTTCCAGTGGTTTGTGCCCACTTTATGGATGGTGACGATGAGCCCTCTTAGGGCTTGGGTGTGTCCTTATGGTCGTTCATGCATGGGAACCTTGGAAAGAGCCCCCGTTGCCCAATAATACTCAAGTTGGAAGGTTAAAAGGCGTTTTATTCAAAATAGAAACATCAAGCCGATGTGTTTCAAGGACCCCCTTCTTCAAGGCTCAAGATGGGGAAGGTTCCCTATCAGAAATCCAAATGATAACTGTCAAGGAGTCGCTTTGGCTCCTTAAAGAGGAGTTCCACCCAAAAATGGAACTTCCTCTTAATCCACTCCTCACCCCCATACATGCCACATTTGGCATGTAATTTTTTTGGGGGGGGGAGTGGGGGCTTCAGTAGGAGTGGGACTTCCTGTCCCACTTCCTGCTTCCGCCGAGGGGCTGATAAGGCGAGAGGCGTAATCGCCTTATTTCAGCCCCTCCCTTTAGGCGATGGCCTAGGACACTGACAGGTCCTAGGCAATCGCCTGTCCAATCAGCGACGAGCCGCGCTGCGCGCGCATGCGCAGTGCGGCTCGCGCATGCGCAGTGGGTGCCCGGCCGTGAAGCCGAAGGCTGTCATGGCTGGGTGCCCACAGTCGGGATGGAGACGCCGACTGGGGAGGGGGGGAGAGGAGCGGAGCCCCGGTCGGCGCATCGCTGGAACGCAGGAGCAGGTAAGTGAGTGTTTATTAAAAGCCAGCAGCTACACTTTTTGTAGCTGCTGACTTTTAATAAACACATTTTTTGGCTGGAACACCCCTTTAAGCCTTAAGTTATTTTTCGTTCAAACAGTGGTCTCCCCTTGCTGAGCTATTGTGTTCTGACAGGGGGATACCCCCCTGTCAAAACACTCAGGGCAGTGTTAACACTGAGAGAACGATTGGGTCAGTCATGACCTTTTTCGATCATGACCCTTCGACAGAAGCCGACCAAATGCCTCTGTTTGAACCGGCTCTTGTACACACGGGCCAAATGTCAACCATTTTTCTATTGAACTGGCCGATGTCGTCCTACATTCGACCCGTGTGTACCAGGCATTATAGTTATCATTCAGATTTTTGCTAGTAACACACCCAATTGGGAACCTTCCCCAGCATTCAGCAACAGCCTTGAAGAAGGGGGAGTCCTTGTTCCCCCAATGCGCGTTGGTTCAATGTGCTTATTTCTATTTTCAATAAATACCTTCTAACTAACCTTCCAACTAACATATTACAGAGGGTCCCCGAATTACGAACGCCCAACTTACGAATGACTCCTACTTACGAACGGGTCTCAATATCGGCTGATTGTGCTCCACGATGGTCCTGGATAACTCAGAGTGCCCGATACATGCCACATTCCTGCACAGGCGGAAGATAAACTTTTGCAGTGTTCCGACTTACGAACAGATTTCACTTACGAACAAACCTGCAGTCCTTATTGCGTTCGTAAGTCGGGGACCCCCTGTATTGGACGCAGGGTGCTCCTTTCTACCCATCTTTCCATGTTTTTTACCATATGATGGCACTTCTTTTCACCTGTTGACCAGTTGTGGCCCCTTCAAAGTTGATTACGTGCAATACAGGACCAACGGAGGGTCTGCTTGCATACTAGTAGCAGGGGAGAGTGCTGTTCACCAGGAAAAGGGAATTATAAAAAGTAATAGATAACAATAAAAAAGGAATAAGGTAGGTAATGGTGTGCATCCCTCATCCTCTAACCCAGAGGTCTCCAAACTTTCTAAACAAAGGGCCAGTTTGTTGTCCTTCAGGCTTTAGGGGGGCCAGACTGTGGCCAATGGGAATGGAAATTTTCCTGGCATCAGTGGGAGTAAACATCACCACATTTGATATTAGGGGGAGGAATAGTGCCACATTGATGGAATCATTTGGGTGGAATAGTGCCCCATCTTTGATATGATAGGGAGGAATAGTGCCCCATCCATGGTATGATAGGGAGTAATAGTGGCCCATTGTTGGTGTCAGTGAAAGTAACGGTGGCCCATTGTTGATGTTAGTTGGAAGAATAGTGTCTTGTATCAGTGAAAGGAATAGTGTGTCCCCCAAGGGCCGGATAAAGGCAAGCAAAGGACCGTAGTTTGGAGATCCCTGTTCTAGCCCAATTGAGCATTTATCCTTTGAAAAAAGCAAGATTTAACCACGCTTCTTCCAGCAGCATACATTTACCCTTCTTTAAAGCGAAGGTCAAGACAAAATGGAACCTCCCCTTTTTGGCACCCTCCCCCCCTCCAGTGTCACATTTGGCACCTTTCGGGGGGGGGGGGGTGCAGATACCTGTATAATACAGGTGCACTTCCAGGCATAGACCCCAGTAGATTCTGCGGGGGTCTACGTCACTCCCCCCCCTGTTGTCTTCTAGGAAACACACAGGTCCCAGAAGACAGCAGGGACCAATGAGGACGCGCGGCGCGACTCGCACATGTGTAGTAGGGAACCGCAAGGCTTCACTTCCTGTTTCCCTCACTGAGGATGGAAGCGGGGGCAGCCGAGACGAGCCCTATCCGCAGCCACCAGAACCTCCTGACCGAAGCAAGTAGCAAGCAGTGCCAGTGGGAAGTCTGTGCCAGCAGAAGGTCCACTCAGCTTGCAGTCTGCTGAATGAACGATTACTATCTTGGACACCTGAGATTCTTTAGCCCTCTATTCTATCTGTAGATTGAACTCAAACATGCTGCTGCCACCTGATGGACATTAGTAGAACTGCAGTATAGTTGTTATATCCTTTCCCTTTACAGTTCATATTAATGTTTTGTACTGTATACTGGTGTTCACGTGATCTCCTGCACAATTTGTGTTGAATTTCATTGTTAAGTAAAGTAGAAATTTCATATCACCACTGGTCTGGTCATTTGGCTGAAAATCGTTACTCAACATTTGTAGCTGCTGGCTTTTATTTTTTATTTTTTTGGCGGACCTCCGCTTTAAGGAATAAGTGCACACCCAGACAAAGTGCTTAGTTTTTTCCTCTCTCCCACTACAGATGTATACTTATTGAGATCTGATGGCCGCAACCTCCATTGTTTCAGCAGTGTTGTTTGCCTTTAGCAGTTAAAGGCTTCCTCTATTGACTGCGCCTGCACATTACAACCCAATAGACTTCTCTAGGGCCATCTCCCAACCAGAAAATAAGAAGCGTATATATGACCTTTTTTGTTGGTATTCACATAAAGGAAATAGTAAGCCCTTAAAAAAACACAGGTTCAGCTTTCAGCACTCTTCAGGGACTGAAGAGGGCACAGGGGGGTCGCACAGGAGGGACCAAAGAGGGCACAGGGTGGTTGCACAAAAGGACCGAAGAGGACACAGAGGGGCCGCACAGAGGGACCGAAGGGGGCACAGGGGGCAGCACAGAGGGAGCAAAGAGGGCACAGGGGGGTCACACAGAGGGACCGAAGAGGACACAGAGGGGCTGCACAGAGGGACCGAAGAGGGCACAGGGGGCAGCACAGAGGGAGCGAAAAGGGCACAGGGGGGTCGCACAGAGGGACCTAAGAGGGCATATGGGGGCTGCACAGAGGGACTGAAGAGGGCACAGGAGGGCGCACAGAGGGGGCCAAATATAGGAACCGAAGGGGGCCAAATAGAGGGACCGAAGAGGGCCAAGGGGGTTGCACAGAGGGGCCGCAGAGGGCTAGAGGCCAGTGTCATTTTTACAGTAATCAGTGCATTTTTATAGCAGTGTTCGCTGTAAAAATGACAATGGTCCCAAAATGGTGTCAAAAGTGTCCGATGTGTTCGCCATAATGTCGCAGTCACGATAAAAATCTCTGATCACTGCCTTTACTAGAAAAAAAAATCCCATAAAACTATCCCCTATTTTGAAGACGGTATAACTTTTGCGCAAATCAATAAACGCTAGATAAAGAATAAAGAATACATATCGGCCTAAACTGAGGAAAAAAAACGTTTTTTTTATATATTTTTGGGGGATATTTATTATAGCAAAAAGTAAAAAATATTCATTTTTTTTTTAAATTGTAGCTCTATTTTTGTTTATAGCGCAGAAAATTAAAACCGCAGAGGTGATCAAATAACACCAAAAGAAAGCTCTATTTGTGGGGAAAAAAGGACGCTAAATTTGGTTGGACATCACACGACCGTGCAATTGTCAGTTAAAGCGATGCAGTGCCGAATCGCAAAAAGTGGCCTGGTCTTTGGCCAGCCTAATGGTCCGGGGCTTAGGTGGTTAATGGTTTAGAGTGCAGGCCTTCTTTACCAGCCAGCTCTGTAACCTCCACATGAACTGTCTGTGATTGCTCACTAATATGAATGAGTGATCGGCTGTAATATACTGTACCCACACTATACCGCACCCCACCCCAGGGTGTAAGACTGCTAAGGAATTCTAATAGAGAACAAGCGTAGGAGACATCCAGTGACATCGGATCAGATCTGAGCCTGTAAACCAGATACAAATGCCTATATATTGTATGTTCTCATCTCCAATACATAAAGAGGAGCTCTTTATGAATAATCTATACACTTCACTATTAGGTACACCTGTTTAATTGCTTGGTAACACACATTGCTAATCAGCCAATCACATAGAAGCACTTCCATGCATTTAGGCATCTAGATGTGGTGAAGAAGACTTGCTGAAGTTCAAACCGAGCATCAGAATGGGGAAGAGGGGGATTTAAGTGACTTTAAACGTGGCATGGTTGTTGATGGGCTAGCCTGAGTATTTCAAAAACTGCTGATATACTGGGATTTTCATGAACAACCATCTCTTGGGTTTACAGAGAATGGTCTGAAAGAGAGAAAATATCCAGTGAGCGGCAGTTGTGTGGAGGAAAATGCCTTGTTGATGTCCTTAGTACCAACTGAGCATCATTTAAACCTGAGTATTGTTGCTGACCATGTCCATCCCTTTATGACTACAGTGTCCCCATCTTCTGATGGCTCCTTCCAGCAGGATAATGCCCCATGTCACAAAGCTCCAATCATCTCACCACTGGACAATGAGGTCACTGTCCTCCAATGGCCTTCACAGTCACTCATCCAATAGAGCACCTTTGGGATGTGGTGGAACAGGAAATTCGCGCCCAATTGACCCGCAGACCTGATCACCGCGGGTGTCCCACAATCGGGTCACAGGAGCTGAAGAACGGGGAGAGTTGAGTGTAAACAAACCTTCCCCGTTCTTCTCTGTGGCAATGTCAGTGATCATCTGTTCCCTGATATAGGGAATGACAATCACTGACATCACACGTCCAGCCCTCAAAAAGAGGCAAGGTCCTTAACCTGCATATTGGTCTGGGTCCTAACCGGTTAATACAAGGGTGTTGGGGACATGTAACAATAACAATTTACTAGAATTTACCCAGAAAATTGGAAGATATGATACCCCAAGGCTTGCAGATAGCATAATGTATGACCAAAATTTGCAAGGTAAAAAAAAAAATCTTTAAATATTAATTTGTTGAATGTTTCGAAATGCCTTTGCATATGTACATGCTCATTTTTTTAATAAACCAAAATTGTGCTTTAAGTGGAAAAAGCATACCCGTCACAACACCTCCTTCTGCCGAATTCGCTATTTTATGTAATCTCTCAGCTTTTGAAGTCGCAGGAATAAAACTATAATCTAACACTTTAATATCTGTTGTGTCCTTTTCACGTGTGACTCATGAAACAATCGTTTAGGATTTGTCTTTAGAAGTCAATACGTTTTTGTGGTTGAAAGCACCTGCCACATTCCTATTTAATCCCTATTTATTTATATCCAGTATCACAGAGTACATACAGTGGATCTTGTGACTTCCAGCTAAGATAAAGCCACTGTGAAGTAATTGATGCAATATATAAACTATCTTCCGAATGGTGGTTACGGATTACCTCTATCTATTGCATAAATGCATTAACCTATAATTAGCTAATCTAATAAGACTCTGATAAACACAATGATATAAGGTCATCGGTGAAAGTAAACACACTGCTTAGTAAAACAATGTCTTTAATTTATTTCCCAAGAAAATAGGAATATGCAAATAGTACAACAGCATAACATCAAAAATACTCATCACAATCCTCTAGACATAGTCTTATTGGCTTGGCTCAAGATGGCAAAAGAGGGCCATACAGAAGTGTATTTAGGTTTTGTGCTGCCCTAGGCCTGACTAAACTCGTTGCACCCCCTAATTGAAATCTGGCCCACCCCTTCCTGTCACTGCCACACCCCCTACTGTTTAAGACCCACCCTGAATTTTTTAAGTGGGGACACTATAGTTCTAAGAGTCTGGGGGCATTGGATTTCCTTAATTTGCATAGGTTTCCTCTCACTTCCTGTCTGGCTATGGGGCAGGAAGTGAAGGGAAATCTCTGCAATGGACAGGGATCGTAAAAAATAAACTGACAGGGACTATAACTCTCCCTTACTTTATCCAAAATGAAAAAACAAAAGTGTTACTTATACTTTCACAGTTGAGGAATGCCGACTGCACGCATACCGGAAGCAGTGTGGCTGCTTTATGGGGGCGCTAGACTAATTTGTATAACAGTGTAGCGCAAGCGGGCGAGGACTTTTTTCATGCTGCCCCCTGCAAAGTGCTGCCCAAAGCCAAGATCCAAAAAGAAAGGGACGATTTCTCTTTTGTGTGTATTTTTATACATTTATTCACACCCACTCATAAGCACCCCCACTTGCCTCCTGTCCAATAAGATATTGCCAAGAGGTAGTCCTTTTAAAGCGGAGCTCCACCCGCATTTTTTTTTTCAAAGTCGGCAGCTACTAACAGTGTAGCTGCTGATTTTGAATAAGGACACTTACCTGTCCTAGGCGCCCGCGCTGACGGCCCCCGCCGATGCCGATCCTCGATCCCAGCACCGCCATCCACAGTCAGGGAAACAGGCAGTGAACCCGTGCGGCTTCACTGCCCGTTTCCTACTGCGCATGTGCGAGCGACGCGGCGCTTTGTGAATGGTCCGGCTGCTTTCTGGGATTAACACACAGTTCCCAGAATGCAGTGCAGCCCATTCACAAGAAGACACCGAGAAGAGGAGGAGGAAGAAAACTGCACCGCGGATCATGAGGGCAGATTCGGGGATTTCCGCATAGCAACAGCCTATTTAGGGTTAGGGTGAGTATTTTTTTTTTTTTTTTCATTTCATTTTTTTTTTTTTTTAGATTTAAAAAAAAAAAAAAATCAGGGTGGAGCTCCGCTTTAATATATTATATTATATTCACATGAAAAGATAGAATAAAATATTTACAAAAATGTGAGCGGTGTACTCACCTTTGTGAGATACTGTATGTATATATATTGTGAGAGATTAACTCGGTAGCGGGTGTGTGTGACCCCCTGGATGGGTTCACTACACGTTGAACTGTACAAAAAGGCACTTGAGGATGACTGAAAACAAATGGTATGGTTTATTTTTCCATATTGCTGGATACACGTGCAAGCATCAAAACAGCATAAACAAAAAAAAACATAAAATAAACCCTTGCCACTTGGGGCGTCTACCTTCCCAACACAGGAACCTACCTATTGAGATCTGGCACAGCCTACTGCTGGGCAGACACTGCTGGTCCTACAGCAGAAAACAAAAAGTCTCTTTGATATTTATCACTCAGAAATATCCATCAGCACCTCACCTCTTCAGAAGTGCTTGTGACTGCTCCTTCACTCCCAAAGCTCCAGGATACAGCAATCAGTCGACATCCTTAGACTATTTTATAGGGGCTTTAATTGCTTCATTTTGAACAGCTGAAGGCTTCTAACGCCCCAAACCTCTCTGGCCATCTCTTCAGTCGACACCTAATAGTAATTGGTGTATTGTCTAAACCATGGGTCCTCAAACTACGGCCCTCCAGCTGTTCAGGAACTACAATTCCCATCATGCCCTAGTCATGTCTGTGAATGTCAGAGTTTTACAATGCCTCATGGGACTTGTAGTTCCGACACAGCTGGAGGGCCGTAGTTTGAGAATCCCTGGTCTAAACAAAGCAGAAATATATCTGCCGTCGGTGACAACACACACAGATTTACCTGACTTCCTGTCACAATATATATATATATATATATACATATATATATACAAAATGGGCATATAAAGTACATAATAATATAAAAAAATATATAAAAATTGATACTACTAATCATCAAAAATGTAATTCCCCAGATAATTAAATACATTGGTAAGTACTGTAAAGTTCGGGTTCGTACCGGACTTTTGGATTTTTTGGACCCGGACCTGAACCTGAACAATTTGCTGTAAGTTCGGGTTCAGGCCCGGTGTTCGGCTATGTAACGGCGCGCTGCAGGGCAGCCAATCAGCATTTGTTTTACTTGTGTGACCTAGAAGCCATCACAGTCATGCCAACTAATGTCATGGCTGTGATTGGCCAGTGCAGCATGTGACCGAGCATGTGACCCAGCCTCTATATAAGCTAGAGGCACACAGCACAGCTCGTCACTCTGCTTTAGCTAGGGTAGGGGAAGGCTGCTGCTGCTGCTCTCAGGGAGAGATTTAGATAGGATTGTCCTGCTTCAGAAATCAAATTGCAATACTCAGCGATCTACATAGCATTAACTACTGTAGGGAAAGGTTCCTGATTGTGCTTATAGGGAGCGAATTAGATAGGAGTCAGTCCTACTTCACAAATCTAATTGCAGCAGCACTGCATATGTTCCTGTGAGATACTCTGCCTATTGCACCAGCACTGCATATATTCCTGTGAGATACTCTGCATATTACATCAGCACTGCATATGTTCCTGTCAGATACTCTGCATATTGCACCAGCACTGCATATGTTCCTGTCAGATACTCTGCATATTGCACAAGCACTGCATATGTTCCTGTGAAATACTCTGCATTATACACCAGCACTGCATATTTTCCTGTGAGATACTCTGCATTATATAGTTTAGGGAAAGGTTCCTGATTGTGCTTATAGGGAGTGAAATATATAGTCAGTCAACACTTTAGCTAGTGTTCCCTAGTGTTGTATTCAAAACCACCCATTTAGGGCAAGATCCTACATTTCAGAAATATGAGGAGAACGTCACATAAGGGACGTGGCCGCGGTCATGGTGCTGCTGGTAGAGCTCCTGTTGCAGGAAGAGGACGTGGTCGATCTGTGCCAGCTACACGCATAAGTGAAACACCTTCCTCAGGTGCGAGTAGGCGACAGAGCCTGCAGCCGTATTTGGTGGGGCCTAATCCGGCTCTACGAATGTTGAGGCCAGGAGCAGAACAGGCGATAGTAGATTGGGTTGCTGACAGTGCCTCCAGTTCCTTTTCATGCTGAAAGATCGGAGTTGGCACCTGCAGCCGATGTCCATCAGTCTTTCACCTCACCCCCTTGCAAATCAGCCAAGCAGTCTGAGCCCCAAATCATGCAGCAGTCTCTTTTGCCTTTTGATGACTTTGTTAGCATGTTTTCCCAGGGCCATTCACCTAGCCCTGCCCCAGAAGTGGAAGAGATTGAGTGCACCGATGCCCAACCACTTATGTTTCAAGATGAGTACATGGGGGGGGACCATCACGGCATGTCTCGGATGATGAAGAAACACAGTTGCCAACTGCTGCTGCTTTCACAATTGTCCAGACCGACAAGGAGGGCAGTGGTGAAGACTGGGTGGAAGATGATGTGGAGGACGATGAGGTCCTCGAGCCCACATGGAATCAACCTCATGCACGTGACCTGTGTAGTTCGGAGGAGGAGGCGGTGGTCACACAAAGCCACCAGCACAGCAGAAGAGAGAGCATGGTGCCAAAGCAGAGCGTCTGTCCCCTAGACAGTACGCCTGCTACTGCCCAACGCAGCAAGGGACCGAGCACACCAAAGCCAGGTCCAAGGAGTTCCCTAGCGTGGCAGTTCTTCACACAATGTGCTGATGACAAGACACAAGTGGTTTGCACGCTGTGCAATCAGAGGCTGAAGCGAGGCATAAATGTTCTCAACCTGAGCACAACCTGCATGACCAGGCATCTGGCACCAAGTGCAAGGCATGAGCTGCAGTGGAGTAGACACCTCAAAAACCAAGAAAGGTCTCTGGCTCCTCCTGCTTCCTCTTCTGCTTCAGTCTCGGGCCTTTCGGCCTCTTCATCTACCTCTGTAGTGACAGTGCCACCTGCCACCCCCCAATCAGAGGATCAGCAAGCAACACTACCACCTGGGTCACCAAACATCTCCACAATGTCCCATGGAAGCATTCAGCTCTCTATCTCCCAAACACTGGAGAAGAAGAGGAAGTACCCCCCTACTCACCCGCGATCCCTGGCCCTAAATGTCAGCATTTCAAAATTCCTGGCCTTTGAAATGCTGTCATTCCGTCTGGTGGAGACGCAGAGTTTTAAAAGCCTGATGGCATTGGCTGTCCCACAGTACGTCGTGCCCAGCCGCCACTACTTTTCCAGGCGAGCCATCCCTTCCCTGCACAACCAAGTGGGGGACAAAATCAGGTGTGTACTGCGCAACGCCATCTGTGCCAAGGTCCATCTAACTACGGATACGTGGACCAGTAAGCACGGGACGTTATATCTCCGTAACAGCGCACTGGGTAAATGCAGTGGCGGCTGGGCCTGGGGCAGATAGCAGTTTGGCGCATGTCCTTCCACCACCGAGGATTGCAGGGCGCTTCAGTTTGCCTCCTGTTGCTAACTCCTCCTACTCCGCTTCCTCATCCTCTACCACCTACTCATACGGTCAGCGTAACACATTCACCACCAGCACAGCCATGGGTAAACTCCAGCAGGCAGTTTTAAGACTTTCCTGTTTGGGGGAAAAACCCCACACCGCGCAGCAGTTGTTGAGGGACATGGAACAACAGACTGATGAATGGTTGGCGTCAGTGAGCCTCAAGCCGGGTCTGGTGGTGTGCGATAACGGGCAAAATCTCGTGGCAGCTCTGGGCCTAGCCGGTTTGACGCACATCCCTTGCCTGGCGCATGTGCTGAATTTGGTGGTGCAGGGGTTCCTTAAAACTTACCCCGATATGCCACAGCTGCTGCAGAAAATGCGGGCCATCTGTGCGCACTTTCAGCGTTCTCACCCTGCTGCTGCTCGCCTGGCAGCGATGCAGCGTAACTTCGGCCTTCCCGCTCACCGCCTCATATGTGACGTGCCCACTCCAAGGTGGAACTCCACCTTGCACATGCTGGCCAGACTGTGCGAGCAGCAGCAGGCGAAAGTGGAGTTCCAGCTGCAGCACGCACACGTGAGTCGCTCTGCAGAACAGAACCACTTCACCACCAATAACTGGGCCTCCATGCGAGACCTGTGTGCCTTGTTGCGCTGTTTTGACTACTCCACCAACATGGCCAGTGCTGATGACGCCGTTCTCAGCGTGACTATCCCAGTTCTATGCCTCCTTAAAAAAATGCTTCGGTCGATGATGGAAGAGGATGTGGCACAGGAGGAGCAGGAGGAGGTGGAGGAGGAATCGGGATAATTTCCAAGGCTTTCAAGGCAGTCATTCACAAGTGGCTCCGAGGGTGGGTTCCTGCACCAACAAAGGCCAGGTAGACAATTGTCCAGCAAGGGCACAGTTCTGGAGGATGACGCAGTGGAGGATGAGGAGGAGGAGGAGATGGAGGAGGAGGAGGAACCATGTTCACAGCAGGGTGGCACCCAGACCAGCTCATGGCCATCACTGGTGCATGGCTGGGGGGATACAGAGGACACAGATGATACACCTCCCACAGAGGACAGCTTTGCCTCTGGTCGGCCTGGCACACATAAGCGATTACATGCTGCAGTGTCTCCGCAACGACCACCGTGTTTCGCACATTTTAACAGGTGCTGATTACTGGGTGGCCACGCTGCCCTGTTACAAGGACAATGTACTGTCCTTAATTCCCTCACTGGAGCGTGATCGCAAGATCCGCGAGTACAAGCGCACGCTGGTAGACGCACTGCTGGTGCAATTCCCACCTGACAGCAGGGGCAGAGTGGAAGCACAAGGCGAAGGCAGAGCAGGAGAAAGAGGTCGCCAACGCAGTCCGGGCACCACCCGCGCATTTAGAAGGCAGGGTTAGCATGGCCGAATTGTGGAAAAGCTTTGTCAGCACGCCACAACAAACAGCACCACCAGCTGATATGGAACGTTTTAGCAGGAGGCAGCATTTCACCAACATGGTGGAGCAGTATGTGTGCACACGCCTACATGTACTGAATGACGGGTCAGCCCACTTAAACTTCTGGGTCTCCAAATTGGACACATGGCCGAGCTTGCCCTTTACGCCTTGGAGGTGCTGGCCTGCCCTGCGGCCAGACAGTGTATTATCTGAATGTGTATTTAGCACGGCAGGGGGCGTTATCACAGACAAGAACAGCCGCCTGTCCAGAGCCAACGTGGACAAGCTCACATTCATTAAAATGAACCAGGCATGGATCCCAGAGGACTTGTCCGTACCTTGTGCAGAATAGACATGTATACCGGCCTTACCCAGTCATTCTTGTATTTCTGATCTTTCTCACTCTTTTGGGGTGTGCCCTAATTTAAAAAATAATTCAATTAAAAACAAAAACATGTGTTGGCTACCTCGTCCTCCTCAACTGCTGCTTCCACCTACACCGCCACATCCACCTCAACCTCCTACTCCATATAGACCTCGTCCTCCTAGGTCAAATTTTTTTTTATTTTATTTTTTATTTTATTTTTTTTTATGTTTTTTCCCTATCCACATTTATTTGCAAAGTACTTGCCATGCTCTTACCAACATTTTGCTGCCATTTGCAGCACTCTAGCCCTTTCCCTTCGTTTTTTAGAGACATTTTAGTAGTCAAAAGTCCGGGTCCCCATTGACTTCAATGGGGTTCGGGCTCAGGGTCAAGTTCGGGTCCCGAACCCGGGCTTTTTTCTGAAGTTCGGCCGAACCCGTCGAACCCGAATATCCAGGTGTCCGCTCAACTATATTGGTAAGCTATATGAAAAGTGGCTCGTGCTTGATGTACATTTTTGATGAACCTGAAAAGTATCATATAATAACAACAATAGCAAGTATTCTCTCTCTCTCTCTCTCTCTCTCTCTCTCTCTCTCTCTATATATATATATATATTATAAATAATATTTATAATCACACTATCAACAGCAATAATACAATGTACAATTATATTCTAATTTATATTATATTATATATATATATATATATATATATATATATATATATATATATATATATATATATATATATATATATATATATATATATATATATATATATATATATATTACATTATAATTTATAATATTTTATATACAATATAAAACATTATAAATGAAATACATTGTATTATTACTGTTGATAGTGTGATTATAAATAATATATTTTTATTATCTCCAATACTGCTAATTTCATTAATGTTAGCAATATTATTAGATTGCACAATTAGTATTATTTTATTATCATCTATCTAGTGTACTTCTATTTTTATTACACCCTTACAGGTTTTTATTTAAATTTTACGTTGGTTTGCACTGAAGTGTAGTAACAATATTTATTATTTTTTTATTTTAACTTAAATTTTTTTCTCTGATGAAGGCAGTAGAGTCCAGTCCCCAAAATACGTTGGTTTTGTAAACCATTCGCCTTTGGAATAAACCAGTATCTGGTCTTGGCACCTTTTTTTTTAATCTTTTTTATTTTATTTTTAATAAATGATCTTGGCACTTTAGTTCTACATTTATTTATCCACAGCAAAAACCTGACAGGTGTTCTAATCCTTCCCCTATCTGGGACTAGAAAATAAAAACTTTTGGCTTGGCATACACCTTAATTTAAAGTGGATGTAACCCACTCTCTTCCTTTCTAAACTCCTGCCATAGTGCTGATCTATAAGGATATAGATGTCTCCTGCATGTATCCGTACCTGTCAACTGTCTCCCCTCTGTCTGTTATAATAACTGAAAAACTGCAGATTCTGTGGGTGGATCTGTTGTCTGGAGCTCGGTGGGTGGAGTCGTGATGCCAGTAGACTCCGCGCCCACCTCTACACTCCCCTTACACTAAATTCTGCTACCACCACCAACATCCAGTCAAAATCCAGAAAAGTAACCACATAAAAGGAGTGGGGGTGGGAATTAAAAAATAATGCCTGTCTGAAGCTAATGCATTAGATATGTAAATAACCTGTCACTCACAGCAAGGGGGCGAAACGGACTAAGGTTTTTCTCTATAAGTCTGTTTTATTTCACTGAACAATAAAAGAGGATTGCTCAGAGCTGGATTAATTGGGCACAGATTGTGGCAAGATTGGGCACAGATGATAGGAAATCTTAGGCCCTGTACACACGAGGAGACCGTTTTCAGCGGACCGTTTTCATCGGACATGTCTCCTGGGATATTTTGGTCTGATGTGTGTACACACCATCAGACCAAAATCCCCGCGGACAGAGAACACGGTGACGTAGAAGTCACCGACGTGCTCAATCCAGGAAGTTCAATGCTTCCACGCATGCGTCGAATCAATTTGACGCATGCGCGGGATTTCGGTCCGCTGGTTAGACATACTAACCAGCGGACATGTCTGACGGACAGGTTTCCAGCGGACAAGTTTCTAAGCATGCTTAGAAACTTTTGTCCGCTGGAAACCTGTCCGCTAGGCCGTACACACGATCGGACCAGTTTCAGCGGACATGTCGCCTCGTGTGTACGCGGCCTAATACTGTACATTGTGACAGCAAAGATTTTATTTATTTTTTTCCCGGGTTTACATCCACAGAAATGGGTTGCAGGTACGGTTTTGGCATGGAGTTCTGGAATCTGAAATCTCAGCTCTTGATTATACAACCCGTTGCTATTTTATCACCAAAATATAAATAAACTCTTTACCACGGAACACAAACACGCCCCGGCTATTTACATGGAAGCCAGGTTTGTGTTTATCATTCATTTCTGAATAATGTTATGACACTAAAGGACAACTTCTAATTATTGTGTTACAACATCTGAGTGTATAACCCAACCAGGGCTTGGATTAAGCCCAGATTAAACTTTCGCTGAATAAAGAGAGAATTCTATTTTCGTCATACCTCGGGTGAGACATTACTCACTCCGGGGGAATGTTTGCAGAATAGGAACGTCCTATTGTGAGTAGGTGAGGGCATTGTTGGTGAGGACGGCGAGTGACAAATCTTCTCTGGTTTCTTGGTAGCCTTTGCCGTAGACAAAACACCGTGTCCACCAGTGTTGCCAACCCCCCGATGCGAAATTTACTGGCAGGATGCCAAAATTTACAAACGGCACCAATTTCTTTACTGACAGAAAATTTTGGAATTTACTGACAAAGCCACATTTTTTTACTGGCACTGCAAAAAAGTACAGTATATACTCGAGTATAAGCTGCCGAGTATCAGAGCCCCCCCCAGCAGGTGTCCCCCATCAGACCCCCCCAGCAGGTTTCCCCCATCAGAGCCCCCCAGCAGGTGTCCCCCATCAGAGCCCCCCCCCAGCAGGTGTCCCCCATCAGAGCCCACCCAGCAGGTGTCCCCCATCAGAGCCCCCCCCAGCAGGTGTCCCCAATCAGAGCCCCCCCAGCAGGTGTCCCCCATCAGAGCCCCCCCAACAGGTGTCCCCCATCAGACCCCCCCAGCAGGTGTCCCCCATCAGAGCCCCCCAGCAGGTGTCCCCCATCAGAGCCCCCCACAGCAGGTGTCCCCCATCAGAGCCCCCCCAGCAGGTGTCCCCCACCAGAGCCCCCCAGCAGGTGTCCCCAATCAGAGCCCCCCAGCAGGTGTCCCCCATCAGAGCCCCCCCAGCAGGTGTCCCCCATCAGAGCCCCCCCAGCAGGTGTCCCCATCAGAGCCCCCCCCAACAGGTGTCCCCCATCAGACCCCCCCAGCAGGTGTCCCCCATCAGAGCCCCCCAGCAGGTGTTCCCCATCAGAGCCCCCCACAGCAGGTGTCCCCCATCAGAGCCCCCCCAGCAGGTGTCCCCCATCAGAGCCCCCCAGCAGGTGTCCCCAATCAGAGCCCCCCAGCAGGTGTCCCCCATCAGAGCCCCCCCCAGCAGGTGTCCCCCATCAGAGCCCCCCCAGCAGGTGTCCCCATCAGAGCCCCCCACAGCAGGTGTCCCCCATCAGAGCCCCCCAGCAGGTGTCCCCCATCAGAGCCCCCCCAGCAGGTGTCCCCATCAGAGCCCCCCCAGCAGGTGTCCCCCATCAGAGCCCCCCCAGCAGGTGTCCCCCATCAGAGCCCCCCCAGCAGGTGTCCCCCATCAGAGCCCCCCCATCAGAGCCCCCCAGCAGGTGTCCCCCATCAGAACCTCCCAGCAAGTGTTCCCCATCAGAGCCCCCCCAGCAGGTGTCCTCCATCAGAACCTCCCAGCAGGTGTCCCCCATCAGAGCCCCCCCAGCAGGTGTCCCCCATCAGAGCCCCCCCAGCAGGTGTCCCCCATCAGAGCTCCCCAGCAGGTGTCCCCCATCAGAGCCCCCCCAGCAGGTGTCCTCCATCAGAGCCCCCCCAGCAGGTGTCCCCATAGATCAGTACTTGTCCAATAGATCCCTGTAGCTTGGGTGCTCTGAGAGCAGAAGCACCTTACAGAGGGCGGAGCATATGTGGCATCTTTGGTTACTTGGAGGGTGGCACTCGGAGAGCATTTTTGGGAGTGTACGTTATGATTGGTAGCAGCTCCAGCCAATCCAGAAGCCTCGTATCACACCGCCTATGGGAAAAGAGCCGACACACGCAGAGGGGGTGGGGCAGACAGGATACTGCTCCATGCGCATCGGACAGAATTAATTAGTGGAGCCTAGTGCTCGGCCGGGCCGGGAGGCGCATGCACAGTAACGTAATGGCGCTGCATGGCGCTCCAATCATTCCTAGCTGTGACACGACGGCCGGCACCGCAAGTATGTCTCGGACTCAAAACATACGGCTGGGGAGCACTGATTTTTCAAAGCCAGGCACCCCTTCCATAGACTCCCATGTTAAACATTAGTTTAGTCCAGTGTTTCTCAACCTTTTTTCACTCAAGGCACCCTTTAAAATTCTGCACAATCTCACCCGATTCTAAAATGTAAAAAGATAAACTAATAGATTTATGTATCGCAGCAACATCCACACACATAGGACACCCAACGTTGGAGAAGATTTATTCTTCCATAGCAAAAGCACCTTTGCACACTGGTATTGACAAGTATTCCAATGTTTCTCTCCTTCACTCTGTTAACATTACCCCAACGGTTGAGGTCCAACGCACATAATTCCACTTTGCACTGCAGAGGGGGCTCTGCTAGAGGGGGCTCTGATGGAGGACACCTGCTAGGGGGGGCTCTGATGGGGGACACCTGCTGGGGGGCTCTGATGGGGACACCTGCTAGGGGGGGCTCTGATGGGGGACACCTGCTGAGGGGGGGGGGGGCTCTGATGGGGGACACCTGCTAGGGGGGGCTCTGATGGGGGACACCTGCTGGGGGGGGCTCTGATGGGGGACACCTGCTAGGGGGGGCTCTGATGGGGGACACCTGCTGGGGGGGCTCTGATGGGGGACACTAATGAAGACTTCTTAGGGGAGCATCTCTGTGTTTGAGTCGTAGCCATATAAACATGTGTAAAGGGGAGGGGTTAGTAAAGATAACCACGCCCATGTGGGGGGGCGCCAAAAATATTTCTGCACCCAGGCGTCTATGACCCTGGGATCGGCCCTGAGTTTATTCTTTCACGGTTGAGGTCCAGCGCACATAATTCCACTTTGCACTGCATTATTATATTAGCCGGTTAATGTTTGAAATGTTAAGAATGCTTTTAGGGACGTAAATGTGATCATAAAAAACACCCAAATTTTATTCATACAGTTTTCTTTGGTATAAGCCTCGGGAAATAATCAGAAACACTTCAAATATGATACACGGTGTACTTCTGCCTACAACCAACTTTATTTGAGCTGAGCAGGACAAATAAAGGACAAACATTACCGCAGCTCTATAATCATTATTAAATCATTCAATTGATTTCTTTTTTATGCAAGCAGTGTAAGTGTCTGAATTAGAATTGGTATCAGTAGACACGTGCATGATCAAAAAAAAATTTGTTTTGATTCGTTAATCTAGTTATTTAGTTTTGTTAAATTCAGTTGATTTGTTTAATTCGTACAGTAGTACCTTGGATTACGAGCATAATTAGTTCCAGAAGCACTCGTATATCAAAGCGCGTCAGATGATTCGTTACAGTGTCTGCTAGTGTATGCAGTACCGCATGTGGCCAGAGGTGGGGGGCACCAGAGACACTCGGAAACACTCTAAGAAGCAGACACTAGGAGACGCTCAGAGACACCCAGGAACCGCGTTTCTGAACGTCTCCAATTGTTTTTTCGAGCATCTCCAAGAGTCTCTGAGTGTCTCTGAGTTATTTCCGAGCATCTCTGAGTGTCTTTGAAAAACTGAGTGTCTTCAATCATCTCTGAGTGATCTCCAAGTGTCTCCAAGCATCTCCAAATGTCTCAGAGCGTCTTTGAGTGGTCTCCGAGCATCTTTGAGTATTTTCGAGCATCTTTGATTGTCTCTGAGTGTCTCTGAGCATCTCCGAGTGTCTCTGAGAAACTCTGAGCGTTTCCAAGCGACTCCAATCATCTCTGAGTGGTGTCCAAGTGTTTCCGAGCGTCTCCAAATGTCTCAGAGGCAATTGGAGATTATGGGTCCCCCGAGCAATAGGATATTATGGGGCTGACACAAAAATTCAAAAATAAAAAAACTTTAAAAAAGTTCTATCCTATGGGGATGGGCTGCCTGGGTCAACACACAGATCCATCTTCCTGCATAGCAGAAGGACGGGATCTCTGTGTCACCCCCTGTCAGAACGGAGACCTGCTTTGTTTACTGTGGCAGATCCCTGTTCTTTCTCTGCGGGGAACGATCGCTAGTGGCCGGCGGACATTAAGTCTGCCGGAACCACTGATTGACTCCCCATGATGGCCATTCGGCGCACGCCCACGCCCATAGGATAGAACTTTTTTAAAGTTTTTTTATTTTTGAATTTTTGTGTCATTCTATTTTTTTCCTATAATTACATTATTATTTTTGTGTTATTTTTATTTTTTTTATTTCTTTTGTAGCGATACCTCCGCGCTGATTGATTTGGAATCGACTCTCTTTTTGTGACTCACCCCTATTTAACCACTTAACCCTCGGACCATATTGCTGCCCAATGACCAGAGCACTTTTTGTTATTCACTTTAACTGACAATTGCGCGGTCGTGTGACGTTTTTCCCAAACAAAATTGGCGTCCTTTTTTCCACAAATAGAGCTTTCTTTTGGTGGTATTTGATCATCTCTGCGGTTTTTATTTTTTGCGACAATTTTGAAAAAAATGCAATATTTTTTACTTTTTGCTATAATAAATATCCCCCCCAAAAATATATAAAAAAACATTTTTTTTCCTCAGTTTAGGCCGATACGTATTCTTCTACATATTTTTCGTAAAAAAAAATCATAATAAACGTTTATTGATTGGTTTGCGCAAAAGTTATAGCGTTTAGAAAAAAAGGGGGTCGTTTAATGGCATTTTTATTAATATTTTTTTTTTACTAGTAACGGAGGCGATCAGTTTTTTTTTTTCGGTACTGCGACATTATGGAGGACACATCAGACACTTTTGACACATTTTTGGGACCATTGGCATTTTTTTAGCGATCAATGCTATAAAAATGCATTGTATTACTATAAAGATGCCATTGGCAGTGAAGGGGTTAACACTAGGGGGCAGGGAAGGGGTTAAGTGTGTTCTAACTGTATCCCCCATACAGTGGACAGACTGAGGGATATCACTGATCTTCTGTTCATACATTGTATGAACAGAAGATCAGCGTTTCCCCCGCTGACAGGACCGGGAGCTTTGTGTTTACACACATAGCTTCCGGTCCTTGCTCTGTAACGAGTAAGCGCGTGTGCCCCGTGGCGATCATGCCTGCCGGGCACGCGCACGGCACTCGGGAGCGAGTGGGGGGCGCGCGGGCCCCCTATTGGCCGCTTTAAAGCGGACATATAGCTACGGGCTCTCGCCCAGGAGAGCCGACCTGCTGCAGTAAAATGATGGCGGTAGGTCGGCAAGCAGTTAATTAGCTCGAACCCTCCCTTGACACATCAGAAGCCCAGGAAATGTATTGTGACCTCTGCTTGACCGGGTTCACAATAGCAGGCATGTAACATGAAATGATAAGAGAATAACAGTATTACCTGCTCCTGGGCGTCTCTTCAGATGAGAAAAACACACTTCACACAGTTGATATATTTAAGCCTAAAATAATGAGTTTAGTTGATGTAGACTAGGAAACAAACATAGGTTTAAATTGCAATCAACAACAACTATGTAATGCAGGGGTGGCCAACCAGTGGCCCGGGGGCCACATGTGGCCCGCGGAGCCCTCTGATGTGGCCCGCGACCTCCTGCTCTGGAATGGTGGGTTGGCAAGCCCAGATCGGAGGTTGCCGACCCACCATACCACAGCATCAGTGTTGTGAATGAAGCTGGTGGTAGAGGAAGAAAGCGGAGGCGAAGCAAAGCCCCATAAGCAGATGCCTCCTATAAAGTTCCAGCTTTTGCCACAGGTGGACTCTATGACAAAGTTCAGCTAACCCGCAGTATAGACACAGGTGCACTATGCTGCACCCACAGTCTGGGTAAACCGCAGCACATCAGTGTGAAAGCAGTCTTAGGCCCTTTTCACACGATCAGCCCGACCAAATGGGACCCTCAATTCACCTCTATAGAGCGACAAATGTGTGTTTATGCCCACCTACCTCCAATCCGAAAACAGAAGGGAATTTGCCCCCTTTCATCTGGGTGGGTCGGAGGACCTATAGAGTAGTCGTAATCTGTCATCCGCCCGCTCCCCTCATTGTGGCCCTTGACTGGTTACCAAGTTGCTTTAGTAGCCCTTGTTCTTCAAAAGGTTGGGCACCCCTGATGTAATGATACACAATGATTCCGCAAGAGCCCTCGCGGGAATCAGCAGTGTTGTAAGTAACGGCGTTTAAATAAACGCAGTTACGTAACGATTGCCCTCCAAGGGGTAACTAGTAATCTACCTGATTACTATTACCCCATCGGCAACGTCGTTGCCATTACATTGGCGGCGTTACCGAGTTACATTAAGCGCGCGGGGGGGGGGACAGTCCGGGCAGACTCTCTGTCAGGGCAAGATGGAGCTGGCCTGTGATTGGGTCACAGGCCAGCTCCGGGTCATGTGTCGATGTGTTGTCGACGTCGTGACGCTGGCGCATGCACGCGCTTGAAGTCTCCCGCCCGCAGCAGTGTAGTGTGACGGGTCGGGAGGGAGTGAGTCTGGCTCACCTCCTCACCGTGACCTCAGCCGCCGACATCTCCCCCGGCCGCCGCAGAGGCTCCACTCCACCGCCAACGGTCCAGACTCCGGGGACACCCACCGCGCCAGCAGTGCACCGACCGACCGACCGACCATGGGCCGTGGCCCTGTACAGGTGAGGAGCCGAGCAGCATCGAATTGGGAGTGGGGGGCCGGGGGGGGGGGGCAGGTGACAGGACACTCCACCAGACCGCTCCACATGCCCAGGCAGGCCCAGCATCATCACACTTTACCTGCTCAGGCAGCAATACTGTACAATAGAGATTCAGTGTGAGTGACACTTCTGCAGTGCACACTGAATCTATATTGTACAGTATTGCTGCCTGGGCAGGTGAAGTGTGATGATGATATTAATAATTGTACACAATATTGCATTTGCTGGGCCTGCCATATACTGTACTGTACACTATACTGTATAACTGCACTACAAAATTCCTTTACAAATAATGCATATTTTAAAATGTTATTAGTAATAACATGTTTGTAAAGGAATTTTGTAGTGCAGTTATACAGTATAGTACAGAATATGGCAGGCCCAGCAAATGCAATACTGTGTACAATTATTAATATCTTCATCATCATCATCATCATCACACTCCACCTGCCCAGGCATCAATACTGTACAATATAGATTCAGTGTGCAGTGTGAGTGACACTGCTGCAGTGCACACTGAATCTATATTGTACAGTATTGCTGCCTGGGCAGGTGAAGTGTGATGATGATATTAATAATTGTACACAGTACGAAATGTTCTAAAATACTGTATATAGTGTTTTTATTCTTCAATCAGTTAATATAAACATCTTTGACATTAAAGATGTTATAGAACGTAATTGCATTGTAGAATATAAAAAAAAAATCTCAGTTACTTTTCCGAGTAACTAGTTACTTTGCCAATAAAGTAACTGAGTCACTAACTCACCTACTTTTTCGAGCAAGTAACTTGTATTTGTAACTAGTTACTTTTTTAAAGGAAGATGAACAACACTGGGAATCAGTAATTAATGTTAAGAGGAAACAAAAAGGAAATCTAACCTAAAGAATGGTACCATTTAGTTAAACTAATGTGAATGCCCAGTCTAGGCTCGCGAGCTTCCCCTAGCGGGCAGTCCTGCAAACAATTAAAGAAGTGTCTCAAGACCAAAGTCCATGTTGCGGGCGTTGGTGCGCTTTAGAGTTTGTAATCCGAAAGGGATAAACAATGAGATGAAGTTAGTCAAAATGATTAAAAATAGATAAAAATCAATGTGCCTGCAGGTTAGTTTCACTTTTGAACTGGCTTCATGTTTCTGTGAAGTAGAAATAGACACACAGAACAAAAACAAACAAATCCAGGGCAGTGTTTTGTTTTTAAAATGAATCTGATTGGTTCTGGTAAGTTTTAGACACACAGTAATGACTAGTGTTGCTCACGAATATTCGCATTGCAAATATTCGTAACGAATATTGCATATTCGAGTATTCGCGAATAAATCGAATATCGCGGTGAATATTCGATATTGCGAATATTCGTATTTTTTCAAATTTATTTTTAAAACAGATCACATCCTAGTGATCTCCATCGACGTCTAAAAGCATTGCTGGTATGATTAGAGACCCTGGGCCGAGTAGCTGAGGCGATCCTTTTATGTTGCCGAATATTCGTAATGCGAATATTCATATTACGAATATTCGCAAATACTTTCTCTGCCCTTCTGTGTTTTGTGTATAAAAAAAAAAATTAGCTTTAGTTTAGTCATATAAGTTTGTGTAAGTAGAGTTAGTGTTTAATGCATATTAGTTTAGTAATCCAGGAAATGATCTCCGTTTTCACGTGTTGATGAGAATTTCGCAATTAATTTCGCATTCGCATTAGCGAAATTTCGCAAATTTTTTTTTTTTTGATAAAATATCACGAATATTCGATATTAACGAATATTTCACGAATATTCTTCTATATATTCGTGAAATATCGCGAAATCGAATATGGCGTATTCCGCTCAACACTAGTAATGACAGCTTAGACCACCGTGAGAAAGCTCCCCGCACTGTGGTTATAAGGAAACAGACAAGCATGAAGTGTGGAGATCAGAGCAGGATTACAGCAACTTCAAAGCAAAAATGAACAATAAGGACATGAAACCAGTACTGCAGTTACATAGTTACATAATTACATAGTTAGTCAGGTTGAAAAAAAACACAAGTCCATTCAGTTCAACCATAAAAATAAATAAAAAATAAGGACATGAAACCAGTACTGCAGTTACATAGTTACATAGTTATATATTTAGTCAGGTTGAAAAAAGTCCATCCAGTTCAACCATAAAAAAAAAAAAAAAAAGGCCTGTCGATAGTTCCTGACTAGTGTTGAGCAGAATATGCCATATTCGATTTCGCGATATATCTCGAATATATAGTCGAATATTCGAGATATATTCGCTAAATACGAATATTCGTGATATTTTTTGGAAATTAAATGATTGCGAAATTTCGCTATTGCGAATGCGAAATTTCGAGAAATGCGGAAGGAGCACTCTGATTGGCTCAGAATATTTGTGATATTTTATAATACCAAATAATTGCGAAATTTTGAGAAATGCGGAAGGAGCACTCTGATTGGCTCAGAATATTCGTGATATATTACAATACAAAATAATTGCGAATATTCGGCAAATGCGGAAGGAGCACTCTGATTGGCTCAGAATATTCGTGATATATTACAATACAAAATAATTGCGAAATTTCGAGAAATGCGGAAGGAGCACTCTGATTGGCTCAGAATATTCGTGATATATTACAATACAAAATAATTGCGAATATTCGGCAAATGCGGAAGGAGCACTCTGATTGGCTCAGAATATTCGTGATATTTTATAATACAAAATAATTGCGAAATTTAGAGAAATGCGGAATGGAGCACTCTGATTGGCTCAGAATATTCGTGACATTTTATAATACAAAATAATTGCGAAATTTCGAGAAATGCGGAAGGAGCACTCTGATTGGCTCAGAATATTCGTGATATATTACAATACAAAATAATTGCGAATATTCGGCAAATGCGGATGGAGCACTCTGATTGGCTCAGAATATTCTTGATACTTTATCGTAATTTCGCAAAAATGCGAATGAGAAATTGATTGCGGAATTTCGACAGTAACACTCTGAAATCGAATATATGTGTTATTTTAGCTAAAAACAATATTGCGAATTTCTCGAAAATAATCGCGCGATATCGCTATTGCCGAATAATCGCATTGCGATTTTTCGGCAATATAAAATGATCGCTGCAGCTACTCGGCCCAAGGTCTCTAATCATACCAGCAATGCTTTTAGACGTCGATGGGGATCTCTAGGATGTGATCTGTTCTAAAAAAAAATTGAAAAAATACGAATATTCGAAATAGCGAATATTCACCGCGAAATTCGGAATATATCGCGAATACTCGAATATGCCATATTCGAGCCGAATATTCGCAATACGAATATTCGTGAGCAACACTAAATCTAATGCTTCGTACACACGATCGGAATTTTTTTCATCGGATATTCCAACCGTGTGTATGCCCCGTCTAAATTTTTCCGACAGAAAAAAATTATATTGGAAATTCCGTTGTCTGTATGGAACTCCGACAGAGAGGAAACCACTCATGCTCGGAAACAAGTCGACGCATGCTCGGAAGCATTGAACTACATTTTTCTAGGCTCGTGGTAGTGTTGTACGTCACCGCGTTTTGGATGGTCAGAATTTGGTGCGTCCG
The DNA here is from genome assembly GCA_029574335.1 of Rana kukunoris. Lineage (NCBI taxonomy): Eukaryota > Metazoa > Chordata > Amphibia > Anura > Ranidae > Rana > Rana kukunoris. Next base: position 19,377,970 of record CM056058.1, on the reverse strand, counting down.
TGCGTATGCAAGACGGCTTGAGCGGAATTCTGCCGAGAAAACCTGTCGGAGTTTATTCCGACGGAAAAAAAGCGATTGTGTGTACGGGGCATTAGAGCTGGGTGGAATGGAAGCACTTTGGTACCCTCACCTTGCGTTTCGTAGAACTTTGTCCTGGTGTTGTCAGAACACCGGCGCAGCCCATCAGTACTGTAGTTTGACTTTGGCACCTGCCTTCTTTTATTGTTTTACTGATCAATTATTCAGAATCATTAACACACCTGAAACGATTGTTTTGTTGAAAAACAAGAGCGTTGCCTTCCTTTGCCCTCCCAAGATAAAGACGTATTTTATGAGTATATCATTAGTATACAGTCACACCTGTAAGGTATGGTTGTAACCTCCTGGAGGATCTGAGTAATTAAACATACATATGGTAATCTGCATTGTGCGCGGAACGCATAGGAAACACCAAGTGATGAGTAATCCCGGAGAATCTCTCAGGTGACATTCCTGTGAGGTCAGGGTCAGCGGGGTTGTAGGCAAGCCGCCTTGATCTGGGTAGAATATGACACAAGTGGGATTGCCTTGTTCTCATCGGGGCCCCAATGTAGTCTCTGTAGTCAATGCAATGACTCATGCACACAGCCCTGGTCTGCAGCACCCAGCAGAAGGCACAGCAACGTATGTGGAACAAATCAGGCAGAACGGAATGTGGTAGGTAGGGCTGTGACATCCCATCCCTATAAAGTGTATTTAAAGGGTCACTAAAGGAAAAAAATGTTTTTGCTGAAATGACTGTTTACAGGGTATAGAGACATAAAAGTTAACTGATTCCTTTTCAAAATGATTAAAAATAGATAAAAATCAATCATATAATGTGCCTGCAGGTTAGTTTCACTTTTGAACTGGCTTCATGTTTCTGTGAAGTAGAAAGAGACACACAGAACAAAAACAAACAAATCCAGGGCAGTGTTTTGTTTTTAAAATGAATCTGATTCATGGTTCTGGGAAGTTTTAGACACACAGTAATGACAGCTTAGACCACCGTGAGAAAGCTCCCAGCACTGTGGTTATAAGGAAACAGACAAGCAGGAAGTGTGGAGATCAGAGCAGGATTACAGCAACTTCAAGGCAAAAACGAACAATAAGGACATAAAACCAGTACTGTAGTAAGGTAAATGAAGCTATTTAGCTAAAAAAAAAAAAATTCCTTTAGTGATCCACTTCAATACTGGGCACTTTCACCCCCTTCCTGTCCAGGACAATTTTCAGCTCTCAGCGCTGTCACATTTTGAATGACAATTGCGCGGTCATGCAACGCTGTACCCAAACGACATTGTTATCATTTTGTTCACACAAATAGAGCTTTCTTTTGATGGTGTTTAACCACTTAAGCCCCGAGCCTGTTTTTCAGATTCGGTGTTTACGAGACTAAAACATTTTTTTTGTTATAAAATTACTTAAAACCCCCAAAAATTATATATATATTTTTTCTAACACCCTAGAGAATAAAATGGCAGTCATTGCAATACTTTTTTTACACCGTATTTGCGCAAAGGTCTTACAAGCGCACTTTTTTTTGGAAAAAAATCACTTTTTTAAATGAGAAAATAAGACAACAATAAATTTGGCCCAATTTTTGTAAATATTGTGAAAGATAATGTTACGCCGAGTAAAATGATACCCAACATGTCACGCTCGTGGCATGGCATCAAACTTTTACCCTTAAAAATCTCGATAGGCAACGTTTAAAAAATTCTATAGGTTGCATTTTTTGAGTTACAGAAGAGGTCTAGGGCTAGAATTATTGCACTCGCTCTACCGATCGCGGCAATACCTCACTTGTGTGGTTTGAACACCGGTTTCATATGCGGGCGCTACTCGCGTATGCGTTCGCTTCTGCCCGCAAGCTCGTCGGGGTGGGGCGCTTTAAAAAAAAAATGTTTTTGTTTTCGCATTTATTTTTATTTATTTTACAATTTGTAACACTGAAATAAAAAATAAAAAAAAATATCACTTTTATTCCTATTACAAGGAATGTAAACATCCCTTGTAATAGAAAAAAGCATGACAGGTCCTCTTACATATGAGATCTGGGGTCAAAAAGACTTCACATCTCATATTAAGACTTAAATGCAAGAAAAAAAAAAAAAATTGAAACTGTCATTTTTTCAAATGACAAAAAAAAAAAAAAAGTTTCTTTAACCACTTAAGGACCGGACCAATATGCTGCGGTTTTTACAATTCGGCACTGCGTCGCTTTAACAGACAATTGCGCGGTCGTGCGACGTGGCTCCCAAACAAAATTTGCGTCCTTTTCTTCCCACGAATAAAGCTTTCTTTTGGTGGTATTTGATTGCCTCTGCGATTTTTATTTTTTGCGCTATATACAAAAATATAGCGACATTTTTGAAAAAAAAATTAATATTTTTTACTTTTTGTTATAAGAAAAATCAAATAAACTAAATTTTAGTCAAACATTTAGGCCAAAATTAATTCAGCCACATGTCTTTAGTAAAAAAAAATCGCAATAAAAAAAATAAATAGCTACCTAGCGGCAACAGTGACACTAATACAGCGATCAGAAAAATGATCGCTTAGTGACACTGGCAATAGGGAGTGAAAGGGTTAACTAGGGCGGTGATCAAGGGGTTAAAACTTTATTAGGGGGGGTACGGGGGCTACCCTGAACCTAACACTAACACAATATCGCGGTCAACCACTGTACACGCGAACGAGTTTCTCGGCTGGGAAACCTAAGGGGAAAACCGAGAACCTGCTCGGCAGTTTTTTCCCTGTGTACACACGGCCGGTTTTCCCGACAGAAAAACTGCCTGGAGCCGCGTACACACGACCGGTTCTCATGACGGGAAAAATGCCATTTTGTAAATTGGTGGTTAAAAATGGTCATGTGTAGGCTCCAGAGCATTTTTCTCGTCGTGAAAAACGGTAGTGTGTAGGCTTTAACAACAGGGAAAAAACGCGCATGCTCAGAAGCAAGTTATGAGAAGGGAAATTTGCCACATGTGGTAATGCATGCCATTGAAGTCAATGCGGAATTATTTTTTTCGTTTCCATTGACTTCTATGCGGAAACTCATATGCAAATACTTTGGATTACGAGCATTCTCCTTGAATGGATAATGCTAGTAATCTGAGGTTCCACTGTACCAGGGTGAGTATGGAAGAAAATACTTACACCACCACTTTGTCTTCCGGCTTTTTAACAGCTAAAATTCACTTAAAGCAAAAGGATAGATGGTATTTACGGTGTTTTGTTTTTCTAAATCTGTTATTAAATAATCTTTTGTAATACAAATACCCCGGCAGTAAAAAAAAGCAACAAAGAAAAAAAGACAATTTAAACTAGTTTATGACTGCCACCTTGTGGTAGAAAGTGGTAATACTATGTTCAAAAAATGCAACCATTCCAGTCTCAAAAATGAGCATGTGCTTTTCATAGGCTTACTGCTAATGATGGGGGGAGTCAATGTTATCACCGGAGTTCAATATCTCTTAAAAAGATGGATTCTGAAAGCTCTGGTTTGTGAATATCCATATTTGTTCAAGAGTCTCTTTACACTTTTCAATTAAGGGTCTTGGCGCACAGGGCTGTATAAGATCAGTGTGCCCATCCTGGTGTTTTAGTGCACCCAGGAATGACGGGCGCAGCACTCAACCCTGCAGCAGGAAGCCTGATAAATTCCATGGCAGAGCACAGACAGGGCTGAACGCTGTACAGAGCAGTGCTTATGTATAGGGCCTTGTGTATCCTGGATCTTCATCCCTGAATGTGCTTAAATTCTCTGTGTGTTGATTGTTAAGGACTCTGATTGGGTAAAGCCCTGGCCCTACCTCCTAGTGACACATCTTCTCCCACCTTCCAAACTTTTCTATTGACCAGTGAGGCTCCCACCTTCCAAACTTTTGTTGGCCAATGAGGCTCCCACCTTCCAAATGTTTCTGTTGGCCAATGAGGCTCCCACCTTCCAAACTTTTGTTGGCCAATGAGGCTCCCACCTTCCAAATGTTTCTGTTGGCCAATGAGGCTCCCACCTTCCAAATGTTTCTGTTGGCCAATGAGGCTCCCACCTTCCAAATGTTTCTGTTGACCAGTGAGGCTCTTACTTTCCAAACTTTTCTGTTGGCCAGTGAGGCTCCCACCTTCCAAAAGTTTCTGTTGGCCAGTGAGGCTCCCACCTTCCAAAAGTTTCTGTTGGCCAGTGAGGCTCCCACCTTCCAAATGTTTCTGTTGGCCAGTGAGGCTCCCACCTTCCAAACGTTTCTGTTGGCCAGTGAGGCTCCCACCTTCCAAAAGTTTCTGTTGGCCAGTGAGGCTCCCACCTTCCAAACTTTTGTTGGCCAATGAGGCTCCCACCTTCCAAATGTTTCTGTTGACCAGTGAGGCTCCTACTTTCCAAACTTTTCTGTTGGCCAATGAGGCTTCCACCTTCCAAACTTTTCTGTTGGCCAGTGAAGCTTCCACCTTCCAAATATTTCTGTTGATCAGTGAGGCTCCCACCTTCCAAATGTTTCAGTTGGCCAATGAGGCTCCCACCTTCCAAATGTTTCTGTTGGCCAATGAGGCTCCCACCTTCCAAATGTTTCTGTTGGCCAATGAGGCTCCCACCTTCCAAATGTTTCTGTTAACCAGTGAGGCTCTTACTTTCCAAACTTTTCTGTTGGCCAATGAGGCTCCCACCTTCCAAATGTTTCTGTTGGCCAATGAGGCTCCCACCTTCCAAAAGTTTCTGTTGGCCAGTGAGGCTCCCACCTTCCAAACTTTTGTTGGCCAATGAGGCTCTCACCTTCCAAATGTTTCTGTTGACCAGTGAGGCTCCTACTTTCCAAACTTTTCTGTTGGCCAATGAGGCTTCCACCTTCCAAACTTTTCTGTTGGCCAGTGAGGCTCCCACCTTCCAAATATTTCTGTTGACCAGTGAGGCTCCCACCTTCCAAATGTTTCAGTTGGCCAATGAGGCTCCCACCTTCCAAACTTTTCTGTTGGCCAGTGAGGCTCCCACCTTCCAAACGTTTCTGTTGGCCAGTGAGGCTCCCACCTTCCAAACGTTTCTGTTGGCCAGTGAGGCTCTCACCTTCCAAACTTTTCTGTTGGCCAATGAGGCTTCCACCTTCCAAACTTTTCTGTTGGCCAGTGAGGCTCTCACCTTCCAAACTTTTCTGTTGGCCAATGAGGCTTCCACCTTCCAAACTTTTCTGTTGGCCAGTGAGGCTCCCACCTTCCAAACTTTTCTGTTGACCAATGAGGTTCCCACCTTCAAAATGTTTCTGTTGACCAATGAGGCTCCTACCTTCCAAATGTTTCTGTTGGCCAATGAGGCTCCCACCTTCCAAACTTTTCTGTTGGCCAGTGAGGCTCCCACCTTCCAAATGTTTCTGTTGGCCAGTGAGGTTACAAGTGCTTCTATGTGAATACTTGCTCCCCCCTGCCACCCACTGTGGTTTCTCCCACTGGCTCATACATCACTACACGGCATATGAGCCAGAAGGAACCACAGTGGGCAGCAAGGGGAGCATGTAGTCGACTCATCCAACAGCCAATACTTGCAGCTGCTGGGGAATGGAGTTTTGGCAAGTTTTCAATTCATGGGCTGCCAGAAATGTGGTGGAAGGAACCCCATCAGGGGGAGAAAGCTGTCAACTCATCCAGCAGTCAAATCCTTGGGAGCAGAGATTTTGAACAAATAGGCCACCCCGTAAGGTAATTACACTATATGGTCAAAAGTATTTGGACATCTGCCTATGATCATTCTTCCAGAAGCGTATTTGTGAGGTCAGGCACTGATGTTGGACGAGAAGGCCTGTCTCACAGTCTCCGCTCTAATTCTTCCCAAAGGTGGTCTATCGGGTTGAGGTCAACCTCAACTTTGTGGGAACAGTTTTGGGATGGCCCCTTCCTGTTCCAAAATGACTGTACACTAGTGTACAATGCAAGGTCCATAAAGACATGGATGAGCGAGTTTGGGGTGGAGGAACTTGACTGGCCTGTACAGAGTGCTGACCTCAACCCGTTAAAACACCTTTGGGATAAATCAGAGGGGAGACTGCGAGACAGGCTTTTTCATCCACATCAGTGACTGACCTCACCAATGCGCTTCTGGAAGAATGGTCAAACATTCCCATAGACACACTCCTAAACTTGTGGACAGCCTTCCCAGATGAGCTGTTATAGCTGCAAAGGGTGGGCCAATAGACATGTGCACACTGACATTTTTCATTTCGGAATTTAGTTTTCATCCGAAAAATAAATGTATTTAGTTACTCCCGAAATTATTTTTTATTTATTTTGTTTTGTTAAAAAATACATTTGTCTGAAAAGCCGAATTAAGGCTGAATCTGTCAATTGAAGGCTTATGGTGTCTGTCGGATGTTCTAAGAAGATTTAACGAAGCAGCTAAATGAAAGGGGGTGTGGTTAGAGTCTGAGATGAATGATGGAAGGAAAGAAGAAAGTAAGAAAGAGAAAAGAAAGAAAGAAAAAGAAAAGAAAGAAAGAAAGAAAGAAAGACCCAGATCCTGCACCACAATAGAATTATGTGTATTGCAGAAAGTTTAATAATCAGCAGATAAAGATACTTCAAACACCTTGGATTAGGGCTTCAATCATCCTGGCACCATGGTTGTTATGGTGTCATGATGATCGAAGCACATTGGCCCAGATTCACAAAGCACTTACGCCGACGTAAGTGCAAATGTGCGCCCGTAAGTGCAAATTTGCGCCCACGTATCAGTGCGCCAGACCCACAAACCTAAAAACTGGCCACCCTACGCCGACGTAGCTTACATACGCCGGCGTAGCGTGGGCGCACTTTTCGTCTGGACGCATGTTGCTGCTCCTATTGATTAGGCATTCAAACATGCAAATGAGGGAAATACGGCGATTCATGAACGTACGTGCGCCCCGACGCATGCTGCGCGAGGTGCGCGTAAATTGTACGTCTGGTGTAAAGTTATTCCCCATAGATGAGGCACAACCCGGCAACATACATGGAAAGGTCTGCACCAGAGAACACAGGCCGGCGTATTGGGTGTACATTACGTTCACGGCGTACGTGGTGATCTGGCGTAGCTTAGGCATTTGTGCCGGCGTGGTTGTGAGCATGCGCATAAGGGTGCTGTTTCATGCGTCCATGTCATGGCGCATGCGCAGTTCGTGATACGCCGGGCGTAAAACACTGCACCATGCTCAGACCATCATTTGCATGGGGTCACTCCCACTTCCACCTATGCCGGCCTGCGCCTTCGAAACTTACGTCACGCCGACGCAGCGTTGGGAGCAATAGCTTGCTAAATGCAGTGCGCGCCTCTCCGCGCTGCGTCGGCGCAGCGTACGACGTTTGCACTACGACGGCGTAATGTGCGCCCAAATCTGGGACTTGTGTGTATATAAACCTTTTTTTTTAAGGTGACCCAGAGGTGACAGGGTCACGTTGGACTGTTGTGAAAGGCCAGTAGATCTCATTGCTGCATGACGAGACCTTTTAATTACAACAGGCACAAGTGGTTGGATTGGGGTTGGAAAAGTCAACAGGGATCCTGGTTAGCAGCATCCATAAAGAGTTAGCACTTCGTTAGAATGTTTTCAACACTTTGCAAATGTTTTTGACTGAGGCTGTGTGACTCTTGGATGGTCCGTTGATCAGGAGGAGTAGAAGGTGGTTTGTGGTGCAGGCGTTCCTCTATTTCTCTGCCACAAAATTCTTCTCTCACCAGAAGGCTCCTTGGGATAATATGTGTCGTCTGGGAAGGACTGTTATTTACTATAAGAGAGTACCCCATAAACTCTGGGAAGGTTTGTTACTTTGCACGCTATAAGATCACTTGCCCCCCCTAGAGGAGATCACACAGCAGATAACTAGTAATATAAATCCTGTATTTCTACTTTTCAAGTCACATTTTTGAAAATCCCTCTCTATGTTTGTTTTGTGTTCCCATTCACACGGCGTACCTAAAAAATAATTAAAAATATATTTTTTTCCTTTTAGATGCTAGGAGAAGCTCTCAATGGTGCACACGTGTAGTGGTGTCCCTGCACTTGTAGTCCATTGGTGAAAGTAGGGTGATGACATTTCCAAACTACCATTCAGGGACACCCTCCCTTCCCAAAAATCAGTTTGTGCTGTAACGAATCACAGCACAGTAATTGGACCCAAGAGGCGGAAAAAATGATTTCTCCAATCACAAGCAGAGGGCGGGGATTGTGCTCCTCCAGGCATTCCCGGCCAGGACAAGTACTGTCAGTGAGTAAAGCAGTGATGTGGCGGCCTTTTTTGAGGGCATAAGATTGGCAATCCGGGACACGTGGTCATCCTAGGTCAGGGGTGCCCAACCAGTGGCCCGGGGGCCACATGTTGCCCGTGGAGCCCTCTGATGTGGCCCTCAGCCTCCTACTCTGGGATGGGTTGGCAAGCCCAGATCACGGGTTGCCGAACTACCATCCTAGAGCAGCAGTTTTGTGAATGAAGCTGCTGGAAGGGGAAACAAGCACTGAGCCATAGACTTCTGTTATTACCTGCGGGTTTGTTGCACTTTCAGAAAGTGTGCCACACCTGCAGGATATAAAAGACGTTTACGGCAAAGTGCAGCTAACCGGCAGAAAATCAACAGGTGCACTGCGCTGTAACCGCAGTTTGGGGCAATCACAGTGCATCAGTGTGAAAGCAGCCTTGGGGCCCTTTCACATGATCGTTCAGACCCAATCGGACTTAATATTCACCTTTATGGAGCAGCAGATGTAAACAGAATTGTGTTTGTTTACACTCGCCTATCTAAAAAAATAGAAAGGCATCTGCCCCCTTCCGTCTGAGAATTGGATTGGGCCAGAGGGCCTATAGAGTAGAGTGGGCCGTGTCCATGGACACTGACTTGTCATGCTCCCGCTCCGCTCATTGTGACCCGTGACCATTTACCAGTTCGCTTAAGTGGCCCTCGCTCTTCAAAAGGTTGGGCACCCCTGCCCTAGGTGAAAGTCAATTCCTCTGTATGGAGCCAATACTGGAAGAATGGTCTACAGGAGCTGGCGCCTTGAACCCACGCTCCACTGATCGTGGTTGCAGTGCTTTGCAGTAGGGATGAAGTAGGGATGTCGAAAAATAATAATAAGGTTATCAGTGTTTTGCCAATAGAAAAAAAAGGAGCCAATAATGGCCACCGAAAAAACATGCGCAATTTTTGCGCGATTTTCATAGGTCATGTTACTCAAAAAATGCATAAAAAACGCAGCACGGGTGCGGTTTTGCTGCGTTTTGCAATAAAAGCGCAACGGACCAGTGTGAAGACATACACAGATTTTAGAGTAATGCATTTTTCCTGCCCTATTTTAAACACAAAAGGGCTTTAAAAACGTTTATTTAAAAAGTCTTATATAGTACAATTATATATATAAAAAAAAGATATATATTTTTTACCCACTTGCTGACCGCTGCACGCCGATATACGTTTGCAGAATGGCAGCGGTAGGCAAATGGATGTACCCGTATGTCCCCTTTAAGAAGCCATGCGGTGGGCACGTGCGCACGTCCGCCACACTCTCCGTGACCGTGAGTCCTGCAAACTCGATGTTGGACGGTGGGCCGCGATCGTGTCACGGAGAGGCAGAATGTGTAAACAAGGCATTTCCCTGTTCTGCCTTGTGACAGGACACTGATCTACTGCTCCCTTTCTTTGGAAGCAGTGATCAGTGTCATGTCACTGGTAGCCCAGCCCCCCACAGTTAGAATCACCCCCTGGGACACACTTAACCCCTTCCTGCCCCCTACTGGTTAACCTCTTCACTGCCAGTGTCACTTACACAGTAATCCGTGCATTTTTATAGCACTGATCGCTGTATAAATGACAATAGTCCCAAAATAGCGTCAAAAGTGTCCGATGTGTCCGCCATAATGTCGCAGTCATGATAAAAATCGCATATCGCCGCCATAACTAGTAAAAAAAAAATATATAATAAAAATGCCAAAAAACTATCCCCTATTTTGTAGAGGCTATAACTTTTGCGCAAACCAATAAATACGCTTATTACGATTTTTTTTTTCAGTTTAGGCCGGTACGTATTCTACATATTTTTGGTAAAAAATAAATAAAGCGTATAGTGATTGATTTGCGCAAAAGTTATAGCGCCTACAAAATAGGGGATTAAATGATGACATTTGTTTTTATTATTTTTGTTTTACTAGCAATGGCGGCAATCTGCGGTTTTTGTCAGGACTGCTATATTCCGGTAGGACACATCGGACACTTTTGACACATTTTTGGGACCATTCACATTTATACAGCGAACAATGCTATAAAACTGCACTGATTACTGTATAAATGTGACTGGCAGGGAAGGGGTTAACACCAGGGGGGCGAGGAAGGGGTTAAATGTGTTCCCTGCTAGGTGATTCTTACTGTGGGGGAAGGGGACTGACTGGGGGAGGTGACTGATGGTTGTCCCTATATACAAGGGACACACTATCGGTCTCCTCTCCCTGACAGGACATGGAGCTCTGTGCTCCACGTCCCTGTCTCTGTGACTGCCGATCGCGGGTGCCTGGAGGACATTGCCCCCGCCAGGCACGCGCATCAGCACCTGAGTGACACGGCGGGCACGCGCTCCCAAGCGGCAGGAGGCCGTATATTAACCACTTCCTTACTGGGCACGTATACCCCTTCCTGACCAGGTGAAATTTCAGCTTCTGGCACTGCGTCGCTTTAACTGACAATTGCGCGGTCGTGCGACGTGGCTCCCAAACAAAATTGGCGTCCTTTTTTCCCCACAAATAGAGCTTTCTTTTGGTGGTATTTGATCATCTCTGCGGTTTTTATTTTTTGCGCTATAAACAAAAAAAGAGCGACAATTTTGAAAAAAAGTCAATATTTTTTACTTGTTACTATAATAAATAGCCCATTTAAAAAAAAAAAAAAAAAAAAAAAAATGTTTTCCTCAGTTTAGGCCGATACGTATTATTCTGCATATTTTTGGTAAAAAAAAAAAAAAAATCGCTATAGTTATAGCACTTACAAAATAGGTGACAGAATTAGTATTCATTTTTATTATTACTTGTTTTTACTAGTAATGGCGGCGATCTGCGATTTTTATTGGGACTGCGACGTTATGGTGGACACATCGGACACTTTTGACACCTTTTTGGCGCCATTCACATTTATACTGCGATCAGTGCTATAAAAATGCACCGATTACTGTATAAATGTGACTGGCAGTGAAGGGGTTAACACTAGGGGGGCATGGGAGGGGTTAAATGTATTCCCTGGGTGTGTTCTAACTGTGGGGGGAGGGGGGGTGACTGGGGGAGGTGACCGATGCTGTGTCCCTATGTACAAGGGACACAGATCGGTCTCCTCTCTCCCCTGACAGGACATGGATCTCTGTGTTTACTCACAGAGATCCATGTCCTTGTCCCTGTAACCATCGATTGCAAGTGCCTGGCGGACATCGCGGCCGCCGGGCACGCGCATCCGTATCTTGCACGCCCTCTAGTGGCCAGGATAAGCGCAGGACGCATATATGCGTCCAGTCAGAGATTTAGCAGCACCCGACGGCCGCATATATTCATACGGCCGTCGGGAAGTGGTTAACAGTCTCCCATCATTTTAGAGCCACCTTGTGGCCGTAAATAGGATGGGAAGAGGTTAAAAAGGGGAAAAGAGTATTTATATAAACAAATGTTTTACCTTTCATTTCTATTTTAAACTGAATGTGTAGAATCACTTTAAGGTTGTGAAAATTCATTCTATTCATCCAATGTGAGCTGTGTCTTTGACCTCTAATGTACCGGTAATTGTTTACTCATCCCGTTATTTGTGGGCTCCATTCTTGCTGGTGGCTTTTTACTGACATTCTATGTTGTTGTCTCTTGTATAGTTGTGGTGTACTCGCTCCATTCCTCTATGTATGTGCTCTGTGTTTTACCACAACCCCCCCTCCCGGATACATACTGGACAAAGGAGGTGGTGAGTAATGATGGAGAAGTGGAAATCATGAGGATGAATCAGAAGATAAAGGGGAAGAAACCACCCAGTGACAACACAGGCAGTTTGAATATGCACCTCATATTTGGTGCAAAGCAACCATGACATCTGCAGTGAAGTCCAACTGAACTTTGAGTTTAAATCAACTAACAGTCCTGTCCTCCTAAAGCCTGAAGGACAGTAAATTGGTGCTTTGCTTAGAAAGTTTGGAGACCCCTGGTGTAGGCCATTTACATACATCCCAAAAAACTACAAGAGATGATATCATCCCATCCTGTTGTGTTGCTTATGTAGCGCCCCCTTACTTTCTGTAGGGGTGTTACGCTAAAGTTAGTGGGGAATGGGAGAGTTACGGGGCTCCCATTCACAATTTGTCATATTTAGGCTGCTGTCATTCCCAGATCTGTCCTGTGGGTCGGTCTGCGTTCCAGGGGTGTGTTTCCACCCCTGGGCGACAGCTGGCGCTAGAGGGGTTCTGGCGGACTCGTTTTCCTCAGCAGCCAATCAGAAGGGTTGGTTCCCTGGCTAAGGCATGCTGAGGGAGGCTATATCTGGGGCAGCCGCCTTGGCCTGAGGGCCGTTTTTGCTTTCTGCGGGGTCCGAGTCCCAGGTGCGCCACCCACCTTCAGGGTGCGCGCATCCATGGACCCCTGGCCGAAGTTGCGCACCATGCAGAGCTCTTCTCTGACATAGAGAGGGATCCCAGTAGCTGCTGGGTCCCAAACCTTTTCTGAAAGGATCCCAGGCTGGGAGCTGTACGGTGGGGGATCGTCTTGAGGAGAACCCGGAGGCAGGTGATCCGATAGGGCTTGAACGAACCATCGGGGATCCAGTGACTCTAACTAAATCTATTGGGAAGACTTGCTCATTTCAATTTCACGCTCACTCAAGTACTAGGCCTGTGGCAGAGGCCCGAGCCAGGCCTGTGGCAGAAGCCTGGTCCTCCCAACATTTGCAAGTGACGTTCTGGCTGCCAGGCCTGTGGCAGGGGTCTGTCTGGGGGCACTTTACCCATTCCGACTCGAGTGGCGACGAACTGAGTTCATCATTGCGGAGAGCAAGACTGCTCCCTTTCTTCTTCATATCCAAGGCCTAATACTCAAGCTCTCTCTTTCTGCTCATCAACCTTTCCTGTCCTGTACCATGTTGGTGAAGGCCATGTTGGGCCTTGGAATAAAGCATTGAAGAAAACCCAACTAAAGACTGGACATTCGCTCTCTGTTTCAATTCCCAAATATCACCCCTAGACATCTGCCAGGTAACACAACACGCCGATCCCGCTTATACTCAGCGGCTACTGAATGGGGTAGCGCTACACTCCCAGCTGTTTACCCCCACCATCACAGGAACAAGCTCTCAAACCCTCGCACATGTGTGCTCCACTATCTCCTCTCTTGCAGCATCACTTAGATCTGCTGTGGCAGGGGAGAGAAAGAGCATGCAAGGGGGTTTTAAATTATCTGGTAGTATCTAAGAAACATCCTAGCAACAAGGCAAGATGGGTTGCCATTACTGGGAGTATTTTAATCATCCTTAGGGAGGTTCTGTACATAAATGGCCTATGCTTACAGCAGGGGTGAACTGGGCTGGGGGGCAATTTCACCCGTAGGTATGCCTGGGCACATCCTAATCACATTGTGTGGTGCAGATTCCCCCTGATATTTCACCACATCACCTTAAAGGAGCTCACAAAAAAATTGTAAAAATAAATATTTAAAAAAATACAATTGTAAAAATAAAGAATTAATAAAAATAAAAACTGTCCACTGCTCTGATACCATGGTCAATATATATACATGTAGCAAGGTGTCACTTTGTGAACGTAGCTTATAGACTACAGTTTGTGCCTAAAAGGAACTCGGCTCCCTCTGGTGTTTAATTAATTTATTGCTGCAGTTTGTTCAGTTCAGCTATATGGGACCAATGCATGATGGGCATTGTAGTAGAGAGAGAGACAGAGACTCTATTACTGTGAATTAGATAGACTACAATGCCCACAGTGCCGCTGTGCTATCAACGTGCATTGCGCCATGCACAGCCTGCTGGGAGAGAGAGTATTTAAGGCGAGGGAAGGCTTTGTTCCGGCCTCTTGGGACGTCATCTCTCAAGAGGCAAGTGGCCCTCATTGAGTGACTTTAGGCCGGAGAAGCCTGTGCCTAAAGTTTCGGAGACTGGATCGCCTGACGGAGGGATCCTTTCCACAGCTTTGCTGACTGGGCTTGGGAGGAGAACCGACCCACGCTTCACAGCATCCGGAGTTGCCTAGCCACCGACACCTTGTAAGCGTCTGCGTGGAGGACCAGTGACCAGAAGCTGAGGAGAGACTGAGAGCCAGGAGAGTCCAGATGGAGCATACCGGCGAGGCGAGGCCTCATTTGGTGAGAGGGCACCTGCCCACCAATATAAATAACTGTGTTGCAGGAAGGTGATTCCTATAGTCTCACTTACACTTTCTGGAAGTTGCCAGTAGGGACACATTGCACCCCGGAGTGACATTTCGCTTTGGAAGGATCAGCGCCTTTATTGCCCTTACACTACATACTTTAAGTGTTTGTTCTTTTTTACATATCTCTTGTTGGATTACAAATTACTAAAGTGCACCAACTAAAGCTAGCAGAAGATTACCCTGAACTTGAAGGAACAATCATTAATTCAGTTTGTTGTTTTTAGCTGATAGAGCAGGACACGTGTCGGTGGAACTGTCCATTAGAGGGAGCCAAAGATCATACAAACTCATGTGATATAATGGTCTGTATTCATTTATATAGTCATTTGCTATTTTGGGCAGTTGGGTGAGACCTGGTGGAGAGGTATCCCATTGCTGGAATCTTTGCATTGGGGAATTGCTCCACTGTGTACTTACTCAGGTCCGACCTTAGGTTGTGTTACTAGAACCTTTTTGTATAGCCTAATTCCGAAACTGTTGTAGAACTTTATACCATTGACTCTTACAGGGCTCTGTTTGTCAAAGCCACATTTAGTTACCTGTATAACCTTGTTTCTTTTCTTCACCAAGTAAATTACTCATCCTTGGTTAAGTTATCTCTTATGTGAGACTTTGTCTGTTGCATGTGTGGAGCAGGAAACCAGCAACAAGAAACTAGTTTTCATTAACACATATACTGGTTACTCGCCAGGCCTTAAGAGTTACTTGCGACCAGTTGCCCGCCCCTAACCCTGCCCCTAAATGCCCTCGTAAATCATCATATTTTTCCAGATCATACACAGGTATGCCATGATTTTCAAATGCCCCCCAGTTCTCTCATCTCTTACAAATGCCCCCAGCTTTCTCACCAATGTCCCCTCTGCTCTCATCAATGTCTCCTCCAGTTCTATCATCAATGCCCCCCCAGCTCTCTCACCAATGCTGCCCCCAGCTCTCTCACCAATGCTGCCTCCAGCTCTCTCACCAATGACCCCCAGCTCTCTCACTAATGACCCCCAGCTCTCTCACTAATGACCCCCAGCTCTCTCACTAATCCCCCCAGCTCTCTCACTAATCCCCCCAGCTCTCACTAATCCCCCTAGCTCTCTCACTAATCCCCCCAGCTCTCTCACCAATGTTAGCCCTAGCTCTCTCACCAATGTTTGCCCCAGCTCTCTCACCAATGTTGGCCCCAACTCTCTCACTAATCCCCCCAGCTCTCTCACCAATCCCCCAGCTCTCTCACTAATCCCCCCAGCTCTCTCACCAATGTTGGCCCTAGCTCTCTCACCAATGTTGGCCCCAGCTCTCTCACCAATGTTGGCCCCAACTCTCTCACTAATCCCCCCAGCTCTCTCACTAATCCCCCAGCTCTCTCACTAACCCCCCAGCTCTCTTACTAACCCCCCAGCTTTCTCACCAATGTTGCCCCCAGCTCTCTTACTAATCCCCCCAGCTCTCTCACTAATCCCCCCAGCTCTCTCACTAATCCCCCCAACTCTCACTAATCCCCCTAGCTCTCTCACTAATCCCCCCAGCTCTCTCACCAATGTTGGCCCTAGCTCTCTCACCAATGTTTGCCCCAGCTCTCTCACCAATGTTGGCCCCAACTCTCTCACTAATCCCCCAGCTCTCTCACTAATCCCCCCCAGCTCTCTCACCAATGTTGGCCCTAGCTCTCTCACCAATGTTGGCCCCAGCTCTCTCACCAATGTTGGCCCCAACTCTCTCACTAATCCCCCCATCTCTCTGACTAATCCCCCAGCTCTCTCACTAACCCCCCAGCTCTCTTACTAACCCCCAGCTTTCTCACCAATGTTGCCCTCAGCTCTCTTACTAATCCCCCCAGCTCTCTCACTAATCCCCCCCAGCTCTCTCACTAATCCCCCCAGCTCTCTCACCAATGTTGGCCCTAGCTCTCTCACCAATGTTGGCCCCAGCTTTCTCACCAATGTTGGCCCCAACTGTCTCACTAATCCCCCCCAGCTCTCTCAATAATCCCCCAGCTCTCTCACTAATCCCCCCAGCTCTCTCATCAATGTTGGCCCCAGCTCTCTCATCAATGTTGGCCCCAGCTCTCTCACCAATGTTGGCCCCAGCTCTCTCACTAGTCCCCCAGCTCTCTCACTAATCCCCCAGCTCTCTCACTAACCCCCCAACTCTCTTACTACCCCCCCAGCTCTCTCACCAATGTTGCCCCCAGCTCTTACTAATCCCCCCAGCTCTCTTACCAATGTTGCCCCCAGCTCTCTCACCAATGGTGCTCTCAGCTCTCACAAATCCCCCCTCAGCTCTGTCCCCTCTTGGAAAAATAGAATGCAGCCGGCACCGTGTGTGTTTTTTTCTTCAGCACAGTGCCGCTGACAGAGCTCCGACTGTCGTGACTGTAGTACAGAGCTGAGGAGAAGTTTCACTACACGTCACCCGGCTCCATGCTGCAGTCCTGACAGTCTGAGAAAGACGGTGCCTCGGACGGCAACAAAAGCAATGCGGGCAGTTACATCGCCGGCACACCCACCAGCAAATGTGGGGCATATGCTCTGGGCGCCTGGCGCTCGCACAAAAAAGTTGTCTCTACGAAAACATGATGGGGCTGCAGGATTCCTTACCACAGGAGCCGCTGATTCCGAGGCAAAAAGCGGGAGCGGGAGCAGGAGCAGAAGGCGGTGTCAGTGTCTGCATTGAGGAGAGGGGAAAGCAATGATTGCCGGCAAGCCATGACGTTTTTGGGTTATCCCCTCAGTATCCAGCGGGCGCCTCTTCTCCTCCCTCAGCAGCATCCTGGTTGCTTCTGCCTGCTCCACTCGCCCTACCTAATAACAATACTATACATTACTATACCCAGCCCTACCTAAATATCCACTCGCCAAATGCGAGCAGGCGAGTGGAATTTTGAGGGCTGGGTAGAGTACTGTATGGTATTATTGTGGTTCTCTACTCCTAGTGGGTCCCACAATCAAGTTATTATCCAGGTGTGCCAGGGGAGGGTTCGAGACAAATTTCTGGGGTTGACAGGCAGAGTGCAGACCCAAAACTAACCAGCAGCTCCTACGGGGGTAGTGCTACATACACATGCACATGCATGTGTGTTTGAGCTTTGGGGTGCACACCCTAATGCAATAGTCTGTGCACAACTCTGCACCATCTGCTACATGGCAACGCGTTTCTCTGCATGTTGGGACAGCAGAACTTTTTACGTTTTCCCAACACACATAGCTATAAACCGAGCCTGAATGGAGATGAAACAAGATACATTACATTCCAACATTAAATTACAACAAGATTACATTACATCAGGGACACTTGCTATTGCTGTCTCAGCGCCGAACGGCAGGCACATGTCGGAATTATAGCTTATAAACCATAAAAATACAGTAATTCATCTGTAATTCATTACAGGTCTGTGAGTGATCACAGACCAAAAAATTAGCTGAAACAATAAGGGCAAGTGCACATGACCTTTTCCTTTTTTTTCATCTTGGCTTTTAAACAGAAGTCTGCAAAGTTTCCCATTTAACAAGGAACTAGAAAACCACCACAAGGCATTTAATAAGCATTTATTTAGTGCCTGCAGATTGCAATCCAAAAGTCAACCTCTTCTTTTAACCACATAAAGACCAGGCTTTTTCTGACACTTTGGGCCAGATCCACAAAGATCTGCCCCGGCGCATCGTATCTGAGATACGCTACGCCGCCGTACCTTACCTGGCTTTAGTTCGAATCCATAAAGATTTTGCGCCGTAAGTTACGGCGGCGTAGTGTATCTTAAGCGGCGTAACGGCGCGGAATTCAAGTTGGGGCGGGTGTTTCTTTCAAATGAAGCGCATCCCCGCGCCAATCAAAATGCGCATGCTCCGTTCAGAAATTTCCCGCCGTGCATTGCGCTAAATTACAGTACGTCGCAACGACGTTATTTTTTTTTACTAGCGTGAATTATGTCCATTCCTATTCACAAACGACTTACGCAAAAATAAAAAATAAATCAAACTTCGACGCAGGAACGACGGCCATAATTAACATGGCAAGTCTAACTATAAGCCGCAAAAAAGCAGCTTTAACTATAAGCCGGAAAAAGCCGACTACAGACGCCGTAAGAGAATGCGCCGGCCGCGCGTACGTTCGTGGATTGTCGGAAATAGCTAATTTGCATACTCGACGCAGAAAATGACGAGAACTACACCCAGCGGACGCCAAAGTATTGCATCTACGATCCGAAGGCGTACGCCTGTCGGATCGAACCCAGATGCCATCATATCTTGGTTTGAGGATTCAAACTAAGGATACGACGCGGGTAATTTGAAAGTACGCCGGCGTATCAGTAGATACACCGGCGTACTCTCTCTATGGATCTGGCCCTTTTTGTTTACATTTAAAAATCTGTATTTTTTTCTAGAAAATTACTTAGAACCCCCAAACATTATATATGCATTTTTTTTTTAACAGAGGCCCTAGATAATAAAACCCTTTTTATTGTGGAAAAAAAAAAACTTTTGTGAACTTTAATGCACACAAACACATAGGGCCAGATTCAGGTAGATGGGAGCATCTTTGCTCTGGAGTAACGCTTCTCATTTACGTTACTCTGCCGAAATTTTAGGAGCAAGTGCTGTTATTCAGGAAGCACTTGCTCCTAAAGTTGCGTCAGCGCATCGCAAATGAGCCAGCGGAATTCAAATTAGGCGGGTACGGGGCGTGTAGTATTCAAACTAAGCGCGATCCCGCGGCGAACGTACTGCGCATGCGTCGAGTGTCAATGCATCCCAGTGCGCATGCTCCAAGTTCTGTCAGTGAACGTCAATGACGTCACGTCCCCATTCATAAATGTTTTACGCAAACGACGCGATTTTTTTTTTTCCGACGCGATGACGACGGCTATACTTAACATAGGATACTCCACTAGGGGGCTGCTTTATCTTTACATCGCGTATCGCTTCCGGAAACGTCGTAAAGTCACTGCGTCGCGCCCGAAAACGATCGTGAATTTCCGACTCCCCCTGATTAACATATTTTTTCAGCGTTAATCAGCGGGAACGCCCCCGGCGCCATTTTTAAGTTAAGTAACGATGCGATGGCGAAATTCAATTACGCCGATCGCATCGGAACTCCAACCCAGGCGTTTCTTGTTTTCTGGTTATAGAAAACAAAAACGCCGGCTTAAAGTGACAGTTAGGCTGGCGGATCACTGGATACGCCAGCCTAACTCTTCATGAATCTGGCCCAATATAGGGCCAGATTCAGGTAGAGTTAGGCTGGAGTATCTGTGATCCGCCAGCCTAACTGTCACTTTAAGCCGGCGTTTCTGTTTTCTGTAACCAGAAAACAAGAAACGCCGGGTTGGAGTTCCGATGCGATCGGCGCAATTGAATTTCACCATCGCATCGCAACTTTAATTTAAAAATGGCGCCGGGGGCGTTCCCACTGATTTACGACGAAAAAATATGTTAATCAGCGGGAATCGGCAATTCACGATTGTATTCGGGCGCGACGCAGTGACTTTCCGACGTTTCCGTAAAGATAAAGCAGCCCCCTAGTGGAGTATCCTATGTTAAGTATAGCCGTCGTCATCGCGTCGGAAAAAATAATAATCGCGTCGATTGCGTAAAACGTTCATGAATGGGGATGTGACGTCATTGACGTTCACTGACAGAATTTGGAGCATGCGCACTGGGATGCATTGACACTCGACGCATGCGCAGTACGTTCGCCGCGGGATCGCGCATTGTTTAAATAATACACGCCCCGTACCCGCCCAATTTGAATTCCGCCGGCTCATTTGCGATGCGCTGCCGCAACTTTAGGAGCAAGTGCTTCATGAATAACAGCACTTGCTCCTAAAATTTCGGCAGAGTAACGTAAATGAGAAGCGTTACTCCAGAGCAAAGATGCTCCCATCTACCTGAATCTGGCCCATAATGTTTAATTTGTTGGTAAAATATTAAATATGGTGGTATTTTGAGTAAATAGATACCATACATGTCATGCTTTAACCACTTAAGGACCAAGCCTCTTTCTGAGATTTGGTGTTGACAAGTAAAAAACATATTTTTTGCTCGAAAATTACTTAAACCCCCAAACAATTTCATAGCACCCCCCGCTCAACAACTTCGGCGGATGGATGTAATTTTCGGCAGCCCCAAGCCCCTCCCGCTCAACAACTTCGATGCTCCACTGCAGTGGAACGGGCCCCAAAATTATTGAAGACGGTAATAAGTCCGTCGGCCAGCAGTTGCCCGCCCCGCTCAACAACTTATCAGTCGACGGATCCCCCTTAACAAGTATGATCGGTTGTCGCACAACCCCCCACCCCCCCCTCAACAACTATGATCGGTCGGCGGTAACAACCCACCCCCTGCTTCTCTGCTCCAGGAGGCCCATTTGATTATTAAGCCCAGGGGCCCCCACCACCCTGCTTGTAATAGCCCTGCAGCAGCTTACTAGCCACTCAATTACATTACAAGCAGAGGGAGGGGACAACCGACCCCTCCGCCCACAACCCTCCACGGCTCTCTTGTGCTCTCCCATCACTCCGGGAGACCCAAGCAACCAGACAGCCAAGCAAAGGGATTGGCTGTTCGTAACAGGAAACCGGAAGCAATGACATTCAGTCCGGTTATACTCGGAAACCACCTGTGCCCGTTTTAAAAATCAAAAGCATTAAAAAACTCAGATCTTGGTGTTTTGAATGCTCTTAAAGGGGTGTTCCAGCCCTAAGTTGTGTTTATTAAAAGTCAGCAGCTACAAAAAGTGTAGCTGCTGGCTTTTAATAAACACTCACTTACCTGCTCCTACGTTCCAGCGACGCGCCGACCGGGGCTCCGCTCCTCTCCCCCCCTGCCCGGCCGGCGTCTCCATCCTGACTGTGGGCACCCAGCCGTGACAGCCTTCGGCTTCACGGCCGGGCACCCACTGCGCATGCGCGAGCCGTACTGCGCATGCGTGCGCGGCGCGGCTCGCCGCTGATTGGAGAGGCGATCGCATGGGACCTGTCAGTGTCCCATGTGATCGCCTACAGGGAGGGGCTGGTGTAGGCGATTAAGGCTTAATCGCCTAACCAGCCCCTCGGCGGAAGCAGGAAGTGGGACAGGAAGTCCCACTCCTACTGAAGCCCCCACTCCCCCCCCAAAAAAATTACATGCCAAATGTGGCATGTATGGGGGTGAGGAGTGGAGTAAGCAAAGGTCGATTTTTTGGGTGGAACACCCCTTTAAGTCCAGAAGAGGGATTTGTGGTCAAATAGACCTCAGATCTCTCCATAAAGAGTTCCTGTCACATGCCTATTGCTGTCACAGGGACATCCCTGTGACAACAATAGGCATGTGACTTGTGACAGCAATAAAAGTGATAAAAAATAAATAAAATAAAGCAATAGTGTAAAACTAAAATAAATGAATAATTGAAAAAATAAATAAAGTTGCTCCATCCTCCCGTGCCAAAAGCGCCTGTCGGTCCTGCACGCACGCGAACAGCGTAAGGTATCACCGATAACATCAGATCATGGGCAGTAATCCGAGCACCAGACCTTCTCTGTAAATATAAAGTGGTAACCCGTAAAGGCTTTTTAAGTGTCGCCTATAAGTAGTAGAATGCACATCGCTTGTCACCGTTGCGCGGGCGTGCGCGATTAAATATTTTTTTTTAGATGGAGGGCATTTGATTTTATCCTTGCCTAGGGCAGCACAAAATCAAAATACACCACTGGGTAATGCCCACATGTGATGCTGAGCCTCACAATAGAAAGAACTGAAAGCCAATGAATAAAGGGGACGGGCCAGGGAGCTCACAGTGCGCAGTGAAATGAGAGGAGTCTGTACACCTGTGCAAGACCGAAGGAAAGGCTGGAGGTCAGATTTAATATGTTTCAGACTTTTTTCCTTTCCCCAAAATTTGCATCCAACTTCCTGTTTAATTTGGAGTCAGCGCTAATTTTCCCTGACACGCTTGTTTTATAGGTTCCTGATACTAAATATAGAGGAATGTGCGGAGTTGGCGTCTCCAGGGAGGCGTTGTAATAACATCCACACTTATTTATTTACTGATTGCGTCACTTCTCCTCTCCACTTGTAAAGAGAAATGTAGAGGAAACGTGTGTATTGTGGTGACAGCTGCAGCGACCCGCTTCTTCTTCTCCGAGGAGGAGACCAAGGCCAGTGAAGATTCGGGAACAAGCCAAATGGAAAATGTATCCCAGTCATCTGTTGTGGTTGGAGGAATGGTAGAAAATAATGGTTCCAACCGCTCCTGGAGCTGCCAGTTCTTCTGAAATGACCCATCTCTATTTTTATACTCATTCCCAGAATGAGCTGCATCACGTTGGCAAATAAAACCCCCTTATATTGATTTTATGACCATCATAATTCTAGTAATAAAAGTACAGAAGACGCTCAGAAACCACCTAAAAAGTACAGTAAGTACAGCGAAAACTTTTTCTTTAAAGACTTAAGCCCCGGACCATTACGCTGGTCAAAGACCAGGCCACTTTTTGCGAATTCGGCACTGCGTCGCTTTAACTGACAATTGTACGTTCGTTAGGGTGACCACATTTCCAAACTACCATTCAGGGACACCCATCATTCCCAAAAATCAGCTTGTGCTGTTACGAATCACAATGCAGTGATTGGGCACAAGAGGCGGGATTTATGATTTCTCCAATCACAAGCAGGGGGCGGGATTGTGCTCCTCCGGTAGGGTGACCACATTTCCAAACTGCCATTCAGGCACACCCTGCTTCCCAAAAATCATCTTGTGCTGTAACGAATCACAGCACAGTGATTGGACACAAGAGGCGGGATTTATGATTTCTCCAATCACAAGCAGGGGGCGGGGATTGTGCTCCTCCAGGCATTCCCAGGCAGAGAAAGTACTGTCAGTGAGTAAAGTGATGTGGCGGCCTTTTTTGGGGGCATCAGATTAGCCCGGGGGGTGTCTGTGTCAGTTTCATCCTGGGACACTGTATTGTCCTGGAATGAATGTGCCCGGGACAGACCTGCAAAATGCGGGACTGTCCCGGGCAATCCGGGACACGTGGTCACCCTAGCGGTCGTGCGATGCGGCTCCCAAACAAAATTCACATCCTTTTTTCCCACAAATAGAGCTTTCTTTTGGTGGTATTTGATCACCTCTGTGGTTTTTATTTTTTTTGCGATATAAACGAAAATAGAGCCACAATTGTGAAAAAAAAACAATATTTTTTACATTTTGCTTAAATAAATATCCCTAAAAAATATATAAAAAAAACATATTTTTTCCTCAGTTTAGACCGATATGTATTCTTCCACATATTTTTGGTAAAAAAAATCACAATAAGCGTTTATTGATTTGTTTGCGCAAAAGTTATAGCGTCTACAAATGTTTTATGCCAATTTTTTATTTTGTTTTACTAGTAATGGCGGCGATCATCGATTTTTATTGTGACTGCGACATTATGTCGGACACATCGGACACGTTTGACACCATTGTCATTTTTACAACGATCAGTGCTATAAAAATGCACTGATTACTGTGAAAATGACACTGGCAGTGAAGGGGTTAACCACTAGGTGGCGCAGTAGGAGTTATGTCAGTACTAGGGAGTGATTCACGTCACTAATGACTGTTCACGATCATAGGGAACAGCCATCAGGGACAGTGTCACTAGGCAGAATAGGTGAAGGCCTTGGCCCAGATTCAGAGAGCCATTACGCCTGTCTAACTGGTGTTAGACTGGAGTAATTTCAAATTACGCGCGTTTTCTAGCTAAACCTCAAACCATGAATAGACGGCTGCGGGCTTCAATTCGACTGGATTACGTGTTCATACGCCTTCGGATCTACGCTGCAATAAAATTGCGGGCACTGGGTGGACTTCCTGTCGTTTTCCGCGTTGGGGTATGCTAATGAGCTTTTGCCGGCGATCCCAGAAATTACGATCTTCAATCGCAATCTCTTACGGCACCTTTAGTCATCTTTTATTTGCGTAACACTATACCAGCTTTTTGCTGCTCTAATATTAGACAGCCCATGTTAAGTATGGCCGTCGTTCCCGCGTCGAATTTCTACGTTTTCCGACGTCTTTTATTATTTTTTACGTAAGTCGTCCGGGAATAGGAATGTTCGTAAACGACACTACTCAAACAATGAATGACGTAACGACGTGATTTCGCGCAATGCACGGCGGGAAATTTCTGAATGGAGCATGCGCAGTTCGATCGCCGTGGGGACGCGCTTAATTTAAATGCTTCACGCCCCCTAATCGCGTATTTCTATTACGCGGCTAGAAATAGACTACGCCGGATTTGGTGGATTCGGTGTAGAGCCTGGTAAAATACAGCAGCGTAGAGTATTTCGATTACGCAGCGCAATATTAAGTGTATGTGAATCTGGCCCCTTGTTTTTACAAAGCCATCCCTCTGTTCTGCCTTTGCCGACCGCAATCACTTGCCACCCGGGAATATGGAGTTCCCAGGACCCGCGAACACGTTCATGAGGCACGCGGTGGGCGGCAAATTAAAAGGGACGTACCTGTGCGCTAATCTGACTGCCCTTGCCATTCTGTCGACGTACATCTGCGTGCGGCGGTCGGCAAGTGGTTAAGCAGTACATAGCTGGGGCGGAAGGATTAGAACTTCTGTCAGGTTTTAGGTTTACTTCAAAAACCGCTCAGTACAAATGGTCCCCTCAATACAGACCCCCAGTACAGACTCACCCCCCCCCCCCAACACAGACACCTCAGTTCAGATGGATCCCCCCAACACAGACCCCCAGTACAGATGCCCCCCTCAATACAGACGCCTCAGAACAGAGCCCCAGTGCAGACAGCCCCCCCAAGCACAGACCCCCTCAGAGCAGACAGTCCCCTCAATGCAGACCCCCAGCACAAATTAACCCCCCTAGCACAGACACCTCAGTACAGATGGTTCCTCCAACACAGAACCCTCAGTACCGACCGACAAGCACAGACCCCCCCCATCATAGACACCTCAGTAGAGATGGTCCCCCCAACACAAACCCCCAGTAAAGACCCCCCCAGCGCAGATTGAGCACCCTAGCACAGGTGTCCCAACACAGGACCCCCAGTACAGACAGCCCCCCAGCACAGACCCCTCAGAACAGGCAGTTGCTTCAAAACAGACCCCCCCAGTACAGACCCCCTCAGCACAGATTGACCCCCCCCCAGCACAGACGCCTCAGTACAGATGGTCTTCCCAACACAAACCTCTCAGTACAAACCCCCCAGCACAGACAGCTCCCCAAGCACAGACCCCTTAGGACAGATTGTCCACTCAACACAGACCCCCAAGAAAAAGTTGAGTCCCCTATCACAGACGTCTCAGTACATATGGTCCCCCCAACACAGAACCCTCAGTACAGACCCCCCCAGCACATATTGCCCCCCAGCACAGACCCCTCAGAGCAGACAGTTCCCCCAACACAGACCGCTTAATACAGAATCCCCCCCAAGTACAGTCACCTCAGTACAGAATGCCTCCTACTATAGACTCCTCAATACAGACACCACTCCCTTGCTCCCCAGTACAGGCCTCTCCGTACTAAAATCTACCTTCCCTCTAGTACAAACCCCTCAGTAGCAGACCTCCCTCCCCATACAGAACCCTCAGTACAGAGAACACCCCCCCTCCACAATTCAGAACCTCTCAGCACAGGCACCCACCTTCAGGTGCAGAACCCTTAGTACAGATTACAGCCCCCCCCCCCCCCAACACTATCACCACTCCCCAGAAAACCAATGGAGTCTTGGAGTGAGAGGAAGTCCTGCTGTTTTGCCCCCAGCAAGTGCACACCCAGAGTGGATTGCACCCCCCTTAGTGCACCACCTTTTCCAGGTTAGTGACTTTAAGTGGTGTAGTTTTATGTGGTTCACTCAGTAAAAGTGCATGTCCATGCAAATAGGGCAAAAAAACAAACAAAACAACACACATGTTATTGGGCTATTTCCTGAGCTGGTAAAATGTTTTTCCATGATATAAAATGGAGCATACTGTATTTGGCCACTAGATGGAACTCAGTATCATGGGAATTTCCTTTGAACCTTATTGACATCTAGTGGATACATTTGGTATTTTCCATTTAAATAGATGAAAAGCATTCAACTAGCACAAGAACCTTTTAATTTTTCTCATACATTTTTTTTATTTAAAATGAAAAAGTGGAAAACATTGATTTAAAACCGAGAAACAAATTGCATTTGGCCATTGGATGGGGCTTTATATCATGTTATCTTATGATACTTAGCATCACCTACTGGCCAAATTCAACATTTTACATTTTAACCACTTCCATACCAGGCACTTACACACCTTCCCGCCCAAGCCAATTTTCAGCTTTCAGCACTGTCGCAATTTGAATGACAATTGCGCGGTCATGCTACACTGCACCCAAACAAAATTGGCGTCCTTTTTTCCCCACAAATAGAGCTTTCTTTTGGTGGTATTTGATCACCTCTGCGGTTTTTTTTTTTTGTGCAACAACTAAAAATAGAGCGAAGATTTTGAAAAAAAAATAAAGTTTTTATTTTTTTCTGTTAATTTTTTTGTAAATGAGTATGTTTTCTCTTTCAATTATGGGCACTGATATGGTGGCACTGATGGGCACCGATGAGGTGGCACTGATGGGCACCGATGAGGTAGTTCTGATGGGCACCGATTAGGTAGCACTGATGGGCACTGATAGGCGGCGCTGGTATTGGGCACTGATGGGCACTCATGGGCGGCACTGATGGGCACTCATGGGCGGCACTGATGGGCACTCATAGGCAGCACTGGGCACTCATAGGCAGCACAGATGGGCACTCATAGGCGGCACAGGTGGGCACTCATAGGCGGCACAGGTGGGCACTGATAGGCGGCACAGGTGGGCACTGATAGGCGGCACAGGTGGGCACTGATAGGCGGCACAGGTGGGCACTGATAGGTGGCACAGGTGGGCACTGGTAGGTGGGCACTGGGCATGGATTGGCACTGTGGGGTGGCACTGACAGACACTGGGGTGGCACTGATGATCACTGAGGGATGGCACTGATGGATCAATGTTGCCAATCAGTGCCCATGTGTGGGCACTGATTGGCATCATTTTTTTTTACTGCCACCCCTTTTTTTTTTTTTGTCATTTTTTTTTTTTCATTTTTTTGTGTCTTTTATTTGTATTTTTTTTATTGTCCTGGTGCTCTAGTGTGGCGATCCGAGGGGGGGCTGCGCTGATAAACAATCAGCGCGAACCCCCCCTGTCAGGAGAGCCGCTGATCGGCTCTCCTGTACTCGCGTCTGTCAGACGCGAGTGAGGAAGAGCCGTCGGCGGCTCTTCCTGTTTACATCGTGATCAGCCGTGATTGGACACGGCTGATCACGTGGTAACGAGGCTCCGCCGGAGACTCGTTACCGAGATCGGAGGTGCAGGGTGTCAGACTGACACCCCGCATCACCGATCGCCGCGCTGCGCGCCCGCACGGGCGCGTGCGGCATGAAATCGTGCTAGACGTTTGAGAACGTCTAGTCACGATTTCATAACCACTTCCCTGCCGTAAATCGGCTATTGGCCGGGCGGGAAGTGGTTAAATAAATGGAAAACATTCCACCAGCACAGGAAATAGCCTAATAATGGGGATGTGAGGAGTTAAGGTGTCACACACTGCTCCTTCATAGATACAGTATGGTGAATATTGTCACCCTATGACAGGAGGTGTGGTCCTGGCAGGATCACCAAGTGAAAATGAAAAAAGCCTGGAATGAAAACTAATGAGGCCATCACATCTAAGGCCTGGTAAGCTGCAATACATGACATTTGAGGGGGTTAAGATACGCTTCAAAACAACCTAATACATTAGGGCAATTATAAAAAATAAAAAACACTGGAGCCATTTCAACCGAAACATTAAGTGTTGCCAACAATGCAATAATAATGTGTCTCTCTGTCCTCATCTTCTAACAGACAAATAGATCTTTTGTTGTGGATTTTGCCCTTGTGTATTAAAGAAAGTTTTGGTCTTCAATTAGCTGATCCCAGTAATTACAGAGAAAATGAAACTTCACTCAGCATTGTGTAACACATCTCACACTTGAACTCTGGTGCAAAAAACAAACAAAAAGAACACACATGTTATTGGGCTATTTCCTATGCTGGTAGAATGTTTTTCCATGATTTAAAATGGAACATACTGTATTTGGCCACTAGATGGAATTCAGTATCATGGGAATTTCTTATGAACCTTATTGACATCTAGTGGATACATTTGGTATTTTTCCATTTAAATAGATGAAAAGCATTCAACTAGCACAAGAACCTTTTAATTTTCTCCTATATTTTTTAATTTTTTAAATGAAAAAGTGAAAAAAAATAGCAAATTGCAAAAAAATTAAGTTTTGGTCTTTAATTAGCTGAGTCAGTAATTACAGAGAAAAGGAAACTTCACTCAGCATTGTGTAACACATCTCACACTTGAACTCTGGGGCAAAAAAAAACACTTGTTATTGGGCTATTTCCAATGCTGGTTAAATATTTTCCCATAATTTGGAACACATCTTACACGTGAACTCTGGTGCAAAAAAAACCTGTATTTTAAAAACTTCTAGTTTGGTTTATACAACTGGATGGGGCTAATAAAAACAGTTAATAATGATTAATCACATATTAAACTAAGTACAGTGGAACCTCGGATTGGGAGTAACGCGGTTAACAAGCTTTTCGCAATACGAGCACTGTATTTTGTAAAATCCTAACTCGGTTTGCGAGTGGGGGGCGCCGGAGGCCAAACAACGCCTACTGTAGCTGATCGGCGCCGTTCAGACCTGTTCGGAAAAAAGACTTGGAAATACTACGTTCCCGAGCCTTTCCAAAATTTGTCGAGGTCAGCCGAGCTGTCCTCGGGCCTTTCCGACGGCTTCCGAGGCTCTCCGGCGCACCCTCCGCCTCTGGCCACATGTGGTATTGCATGCCATTGAAGTCAATGCGGAACAAATTATCATTACGCGCGGTACCTGGCCAGACTGACAGGACTCCAGGAGGAAGGAAGAGGAGCTCGGCCACGCTACAGCCTGGGAAGGGGAAGTTGGAGCCAGGCCAGCTAGGGGCCCCCAGGCAATTGTTTGTTTTGCCTGTCCTGTAGCGACGGGCCTGCCTGCAGGCTACTCAAGTTCCCCCACACCAGCCTTGTCAAACCATGTCTTTATAGAGCTGGAATTGTGCACAAGGACACAGTCATGCTGAAACTAGAAAGGACCTTTCAAAACTGTTGCCAAAAAGTTGGAAGCCTATAATTATTGAAAATGTCTTTGTCCTTAACCACTTCATTACCGGCCCATTGTAATATGACGTCCACAGATGGGATCTCCCATCCTGGGTGGATGTCATATGACGTCCTGGGCTTTGTGCAGTGATATCTGAATGATGCCTGCAGCTAGAGGCATCATTCAGATATCATTCTTTCATGCCGGCGATTCTGTGCACGATAAGGACGATCGTAGCGTAAGTTCCGCCGCTTGATCGTTCTTATAGGCGGTGGGAGGGGACATCCCCCCTTCCGCCACCATCCGGTACTTCTCCGAGCTTTCCCATGCCAAATCATACGATTCTTCCTCAGAAGATCTTTTTCGTCCGATATTCGGCTCGTGTGTACGGGCCATTACTGACCTCATTTGAAAAAATGTTTTTTCAGCTGGCCAAAATTAACTGTCATTTTGTTTGGGGGGGGGGGGGATGCCTGTTTGTTTTTTAGAAAGAAGCATCTGGGTGTGAATTAAATGACACAATGGAAATCAGGAAATTACTGTGCTGATTGAATGTACAGGGAGTGCAGAATTATTAGGCAAGTTGTATTTTTGAGGATTAATTTTATTATTGAACAACAACCATGTTCTCAATGAACCCAAAAAACTCATTAATATCAAAGCTGAATATTTTTGGAAGTCATTTTTAGTTTGTTTTTAATTTTAGCTATTTTAGGGGGATATCTGTGTGTGCAGGTGACTATTACTGTGCATAATTATTAGGCAACTTAACAAAAAACAAATATATACCCATTTCAATTATTTATTTTTACCAGTGAAACCAATATAACATCTCAACATTCACAAATATACATTTCTGACATTCAAAAACAGAACAAAAACAAATCAGTGACCAATATAGCCACCTTTCTTTGCAAGGACACTCATGCAGCCTGCCATCCATGGATTCTGTCAGTGTTTTGATCTGTTCACCATCAACATTGCGTGCAGCAGCAACCACAGCCTCCCAGACACTGTTCAGAGAGGTGTACTGTTTTCCCTCCTTGTAAATCTCACATTTGATGATGGACCACAGGTTCTCAATGGGGTTCAGATCAGGTGAATAAGGAGGCCATGTCATTAGTTTTTCTTCTTTTATACCCTTTCTTGCCAGCCACGCTGTGGAGTACTTGGACGCGTGTGATGGAGCATTGTCCTGCATGAAAATCATGTTTTTCTTGAAGGATGTAGACTTCTTCCTGTACCACTGCTTGAAGAAGGTGTCTTCCAGAAACTGGCAGTAGGACTGGGAGTTGAGCTTGACTCCATCCTCAACCCGAAAAGGCCCCACAAGCTCATCTTTGATGATACCAGCCCAAACCAGTAGTCCACCTCCACCTTGCTGGCGTCTGAGTCGGACTGGAGCTCTCTGCTCTTTACCAATCCAGTCACGGGCCCATCCATCTGGCCCATCAAGACTCACTCTCATTTCATCAGTCCATAAAACCTTAGAAAAATCAGTCTTGAGATCTTTCTTGGCCCAGTCTTGACGTTTCAGCTTGTGTGTGTTGTTCAGTGGTGGTCGTCTTTCAGCCTTTCTTACCTTGGCCATGTCTCTGAGTATTGCACACCTTGTGCTTTTGGGCACTCCAGTGATGTTGCAGCTCTGAAATATGGCCAAACTGGTGGCAAGTGGCATCTTGGCAGCAGCACGCTTGACTTTTCTCAGTTCATGGGCAGTTATTTTGCGCCTTGGTTTTTCCACACGCTTCTTGCGACCCTGTTGACTATTTTGAATGAAACGTTTGATTGTTCGATGATCACGCTTCAGAAGCTTTGCAATTTTAAGAGTGCTGCATCCCTCTGCAAGATATCTCACTATTTTTGACTTTTCTGAGCCTGTCAAGTCCTTCTTTTGACCCATTTTGCCAAAGGAAAGGAAGTTGCCTAATAATTATGCACACCTGATATAGGGTGTTGATGTCATTAGACCACACCCCTTCTCATTACAGAGATGCACATCACCTAATATGCTTAATTGGTAGTAGGCTTTCGAGCCTATACAGCTTGGAGTAAGACAACATGCATAAAGAGGATGATGTGGTCAAAATACTAATTTGCCTAATAATTCTGCACTCCCTGTATATATATATATATATATATATATATATATTATTATTTATATTTATAAACCTTAATAGAATTTTTTTTTAATCCAGTCCTAACCCTATATGTGTATATCTCTCTCTCTCTCTCTCTCTCTCTCTCTCTCTATATATATATATATATATATATATATATATATATATATACACACTTCAATACCGGTCACTTTGATGCCTTTCCTTTCCAGGCCAATTTTCAGCTTTCAGCGCTCTCGCACTTTTTCAATGACAATTGCGCAGACATGTAACACTGTACAACTTTTTTTTTATCATTTTGTTCACACAAATAGAGCTTTCTTTTGGTGGTATTTATGCACGACTCTGGTTTTTATTTTTTGCTATATAAGAGGACATTTTGAAAAAATATATATATATATATATATTTTATTCTTTCTATTTTAAAAGAAATCCAATAAAATCAAATTTTAAAATAAATTTATGCCAGAATGCATTCTGCTACATGTCTTTGGTAAAAACAAAAATCCTGTTGTATAATAATTGGTTTGTGTGATCATGGACATATGTACGCAGATGATCATTGGGACATATGATTTTACTGGGACGTGTGTGGGGACACTATTTTGGAGACATTGTGTGTGTTTACACTGTGTGGGGACGTATGTGGGGATACTATTTTGGGGGACATGTGCGTGTGTACACTGTGTGGGGACACTATTTTGGTGAGATGTGTGTGTTTACACTGTGTGCGGACATGTGTGTGGGGACATGTGTATAGGGACACTATTTTGGGAACACTGTGTGTGTTTAAACTGTGTGGGGACATGTGTGTGGGGACACTATTTTGGGGACAATGTGTGTGTTTACACTGTGTGGGGACATGTGTGTGGGGACACTGTGTGGAGACACTATTTTGGTGAGATGTGTGTGTTTACACTGTGTGTGGACATGTGTGTGGGGACATGTGTATAGGGACACTATTTTGGGGACACCGTGTGTGTTTAAACTGTGTGGGGACATGTGTGTGGGGACACTATTTTGGGGACAATGTGTGTGTTTACACTGTGTGGGGACATTAGGGTGACCACATTTCCAAACTACCATTCAGTGACACCCCCCCCCCCCCTTCCCAAAAATCAGCTTTTGCTGTAACGAATCACAGCACAGTGATTGGACACAAGAGGTGGGATTTATGACTTCTCCAATCACAAGCAGGGGGTGGGGACTGTGCTCCTCCAGGCATTCCCGGCCAGGACAAGTACTGTCAGTGAGTAAAGCAGTGATGTGGCGGCTATTTTTGGGGGCATCAGATTAGCCTGGGGGGTGGCTGTGTCAGTTTCATTCCAGGACACTGTATTGTCCTGGAATGAAGGTGCCCGGGACAGACCTGCAAAATGCGGGACTCTCCCGGCCAATCCAGGACACTTGGTCACCCTAGGGGACATGTGTGTGGGGACACTGTGTGGGGACACTGGGCTGGTGATCAGTGTGTAAAAAGCTGTCAAAAACAGCTCATACTCACTGATCACCGGCCGGCTGCAGAGATCGGCTCTCCTCTCCTCACTGACACCTCAGGCCCCGTACGCACGGCAGAGAACCTCGACGGGCGGAACACATCGTTCCGCCTGTCGAGGTTCTCGGCCGGCCGTCAGATTCGGCGACCAGCCCGTCGGGAAAGGTGACCAGCCATTCATCCCGACGGGCCGTCGAGCAAATAGAGAACCTGCTCTCTATTTCGGCTCGACGGCATTCCCGACGGGATGCTCGCCGAATCCGTACACACGGCCGAGGTTCTCGGCAGAATCAGGATGCCAGCGAGGTTCTCACTGGTTTCTGCCGAGAACCTCGGCCGTGTGTATGGGGCTTAATGTGTGAGGAGAGGAGAGCTGATCGCTTAGCAAGCAGCTCTCTGTTTACATTACATGACGGCTGTGATTGGACAAAGTCGTCAAGTGATCAGGAGTGCCAATCACAGAGCCCGCCTGCCAATCGGAGATGCGCCATGTCTGGGTGACACGAGCACATCAGGATCGCACTGTATATGCGTATATGTGCAGTGGCCGGGTAGGAGGTGGATTTATATATACAGTATATATATTATATGCTTGCTGTGTACTCACTGTAATCACTCAATGGTTTCCCTTGGCAAAATTCTATGTTTATATATACATCTAAACTTCCTCTCGTGGACGCAATAAAAGCCAAGACATTACAGAGAAGTGTATCATACTGGTAACACGGCGCCGCCAAAACCCACCACCTTGTAATTACATTTGTCAGAAGTTCCTGTCCCCGGGGCTTAGTAAGTAAAGGAGAATTTTTCTTTGGTACCAACAAGAAAGCAATAATAATTGTTATTGCCACTTCAAGCTTTCATAAAATCTTTTATGGAGTATTAATTAAAGGCTAAGCGATAACAAGTTAGATGACGGAAAATGGTGTCATTTCGAGGAATGGTTCTCATGCTGAGAACTCTACATCTTGTGTGAAGATTCTAATGCTAGAAGACTAAACCTCCAATCTGCTTTCTGCAACTCCAGCCAAATACTAAACACACATTGGAAACACGAGTGTAGATGCCTTCAATTGAGGGTAACCACGCCAAAAAAACATTGTGCCAAATTTGTATCAATTACTGCATCAAACTTGATGGAGTTGGCCTTCATATTGCAGGTTCACCTAGTTGCAGTAAGTCTTTTGTTAAATTTAATCTGTAAAAGCAAAAGAAGTCTGCAAAACAGCTAATTGGCGGTCCAATCTACAGAGGTGCCCCCCTTACCCCATCAGTCTCCTCACCCATCACTAATTTACAAACAGACTTATCAGTCTGGATGTCACACCACTTCTCCAAACTCAATCTATCCAAAACCGTAAAACCCTAATATCCTCCCACGTGCCGCTTCCCCTGACTTCTCAGTCAAAACCAATTACATTAATTATCAACCCCTCCCGGCATGCCAATAAGCTAGGTGTTATCCTAGACCTCGAACTATCCTTTCGGCCCCATATCCAAGCACTGTTCAAGACTTTCCGCTTCAACCTCTCCAATATACGCACCTTCCTAGCCAATGACTCCACAAAGCTCCTAGTTCACTCTCTGGTCATCTCTGACCTCAACTACCGAAACTCCCGCCTCATTGGCTTACCCTTATATAGGCTATCCCCTCTTCAGTTAAATGCTGCTGCCCGACTCATCCCCCTTACCAACAACTGAGTGTCTGCTACTCCTCTCTGCCAATCCACTGGCTGCCACCCACCCAACAAATTAAATTCAAGATGTTGAGTGTCTGCTACTGCTCTCTGCCAATCCACTGGCTGCCACCCACCCAACAAATTAAATTCAAGATGTTGAGTGTCTGCTACTCCTCTCTGCCAATCCACTGGCTGCCACTCACCCAACAGATAAAATTTAAGATGTTGAGTGTCTGCTACTCCTCTCTGCCAATCCACTGGCTGCCACCCACCTAACAAATTAAATTCAAGATGTTGAGTGCCTGCTACTCCTCTCTGCCAATCCACTGGCTGCCACCCACCCAACAAATTAAATTCAAGATGTTGAGTGTCTGCTACTCCTCTCTGCCAATCCACTGGCTGCCACCCACCCAACAAATTAAATTCAAGATGTTGAGTGTCTGCTACTCCTCTCTGCCAATCCACTGGCTGCCACCCACCTAACAAATTAAATTCAAGATGTTGAGTGCCTGCTACTCCTCTCTGCCAATCCACTGGCTGCCACCCACCCAACAAATTAAATTCAAGATGTTGAGTGTCTGCTACTCCTCTCTGCCAATCCACTGGCTGCCACTCACCCAACATATTAAATTCAAGATGTTGAGTGTCTGCTACTCCTCTCTGCCAATCCACTGGCTGCCACTCACCCAACAAGTTAAATTCAAGATGTTGAGTGTCTTCTACTCCTCCCTGCCAATCCACAACTCTGCCCTCAGCTACATCACTAACCTAGTTTTAAAATACCAACCAAATCGTTCTCTTCATTCCTCCCAATACCTCATTCTCTCTAGCTCCCTAGTCATCTCCTCCCATGCTCGCCTTCAGGACTACTCCCAAGCCTCTCCCATCCAATGGAACTGCCTACCCCAATTTGTTCGACTATCTCCTACTCTGTCCACTTTCAGGCCATCCCTGAAAACCCATCTCTATCCTTCCTCCATCTAACAACTGTACATGTATTTTCTCCATCAGCCAATCCCCACTGTCATTAGCTGTTGTATCTCTTGGCTCTCCCTCTTAGATTTTAAGCTCTAACGAGCAGGGCTCTCTGATTCCTCTTTTATTGAATTGAATTGTAATTGTACTGTCTATCCTCATGTTGTAAAGCGATGTGTACACTGTCGGTGCTCTGTATAATAATAATAAAAATTTAATTTTCATTAAACCAAATGACTCTGACCCAATCTTGGACAAACAACAATGGGCAGCTCTGCCAATCCTACAAGCTTTTTTGCAGACTTATTTTGAACTCACCGATTTCACTCACCCATTTGAGAACCCTGCAGAGGACCCAGGATTGGGAACCCCATGGCATCGAGAGTGACCACCTGCACCGAGACAGTATTGAAGTAATAATAGGTCTAGGGTATCAAAGCTGGGGACTTTAAATGGTGTCAATCAACTAACTGAAAATACAGTAACAAGTAGTAAAAAATTCAATTTTTATTTTACAAATGGAAAAACAAGCATATATAAACGCTCAACCGTAAGCGTGGAAAGCCTGCAATGGAATCGCTCTACATGTTTCGCTCACAATGAGCTTCTTCAGGAGCTATTACAGGTGATGCTGAAAGTCAAAAAAGTGAACAACAAATTAGTAAGTTTGAAAACAGTAATCAAACAAAAAATCTAAAGTAAGAATATTACTGGTTAACCAGTAATATATATGAAGGTTAGAGTAATATAAATATATATAAAGAACAATAATATTCAGAGTGCATATTGAGCAAATCTCACCATGGTAACCATCCCCTGTCCATATGAGGATGTTCAAAAAAAAAAACCAAACAGCCCCGTGGAGGATTTCAAAGCCATATATTTCACCCAATCACCGCTCATTGAATATGGTCACAGTAGGAGAGAGCCCAATTGAACATGGTTTCCTGAAGAATATAAAGCACTGAATAAACACAAACAATCATATAGATTAGATATTCGGGCATTAAAAAGAAAAAGAATATACCTGAATTGGGGAATTACTGACTTTAGACAAGGTGGTGCTGTGGCTGCACACAGAGGCACAGGATCTGTAGGAGGAGTTCTGTCCTCATCTCCGTTGCAGACTGCTGACATGGGGAGGGAGAAATGAGTCTCTCCGCAGCTGCACAGAGAAGCACAGGATCAGGTGGAGGAGTTCTGTCCTCCTCTCTACTGCCAACTGCTGAGACAAGGAGGGGGCAGAGACAAGGTGGGTGCCACAGCTTCAGAAGAGGTGCGAAGGCCACATGAAATGACCTGGAGGGCTGGATTTGACCCACGGGCCTTGTGTTTGCCACATGTGCCCTAGAGTGACTGTAGCCTTCAACAGATGGTTGAACAGTTTTTGAGCTAATTATCTTTTTTTGAGACAATTAACTACACTATAAGGGCTCTGCCGCCTACCCCTTTCAGTGGATATCCTGAGCTGCTCCAAAGACCACTGGTCAGTCCATTGGGACCAAACCCCTCTGGCCTTAGTGGACCACCACATCCTAAAGCTTGTTACACCTAAGTTATCACTGTATACCGGTAAATCCCATAGCTGCTTCCATAAATTCACTTTTTAAAAGTTTTCTAGGTTATTAAAAGTAACTGACTGACTCAATTTTCTCATATATGATTCTATAATATCTGGCATTTTCAAGGCATTTGAGGTGAAGGCTGAGAAAAGTAAATGTATGTCCAGCAAACCACAAAAATGTAAATCACTGAACAAAGAAAATATGTGAAGAAACTCAATTGTCAAAGTTAACTCCATGTTTGTAAAAAAAAGAAAAGATAGATAGATCGAATATATATACAGCAGAGAGATAGATACACTATATTGCCAAAAGTATTGAGACACCTGCCTTTACACACACATGAACTTTAACCACTTGCCTACTGGGCACTTTCACCCCCTTTCTGCCCAGGCCATTTTTCAGCTTTTTTTTTTTTTCTTAGTTTAGGCAGACATGTATTCTATAAAAAAAAAAAAAAAAACGCAATAAGCGTATATTGATTGGTTTGCACACAAATTATAGGGTCTACAAAAAAGGGGATAGATTTATAGCATTTTTGTTATTGTTTTATTTTTTTACTAGTAATGGCGGCGATCAGCGATTTTTATCATGACTGCGATATTGCGGCGGACACATCAGACACATTTTTGGGACCATTCCAATTTATACAGCGATTCCTACTATAAAAATGCATTGATTAGTTCTGACAACACAATATAAAAGGGGAAAATATTTAAGAACTTGGACTCCCTGGAAGTCCTATATGGGGTGAAGGCTAAGGAGGATAAGGCTGATCGGTATAGAAGGAGCCCGGGAACTTGGATTGGGTATATGTGGGATTTAATGAGAAACCACAGGAATATGGAGAAGGGTCGGAGGAGAGGGAAGTAGGGTGGGTTGTTTTTTTTGTTTTTTTTTCCCTTTCTTCTTCTTCTTTCTCTCTCAGGGATGTTTGGAAAGGGGAGAGATATGTAAGAAGGAGATATATGTTTGATTTTGACAACAAGGTAAAAGGGGATGTATAATAATAAGATGGACCGTGACTGTTGTGTTGTTTTGTAATAATGTTCTGTTATGTATTATTTTATATATATATATATGTTGTACTGATTTGTACTGATTTGTACTGATTTGTTTTAAAATAAAAAAGAATTATAATCGAAAAATGCATTGATTACTGTATACATGTAACTGGCAGGGAAGGCGTTAACACTAGGGGGCGATCAAGGGGTTAATGCCTCAGAAGACGAATCCATTCGAAACGTACGTCAGGCATAGACGCACATACGTCACTTCCGGGTCAGCGTCTGGTGGAGCGCAGCTGAAACGCACGCTGAACACCATACACGCGCATACCCGCAGAGCCCATAGAGTGTGCTACTCAAACCGGGCTGTCAGATTGTCTGACTTTGCTTTTTTATTTCGCTTTGTTTTTATCATATTATATTATTTTTTATCTTGTGGCCATTTTTTTGCTAATGTTTAATTAGAGAGCCTTTTAGCTCCTGTATATCTTGGCCTGTAGTTGCCCCATGTCAGTGTGTGGCATTGTGGCACACAGGTCTTAATAAATCAAGTGCTTTTACTTAAAACCTACTGCACCATTGGAGCCTTTGTTATTTTTCCATCTGAGGAACGGAGGAACCCCCCATATCCACACACAAGGAGTGAACCGGTTGGACTAATATCGGAGGAGTATAGTCCTGGGAGGAGTGAATACCAGCTGTGATCGGAGGA
This sequence comes from Rana kukunoris, assembly GCA_029574335.1. Classification (NCBI taxonomy): domain Eukaryota; kingdom Metazoa; phylum Chordata; class Amphibia; order Anura; family Ranidae; genus Rana; species Rana kukunoris. Next base: position 19,338,813 of record CM056058.1, on the reverse strand, counting down.
TTTTGTGACCCATGCCTGTGACCCCTGGTGGGGTTGGCTATCTGGTGAGTGGGGAACCCTGAGGGGAGCACCGGGACCACACCGTCGGATGTCTGGCATTTAGAAGCACCCCCTTCACAGCAAGACCTACACACTCCCCCCTTTATTTATATCACCACTGCATAGGACTTGTATATGAGAGACTCCATCTCTGCAGCCCTCTGGTTATTTGCCTTATGTATCACAGCAGCCCTATCGGACTAGTACCACCACTACTAATATTGGGTTGAGTTGTGATATTGTATCTATGCGTATCCAGTGTGGCACTAATGTATGGTAACCGTTATATAATATTGGGCTCTGACATTTATTTATTTATTTATTTAATCTTTGGCTGTATCTCTATACCCCACATACCTACTGTGTACACCTAGAGGGTCAACAGGTGATAGAGACTAGATTTTCAGCATCTTGTTTGTTCTATTATCAGCCTCACTGTCCTCCCTTATTGTGCATATTAGACCACGATATACTGCCACATAGCCTATTTGAGGCACATCTAGTTATAAACCTCACTCACGCACCCTACTGTACTCGACACACATTTCTTCATTGTTCTACTGTTTGAGCACATATGGTTTTATAAGCGTTTTTAGGTAGCGCCACCACCCCATTTCTCATACTATCTACTTACACCTACCTCCTCATTGAGGGGTTAGGTTTTAGGGGGGCAGCAACCTATTATTTGTAGTTCTAGCGCAGGTTCTCAACCTATAGATCAAGGGGTTAATGTATTCCCTAGGGAGTGATTCTTACTGTGAGAGGAGGAGAGTGACTGGGGGAGGTGACCGATCGGTGTCCCTATGTTCCTGTGTGTCTTTGGCTCCATTTCAGTTCCGAATTCTGGCCTGATTCCTCCCTGAAATGGAGAACAGGAATGCACCAAAACCCCTGCTGTCAGCCGCATCTGTTTTAAGTGGGAACTCAGCCTAAGAGCGACCCATTCTTTAGTCCCCCATGGCATGGATGATTACTCCATGTTAATGAGGACAAGGGCCTCTTCCCCACAACCCTGGCCCTGGGATTATTGGGGGTCTGTGAGTGGGGGGCTTATTTGACCATTCTGCTGGTTTCTAGGGATGTAGCAGGTGCCATTAGCCACTGCTTCCTTAGCAACCATTAACAAAGGGAAGCTGTCATATATAAAAGTGGGAGCCAAATTAGCAAGTTTACTCCAAACCCAGGGTCAGACCACACCATTGCCTTATCCCTGCCCAAGAAGGGGACAGGGCTTGGGGCCCTGTCAGGCAGGCAGTATGGGGCCCCCACAATTTCTAATGGTGGCCCTGGATTAATGCCTTTGTTGCACTCTGATCAGGTGCATTGTGCCTAGCTAACTATGTTTACTACACAACTACTATCCTTCATGTCATAGATAAAAAAAGAGCGGAAGGTGTTCTGCAGTCCTGTCCTAAGGTGACAACACTGCCTTCCATAGATTGCGATGCAGTATAATGCATGCAGACTACTCTAGGTAACACCTACTGTACATGTGATGCTGAGCTTCTTTAATTGAAAGAACTGAAATCCAATTAATTAAAGGGATGGGCCAGTGACTAGCAGGCTGAGGAGGACAGGACTAGATGATGCTAGCTAGATGTTCTTCACCTGGGAATTGAGGCCGGATTTCTCTGATTTGCTGCAGCTTCTAATGCACATTGTGAGAAGCTCACAGTGTGCAGTGAAATCAGTGTAAGTAATCTCAGTCCAGGAGAAGAGCGGGTACAACTCTGTAGGCTGCAGGTCAGGCTACTAGAATTTCTGGTCTCCTCTGTCACCTTCCAAGCATCCATCCAGTGGACAAGTGACGGGACACAGAGCTCTTTTCATTAGAACAGTATTTGTGTGCCGAGTCTGAAATGTGTGGTTATACGATCTCATATTGTCCTCGAGGTTTACCGCACCGTCCTCTCTCAGTCAAATTGCATATTTCATGTTTTGCTTTTTGCTAAAAATGATTCATTCAGCTGCAGCATTAACCCTACGCCTGCCAGGATCTGGTGAACTCCATGGGCTGGAAAACAGGAACTAAAAGAACTGTCAAGCCGTGAGGAACCTCACCTAAACTCATGTGACAGCCCATGTATTCTAGACAGGATGACTCCTCTGTCTTCAGCATGTGATTGTGGTTAATCGTGGAGGAGGCATAAACACAGCGTGGGTCCCACTACTACTAATTAGACAGAATTCTCTGTTTGAATCAACTAAAAACATCCCAGGTGCATCAAAATGTATACAGAGTCATTCTGTAAAAAGTAACAACAGAGTGGAAAGGCCTGTCACCTGCCAGCATGTAGGAAGGTGCAGTGTGCTTTCTCCACAGCAGGTGGCAATGTTGTTGGAGAGGAAGTCAAGAGGAACAGGGTGCCTCTATGGCTGGATGCTGCTGACCCATATGACTCTGGCTGCCATCTTTGGTCAGGCAGAGCACATTTAAGGCAAGGCTCCCGGGTTTGTTGTGCATTTTGAAAGTGGTTGGTGTAGGGAAAGGTACTCTGCCTGTAAGAAACAGTGATAGGGGTAGGGAAAGGTACCTGACGAGGAAGGAATGTGTAGGGCCAGCGACTCCTGTGGACATAAGGCACAAGGTGACCAGGCTGCATCTTGCCCTCTTTACAGTTCAGCTGAGCATCGCTCCATTCACATTGCTGCAAACTGTGCACTTAGTACGCATACACACGATCGGTCAAAACCGACGAAAACGGACTGAAGGTCCGTTTCATCGGTCCAAACCATTCGTGTGTGGGCCCCATCGGTCCGTTATCCTTCATCAAAAAAAAGAGAACTTGCTTTAAAATGTAACCGATGGACACCTAACTGATAGGTCAAAACCGATCGTTAGTATGCAAAAGCATTGGTTAAAAAGCCGCACATGCTCAGAATCAAGTCGACGCATGCTTGGAAGCATTTAACTTTGTTTTTTTTCAGCACGTCGTTGTGTTTTACGTCACCGCGTTGTGACACAATGGTGTGTAAGCACATGAGTCCATCAGTCAGCTTCATCAGTTAACCGATGAAAACGGATGGACTGATCGTGTGTACATGGCCTAAGTAATCCCTCTGGGTTCTGTTGTTAATCATTTCTGCATTTTTCAATACAAGTTCTTAATTGCACCCATCTGAGTGAATAATTGCCACCACATCGTGCTGCACACCATCTACGAACATGCTGTAAAGAAGACCCTTGCTCTCTTCATGGAATCAGTAGTCTCTCTGCAGAGGTCAGATCTAAAGCTCTCTAATTAGCAGAGAGCATAGGCTTTTCTTATTGCAGAACTATCGGTCTTGCGATACCCAGGACTGTCCTAATAGCATCAAGGGCCCCTGGGCAAAGAGTGATCCCTAAATGGCTGTTAAAACCCGTGCTTGTCTTACAAATATTGCTATATGTTTCACAGACACAGAAGTTTATGAACTTTCTTCCATTGTTTCAATATAACACACATCGCCCTATGTTGGCTTTTTTGACAATTCAAATGTTCTAAGAAAACGATGGGTGCCCTTCCATCTCCCTCGGTTGATTTCCCAGTCCAATAAAGGGGTGACTTTTTGTAAGTAATATGAAGGTGGGGGCTCGTTCCATGGAGGGCAGGTGAGCAGCGTGTGGACAATCTGGGACCATTGAGGCTTGGTGTGCTTTTAAAGAAAACAGTGATTCGTCTGGCCACAGGATATGGCTTCCTCATTAAAAAGTGTAATTTATCCCCTGAAGAAGACCAAGAAAGGTCGAAACGCGTAGGTTTTATGTGAAGCTCTACAAAATTACAAAGAGTTTACACAACATGAGTTGTGTAGTTATCCATTTTTTTTTATTTATTTTTTTAATGAGTATGTTGTCAATGTTAGGGCCAGATCTGTTTTTTATGACTTCTATGTAATTATGGAAAATATGTTTGATATCATTTAACCAATAAATAAATACCAATTTTTATGTAACATCTCTTGCATTTCAATGTTTATCTTGCTGCTAAAAAAAAAAACCCTGAGGGATCTTCCATTAAAAAGTAATGCACTGGGGCCCCTACTAGCCTGCCCCAATTTATGCACCTGCTCTCAAGAATTAAAATATAAATACTTTATAGAACTAAACATATATTTATCAGTACTGTCAATATAATACATTTCATTTTAATTAAATAAACAATAGGAAAACATGACGTAAATCATGGACTAATCAACACAAAGGGCACAATATGTTGGGGGGGGGGGGGAGAGGGACACAGTGCAGGAGGAGTCAGGAGGGCACAGTGCAGGGGGAGTCAGGAGGGCACAGTAAAGGGGGAGTCAAGAGGGCACAGTACAGGGGGAGTCAGGAGGGTACAGTACAGGAGGAGTCAGGAGGGCACAGTACAGGGGGAGTCAGGAGGGCACAGTAAAGGGAGAGTCAAGAGGGCACAGTACAGGGGGAGTCAGGAGGGCACAGTACAGGAGGAGTCAGGAGGGCACAGTACAGGGGGAGTCAGGAGGGCACAGTGCAGGAGGAGTCAGGAGGGCACAGTACTGGGGGAGTCAGGAGGGCACAGTACTGGGGGAGTCAGGAGGGCACAGTGCTGGGGGAGTCAGGAGGGCACAGTACAGGGGAAGTCAGGAGGGCACAGTGCTGGGGGAGTCAGGAGGGCACAGTACAGGAGGAGTCAGGAGGGCACAGTACAGGAAGAGTCAGGAGGGCACAGTACAAGGGGAGTCATGAGGGCACAGTACAGGGGGAGTCTAGAGGGCACAGTACAGCTTCTGGGACACTGTCCAAGACACAGCCATCCCAGGATAACCTAGTAAAAAAATGTGACTGTCCCGGCAAATACGGGACAGTTGGCAAATATGATGTAATGCAAGATTGTCATGCGGCCCCCATGCACCTGGGGCCCCCTGGCCAATACCCAGGGGTGCTTATGCATTAAGACAGCCCTGGTGATACCCCCCATGCATTTTTCTGGATGTGTATTAAGAATTATTAACATCAGTGCTCATCTGCAAAACGTTTTTGTAGTTGAGGGAAAGTGCGTGATTTTGCACGTTTTCTCGCACCTCATCTGGAGTGAACAAAGGTTTCATTTTTAGAAAGTAAGTTTTGCTTCCTGTTAGTAATTATAGCTGTGGTCAGGTCAGAGAAAGGGTGATTTATTAATGTACAGCATGGGGAACAAGTCTGTGCAGGTGATCACTGCCAAATTCTAGTAAAAATAAAAATACCGCAGAGTGAAATCTAACACACAGCATGCTAGCCAGAGCAGGTCCAGATACATGCTCAGCATATTGATTTCCTCCATGTCCATGGTGCACCACTCATGGGTGTATCTCTTCAGTTTGGGCTTGTCTCTAATAGTTAATGGTCTGTTGGGATTGAGTGTAAATAGCTGAGCCCTGCTCCTTATAAGTTAAGGTTTATAAGTTAAAATATTAGTTATTTGTAACCCCAAAGAGACTGCAGACATGCTACTGGAGATGATCAGAGACTGTGGACATGCTACAGGAAATAGTCAGAGACTATGGATATGCTACAGGAGATGATCTGAGACCACCAACATACCAGGATGGTAAGAGACTGTAAACAGGTACTGTACTTGATGGTAAGAGACAGAACATGCTGTGAGAGACGATTAGAGACTGGAACATGCTGTGGGAGATGATTAGAGACTGAAACATGCTGTAAGAGACGGTAAGAGAATGAAATGTGCTGCAAGAGATGGTTAGAGACTGAAACATGCTGCAGAAGATGGTCAGATACTACAGACATGCTGCACAAGATGGTTAGAGAGTGGAATGCTTAGAGTCTGCTGCAAGCGATGGTTAGAGACTGGAACCTGCTGCAGGTGATGATTAGAGTCAGAAACTTGCTGCAGGAGACAAATTTGTGTGACCATTCACATTTATACAGCGATTAGTACTATAAAACTGCACTGATTACTGTGTAAATTTGACTGGCAGGGAAGGGGTTAACACTAGGGGGCTCTGAAGGGGTTAAACATGTTTCCTAGGAAGTGATTCTAACTGTAGGGGGAGGGGACTCACAAGGGGAGGAGACCGATGTGTGTTCCTCTATACTGGGAACACACATCGGTCTCCTCACCTCTGACAGGACATGGATCTGTGTGTGACATGGATCTGTGTGTTTACACACACAGATCCATGGCCCTGCTGTAATCATGGGCTATCGCGGGTGCCTGGCGGCCATTGCGGCCATCGGGCACGTGCACCGTGTCCCAAACGATGCTGCGGGCGCGCGCGTCCCCTAGATGGCCGGGAAGCCCAGGATGTCATATGACGTCCGCCCAGGATGGGCGATCCCATCTGTGGACGTCATTTGACTATGGGCGAGTAGGGAAGTGGTTAAAGAAAAAAAAAAGGACAGGTCTGTGAGAGTCGGAATTCTTATGCCGCGTACACACGGTCGTTTTTTGCGATGAAAAAAAACGACGTTTTTTAAAACGTCATTTAAATTGATCGTGTGTGGGCAAAACGTAGTTTTTTGTCTTAAAAAAAACGACCAAAAAAAAATTCCAACATGCTTGAATTTTTTGTGTCGTTTTTCAAAACGTCGTTTTTTGTTTCACAAAAAGTCACCGTGTGTAGCAAAAACGTCGTTTAAAACGACGTTTTTCAACCCGCGCATGCCCAGAAGCTAGTTATGAAGCAAGCTTCAATGGAAAAGTGTGGTGAACGTAACCTAGTTTTTTGTGAAAAAACGATGGTGTGTATGCAACATCGTCTTTGAAAGTGACGTTTCAAAAACGTCGTTTTTTACTTCACAAAAAACGTCGTTTTTTTTCATCGCAAAAAACGACCGTGTGTACGCGGCATTACTGGTTGGTAGGTGATCAAATACTTGCAATAAAATTCATATAAATTATCAAAAATCCATACAATTTTATTTTCTGGATTTATGTATTGGATTCTGTCTCTCACAGTTGAAGCGTACCTATGATAAAAAAAATCAGACCTCCACGTGACCCCGCCCCCCTCTGACGCAAGGGGGAAGTCTGGGCTTCCCCAGTGACGTAACAGAGGGTGCGTCAGAGGGGGACGGGTTCACGTGACGGGTGGCCCCGCCTCACCTATATAAGAAATGTCACTAGCTTCAGCCACGTCATTCGCCGGGCTGTCTCCGGTGGAGACAGGTGGCCGGCGATGCGTGTGCTCTGGATCTCGGACCTAGATTGATCTTCCCATCACTGGACCCTGGCGGAGAGGAGATCACCCGTCACTGGATACCGACAGTGTTGGAGCGGGGACCGAGAGTGGATTACCACCGCTGGATTTTTTATTTTTTTATTTTTTTCACGGTGTGTGTGTTTTTACAATTATTTACACTTTCTTTGTGAAATGGTAGGAATACAGTGTACCCTATTACCAATTCACATGGGGGGGCAGGATCTGGGGGTCCCCTTTGTTAAAGGGGTCTTCCAGATTCTGATAAGCCCCATGCCCGCAGACCCCCACAACCACCGGGCAAGGGCATCCTCCCAATGTTGAGGGCATGTGGGTTGGTATGGTTCAGGAGGGGGGTCGCACTCTGCCCCCAGCCTCTTTTTCAGCCAGGTTAACGTGCTCGCATAAGGGCTCTGGTGTGGATTTTTGGGGGAACTTCACGCAATTTTTTTTAAATTTGGGGTGGAGTTCCCCTTAAAATCCACACCAGACCTGAAGGGTCTGGAATGAATATTTTGGGGAACCCCCACGTCATTTTTTTTTAAATTGACGGTGAGGTTCTCCTTAATATCCATACCAGACCTTAAGGGCCTAGTAATTAAATTTGGGGGTAGCCGACAATTCATTATAGCCACGAGTCAGTTTAAATTACTTTTTTTCCTTCAGAAATTACACTTTGTGCAGAGACAGTTCTAAGTGCGGGAAACATGCTCTATTTCACAGGCTTACTTTACACTCCCCCAGGCACGAAATTTAAAGGAATATTTCACTTTTATTGTTTCACTTTAAGCATTATTAAATTCACTGCTGCCGAAAAAACAGAAGTTTTTAAAACTTTTTTTTGCATTGATACATGTCCCCTGGGACAGGATCCAGGTCCCCAAACACTTTTTATGACAATAATTTGCATATAAGCCTTTAAAATTAGCACTTCTCCCATAGACTTTATCAGAGTGTTCCGCGGCTTTCCGAATTTGCCACGTATACACCCTAAGCCCCCTTTCACACTTGTACGACTTCAAAGTCGCACGATTTTACCGCGATTTCGCAGCCGCGATTTTACCGCGATTTTGCAGCGATTCGCGGCCGCGATTTCAATGAATGCCTGTGTAAGTGGCATCAAAATCGGACCAAAGTAGTGCAGGGACTACTTTGAAGTCGGCACAACTTAAAGTCGTGCCAGTATGAATGGTAGTGATTGAGATTAATGGAGAATGACTTGTCATACGATTTTGCAGTCCAAAATCGTGGGACAAGTCGTATAAGTGTGAAAGGGGACTAAGGCCCCTTTCACATTTATACGACTTGTCTCACGATTTTGGACTGCAAAATCGTATGACAAGTCATTCTCCATGATTTTCAATGAACACCATTCATACTGGCACGACTTTAAGTAGTGCCAACTTCAAAGTAGTCCCTGCACTACTTTGGTCCGATTTTGATGCCACTTATGGCCCATACACACGATCCGAATATCGGCCGATGAATCGTACGACTTTTTTCGCTTAATAATCGCAAGTAAAAAAAAATAGGTTATTAAACTCACGAAAATTCTCGTACGACAGAAAAAAAAGATCGGAAGTGATGTCACGTGTTGTAATGTATTTGTATTGTATTGTCGGACGACGGCTGTACTGACTAAACGAAAATCGTACGATCTGACATCGTACGAGGAAAAATTTTGCGCATGTCCGATCGAAAAATATCGGATGAACGGTCGTGATCGGCTCTCGAAAGTAGTGTACACACGATCCGAAAATCGTACGATCCATCATCGGACGATCGTTTTCGTCCGATATTCGGATCGTGTGTATGGGCCATTACACAGGCATTCATTAAAAACGCGGCCGCGAATCGCGGCAAAATCGCGTAAAATCGCGGCCGCGAATCGCGGCAAAATCGCGCGACTTTAAAGTCGTACAAGTGTGAAAGGGACCTAAATTGTTATGCCTAACAGGCAAACAGGCAGTGTTCGAGTCGAACATGAGTTTGACTCGAACTCGAAGCTCATCCCTAATCAGGACCCTTTATAAATGTACCTTGGTAGACAAGGGGTTGATTTATATGATTATATGCGTAAAGCAATAGTGTTGAGCGGAATACGCCATATTCGATTTTGCGATATTGCACGAATATATAGAAGAATATTCGCAAATATTCGCTAATATCGAATATTCGTGATATTTTATTCAAAAAAAAATATTACTAAACTAATATGCACTAAACACTAACTCTACACTAACTCTACTTAAAAGAAAGGAGAATAAGGGCACAAAAGAAGGGCGGAGAAGATAATCCCGCAATATTCCTATTGCGCGATTATCTTCTCCGCCCTTCTTTTGCATCAGAGCCAATCAGTATAACTCGAATTTTCGGCAAAAGGAATATCGCGCAATATTCCTTTTGCCGAATATTCGAGTTATTCTGATTGGCTCTGATGCAAAAGAAGGGCGGAGAAGATAATCGCGCAATATTCCGTTTGCCGAATATTCGAGTTATTCTGATTGGCTCTGATGCAAAAGAAGGGCGGAGAAGATAATCGCGCAATATTCCTTTTGCCGAATATTCGAGTTATTCTGATTGGCTCTGATGCAAAAGAAGGGCCGAGTAGCTGATGCGATTCTTTTATGTTGCCGAAAATTCGCAATGCGAATTTTCCGCAACATAAAAGAATCGCATCAGCTACTCGGCCCAGGGTCTCTCTCTAATCATACCAGCAATGCTTTTAGACGTCGATGGAGATCACTAGGATGTGATCTGTTTTACAAATAAATTTGAAAAAATACGAATATTCGCCATAGCGAATATTCGCCGCAATATTCGAGTTATTCGCGAATACTCGAATATGCAATATTCGTAGCGAATATTCGCAATGCGAATATTCGTGAGCAACACTATAAAGTAACTGATTTTCCCAAATGTTTGTGCACACCCAAAAGCTTGTCCTCAAAATGTAACTGTTACAGCAAACAAGAAAAGTATGAAGGACAGTTCTCAACCCTCCCGGAATAGAGGGAGCCATGAACACGGTCCTTTGGGAACATCCAGAAAACTCCCCATCATTATCCTTTGGGCAGAGCAGCCGCACTCTTCCTCCGTGGTTTCCAGCAGGGAAGAGGTTACATCTGGAAGGGGTTGAGCAGCTGTGATTCACAAAGGGAGCCGCTTCCCCATATTCCAGTCTTTGTGCCGGAGATCCAGATCCGGGAGGACAAGATTAGGAAAAAAGGACATTCCTGTACAGGTAAGAGACCGGCAAACCCCTTCATTGCAATGTGTGGCTGGGCTCATTCTATCGCTGATCTGGTTGGTGCCACTCTTTATTTTATCTAAATTGTTATTATTATTATTATTATTGACTTATCCAAACAAATAAATAAATATAATATATATATATAATCTAAAAAAAACTCTTTAAACCACACGGCAAAACTTTAGCTTTAGCTTCAGAACACCTGTCGGGTTTTTATTGCTGTCTTTGTCCCCGATGGGGAGATTCACCCTCTCTATTATAGGACAAGGCAGGGTCACAAATCAGGGTCAGTTGTCACTTCACAACAGGAAGGACCTTAACCACTTAAGACTTTTTGCGATTCGGCACTGCGTCGCTTTAACTGACAATTGCGCGGTCGTGAGATGTGGCTCCCAAACAAAATTGGCGTCCTTTTTTTCCCCACAAGTAGAGCTTTCTTTTGATGGTATTTGATCACCTCTGCGGTTTTTATTTTTTGCGCTATAAACAAAAATAGAGCGACATTTTTGAAAAAAATATATATATTTTTTAATTTTTGCTATAATAAATATCCCCCAAAAATATATAAAAAAACGTATTTTTCCTCAGTTTAGACCGATACGTATTCTTATACCTATTTTTGGTAAAAAAAAAACCACAATAATCGTTTATCGATTGGTTTGCACAAAATTTATAGCGTTTACAAAATAGGGGATAGTTTTATTGCATTTGTATTAATTATTTTTACTACTAATGGCGGTGATCAGCGGTTTTTTTTGTGACTGCGACATTATGGCGGACACATCGGACAATTTTGACACATTTTTGGGACCATTGTAATTTTCACAGCTAAAAGTGCTATAAAAATGCACTGATTACTGTGAAAATGTCAATTGCAGTTTAGGAGTTAACCACTAGGGGGCGCTGCCATTCTGCTGATGTATATCGTCGGTAAGGGGGTCCTTAAGTGGTTAAAACACACGGCAAAACTTTTGCTTTTTTTGTTTTGAGAATAATGTGGAGGGATTAGAGGGATTAGAACACCTGTTGGGTTTTTATTGCTGTTTTTGTCCCCCGATGGGGAGATCCACCCTCTCTATTATAGGACAACGCGGGGGCACAAATCAGGGACAGTTGTCACTTCACAACAGGAAGGAACTTAAAGTGACACTAAATGATATCCTTAGTCTCAAAAAAGAATCCATACACATCCACTATGTAATGACCCTGTACTCTACCTTTTATTACCAGCTTCACTATTGGACATTTGTACCCCCTTCCTGCCCAGGGCAATCTTCAGCTCTCAGCGCTGTTGCACTTTGAATGACAATTGCGCGGTCATGCAACGCTGTACCCATAAGAATTTTTAGGCTACACTGATAGACAGAACCGATGGGCAGACATAGGCAGCACTGATGGACACTGATAGGTGGCACTGACTGATGAGCACTTATAGGCAGCACTGATGGGCACTGATAGTTGGCACTGACTGATGAGCACTGATGGGCGGCATGGATGGGCACTAATATGCAGCACTGATGTGCAGCACTGATAGATGGCACTGACTGATGGGCACTGATAGGCAGCACTGATGGGCAGCACTGATAGATGGCACTGACTGATGGGCACTGATAGGCAGCACTGATGGGCAGCACTGATAGATGGCACTGACTGATGGGCACTGATAGGCAGCACTGATGGGTAATGCTCGGAGATACAAGAACATGTATATGATGCAGAGCAGCAGTCTGCCCTGGTGAAGTATAACTGCGGTGGGCAGCCCTGAAGGGCTTAAAGTATAACTAAAGGCAAAACAATTTTTTTAAATGTTTGTATAGAGGGGAGAGGGATTAGAACCCCTGTCAGTTTTTATTGCTGTCTGTGCCCCCGTTGAGGAGATTCACCCTCTATATTTCCTGTTTAGCATTTTCACTGAGACCCACATTTTGGGTTTTCCCTGGAACAGAAATAAAGGGGAAATCTTCCAATGGGGACACTTGTTCTGGGGATTGCCTCACTTCCTGTTTTGGCTATGGGACAGGAAGTGAAGCGGAATCTCCTCAATGGGATACAGAGAGCAAAAATAAAAAAAGCCTGACAGGGATTATAACCCTTCCTTACGCTATCCAACATGGATTTTTTTTTTGCCTTTAATTCTGCTTTATTAAAGTGATACAAAACAAAACAATGATTTTTTTTAATAGAGCTGGTTAAAAAATATAATAATAATATTAATAATAAAAAATAATAATAAACAAAATAATAACAATAATAATAATCATCATCATTAACCACTTCCCGTCCGCCGTATGCAGAAGGGGTTCTGTTATCCTGACTGGGCGTCATATGACGTCCAGCAGGATAACATGCCGGCGCACGCCCCTGGGGGCGCGCAGCGCAGCGTTTGCGAGTGCGGCGTGTCAGTTTGACGCACTGCATCTCCGATCGTAGTAAGAATTCTCTGACAGAGGCTTCTTACCACGTGATCTTCTGTGACCAATCACAGCTGATCACAGCGTGAACCAGGAAGTTCCGGTAAACGACATTCCTCGGTTCGCTCTGACAGGGAGAGCCGATCGGCGGCTCTCCCTGTCAGAGGGGGGGTCTGTGCTGATAATAAGCACATTGATTATAAGCACAGCCCCCATCAAATGTACTAATAAGCTGCCAATCGGTGCCCAGTCAGTGCCCTATCATAACCCCCTACCAGTGCCCAATAATGTGCCAATCAGTGCCCACCACAGTGCCAATCAGAGCCCACCACAGTGCCAATCAGTGCCCAGCAGTTACCCCTGTCAGTACCTCATCATCAGTGCTGCCCATCAGTGCCACCTGTCAGTGCCAATTAGTACCACCAGTGGGTACCACCAGTGCCACCTGCCAGTACCCATCACAGCCACCTGTCAGTGCCCATCAGTGCTGCCTATCAGTGCCCATCAGTGCTGCATATCAGTGCCGCCTATTGGTGCCCATCAGTGCTGCATATCAGTGGCACCTATCATTTCCCATTAGTGCCGCCTTATCAGTGCCCATCAGTGTTGCCTTATCAGTGCCCATCAGTGAAGGGAAAAACAAAATTGCCCCCTATTAGTGTCACCTTACAGTGCTGTCCATCTGTACTGCCTATCAGTGCTGCCCATTGGTGCTACCCATCAGTGCCGCCTAACAGTGCCAAGCAGTGCTGTCTACCATTGCAGCTATCAGTGCCCATCAGTCAGTGCCATCAGTGATGCCTATCAGCACAGTCTATCAGTACCCATCAGTTAAGCCTATTAGGGCCTCCTCACCAATGCCTTCCATCAGTGCACATCAGTGCTGTCTATCAGTGCCCATCAGTGCCACCTATCAGTGCCCATCAGTGCTGCATCTCAGTGCTGCCTATTGGTGCCCATCAATTCTACATATCAGTGCCTCCTCATCAGTGCCCATCAGTGAAGGGGAAAACAACATTTTATGACAGAAATTTTGGTCTTTTTTAGTTTGTTTAGCAAAAAATAAAAACCGCAGAGGTGATCAAATACCACCAAAATAAATCTGAATTTGTGGGAAGAAAATGATAAAAATGTTGTTTGTGTGCAGTGTAGCACGACCGCGCAATTGTCATTCAGAGTGCGACAGCGCTCAAAGCTGAATACTGTCCTGGGCAGAAAGCGCCCGGTATTGAAGTGGTTAAAAAAAAAAATCATAATACTAAATAAATCCGTCCCTCCCTTGATCTATAATTGGGGGAAAAAAAAAAATTAAACTTTTAAACTTTAAACTTCATGGAATCCACCTAAATAGAGTCAGGCTGACCACACATTTGGAACAACATTTATATCATTTTCCGAGAAATATAAAGAGGAAATAAAAGCCGTTCTTAAAATATTTGCAAGTTCAAAAAAAGGTTTAATATAAAAAAAACTGCAAAGCAATGCAATGATGACTGTGGGGGGAAAGCAGAGACAAGCCTCTCTGCTGCTGCAGACAGAAGTGCAGGATCTCTCTGTTGCCAACTGCTGAGATGGGGACGGGGGGGGGGGGGGGGGAGATGAGCCTCTCCGCTGCTTCACAGAGAATCACAGGATCTGTATAAAGAGTTCTGTCCTCCTCTCTGCTGCCAACTGCTGAGATGAGGGCAGAGACAAGCCTCTTCCTCACACAAAGTGCAGGATCTGTAGGAGGAGTCCTGTCCTCCTCTCTGTTGCTGACTGCTGAGACGAGGAAGCTGGGAGCAGAGACGAGCCTCTCCATTGCTGCACAGAGAAGTGCAGAATCTGTAGGAGGAGTTCTGTCCTCCTATCTGCTGCCGATTTCTGAGACAGAGGGCAGAGACAAGCCTCTTCATGGCTGCACGGAGAAGCACAGGATCCGTAGGAGGAAATCTGTCCTCTCTGCTGCAGACTGCTGAGATGGAGGGGGGTGCAAAGAAGAGCCTCTCTTTGGCTGCACATAGAAGAGCAGGATCTGGAGGAGGAGTTGTAGCAGCTGCTGGAGAGGTGCAAGGGTCACATGAAATGATAAAAAAAAAAAAAAGTTTTTTTATTTATTTTTTGGGGATATTTATTATAGCAAAAAGTAAAAAATATTGTTTTTTTTTTCAAAATTGTTGCTCTATTTTTGTTTACTGCGCAAAAAATTAAAACCACAGAGGTGATCAAATACCACCAAAAGAAAGCTCTATTTGTGGGGGGAAAAAAGACGTCAATTTTGTTTGGGAGCCACGTCTGACGACCGCGCAATTGTCAGTTAACCACTTAAGACCCGGACCTTTAGTCAGCTAAAGGACCCGGCCAGGTTTTACAATTCGGCACTGCGTCGCTTTAACAGACAATTGCGCGGTCGTGTGACGTGGCTCCCAAACAAAATTGGCGTTCTTTTTTTCCCACAAATAGAGCTTTCTTTTGGTGGTATTTGATCACCTCTGCGGTTTTTATTTTTTGCGCTATAAACAAAAATAGAGCGACAATTTTGAAAAAATTCAATATTTTTTACTTTTTGCTATAATAAATATCCCCGAAAAATATATAAAAAAAATATTTTTTTTCCTCAGTTTAGGCAATAAGCGTTTATCGGTTGGTTTGCGCAAAACTTATAGTGTTTACAAAATAGGGGATAGTTTTATTGCATTTGTATTAATTTTTTTCTTTACTACTAATGGCGGCGATTAGCGATTTTTTTCGTGACTGCAACATTATGGCGGACACTTCAGACAATTTTGACACATTTTTGGGACCATTGTCATTTTCCCCTCAAAAAATGCATTTACAGTAAAATGTATTGTTTATTGTGAAAATGACAGTGCAGTTTGGGAGTTAACCACAAGGGGGCGCTGAAGGGGTTATGTGTGACCTAATGTGTTTACAACTGTAGGGGGGTGTGGCTGTAGGTGTGACATCAAAATTTGTGTATTCCTATAAAAGGGATCACACGATCGATGATGCCGCCACAGTGAAGAAAGGGGAAGCCGTGATCGCGGGACTCCAGCAGCGATCGGGTCCGCAAGTCCCACGGTCCCGGAGCTTCGGACCGGGTCATGGGAGCGCGCCGCGGGCACGCGCCCGCGACCCTCAGCTGGTTACTAGCACAGCACGTACCTGTACGTGCATGTGCCCAGCCATGCCATTTTGCCGATGTAAATGTGCAGGAGGCGGTCCTTAAGTGGTTAAAAGTGTAAAAAATAAATAAATAAGTAAAATAAAAAATAAATATATATATTTTTTTTAAACGCCCCTGTCCCCGGTAGCTCGCTCTCAGAAGCGAACGCAAACGTAAGTCTAGCCCACGTATGTAAACGTCGTTCAAACCACATATGTGAGGTGTCGCCGCGTGCGTTATAGTGCGTGCAACAATTCTAGCACCAGACCTCCTCTGTAACTCTAAACTGGTAACCTGTAAAAAATTTCAAAGCGTTGCCTATAGAGATTTTTAAAGCGGAGGTTCACCCTAAATATACTCTTTCCCATGTGATCCAGCATACTGACGTCAGCGCCAGTATGCTGTTTTTTTTTTTTTTTTTTAAATGCCCCACTTACTGTGTAATCTTTAATTTTGATTTATTTCCCCCGTGGTGGATGGCGCCTGTATAGCCACGTCACGGCTTCCGAAAATACCCGATTTAGGACTCGGGTATTTCGGGCGCTATGCGGCGCCTGCGCACAGACCTAGGAGCTGACTGCGCAGGCGCCGTATTTCTCCGAGTCCTATCTCGGCTTTTTTCGGAGGGCGTGACGCGCCATAGGACTCGGAGAAATACGGCGCCTGCGCAGTGGGGCATTTAAAAAAAAAAAACAGCATACTGGCGCTGACGCCAGTATGCTGGATCACATGAGAAAGAGGGTGAACCTCCGCTTTAAGTAACAAAGTTTGGCACCATTCCATAAGTGTGCACAATTTTAAAGCGTGACATGTCAGGTATCTATTTACTCGGCATAACTTCATCTTTCATATTTTACAAAAAAATTGAGCTAACTTTTCTGTTTTGTTATTTTTTGATTCATGAAACCATTTTTTTTCCAAAAATAAGACGTTTGAAAAATGATTGCGCAAATACCGTGCAGGATATGACCGCCATTTTATTACCTAAGGTGTCTGCTAAAAAAAACATATATAATGTTTGGGGGTTCTGCTTAATTTTTGAGCAAAAGAATGACGATTTGTACACGTAGGAGAGAAGTGCCAGAATAGGCCCGGTATGGAGGTGGGAATAAAAGCTCGGTATTGAAGGGGTTAAAATCTCTACGATATTTCCCTTCTGAACAAATAATCAACATTAAATATTTGTCTTTCAGGGCTGGGTAATATGGAAACCTCAACGTTGCAGTACTTCACCCCAGACCCCCTGGCCTTACAGGGCGAGGAGGAAGGAGAGGAATATTTGACAGGGGAGGAGATCCCCTCGGAACTTGATACAACACTCCGTTACCTCTCCATCATCATATACAGCATAGCTTTTCTCCTGGGAACCACCGGAAATGGCTTGGTGATATGGATTGCTGGGTTTAAGATGAAGAGAACCGTCAATACAGTTTGGTTTTTGAACCTTGCAATCGCTGACTTTATTTTCACGTTCTTTTTACCATTGAGCATCACCTACACTGCTCTGGGTTTCAACTGGCCGTTTGGAACTCTACTGTGTAAGCTGAACAGCACCATCGCCTTCTTGAATTTGTTTGCGAGTGTCTTCCTGCTTACCGTTATCAGTGCTGACCGTTGTGTCTCTGTGGTCAGACCCGTGTGGGCCCAAAACCATAGGACTCCAAGACTGGCTTCCGCTATCGCCCTTTCTGCCTGGCTGGCGGCTTTAATCCTCTGTTCACCCTACTTGGCCTTTCGGGACACCATACGAGACAATGAGAACAATGTCACACACTGCTACAATAACTACGCCTTCTCCAATGACTTTGAAGACTTGGAGGTTGTAGCATTGAGGAACATGAGACACCAAGTAATGATATCGGTAAGGTTTCTTTTCGGGTTCTTGCTACCATTTGGACTTATCTTAGTTTTCTATTCTTTGATGGCCTTGAAGTTGAGAAGAAGCCATATTTCGTGGTCCAGCCGGCCGTTCAAAGTCATGGCATCTGTTGTGGTTGCTTTCTTCCTCTGCTGGTTCCCATATCACATCCTTTCTGTACTGGAAGTTGTTATGCACCACTGGGACAATAAAGGACTAAAGTCAGCTGTTCTTATTGGAAGTCCACTGGCTACCAGTTTGGCTTTCTTTAACAGCTGCTTAAATCCTTTCCTCTATGTCTTCCTGGGCAGAGACTTTAAAGAATCCTTGAGAAGATCTATACTTTCAGCTTTCGAAACTGCATTTAGTGAGGAGCAAGGGAAGAACACCTACAGTCTAGCAAATCCCCGGTCTCTTTCTGACCAAGAGTCTCAATTTACCTGACTGAGCCTGGACCAATATGGTGGAGATTAGTCTCAGGACAGATTTTTTGGGCCATCTAGAGGCAAGATTGTCTAAGCATTATATAATTGTGGAGATTTTATCGAATTATCTGAAGACTCGTAGTCAGAATGTGTTTGACTGTCCACTCTTCAACTTTGAGTTAGAATACAAGATCTCTACCCAGATACAAGCTACAAAACTGTTTTTTATGAGCTATAGAAAGTTGAAACCTTCTTGAATAGTAGTATTTTATTCTATATAAGCTGTGTACAACTACTTTCAAAAGATTGGATGTAAGTAACTTTTGAGTTGGAAAATTAGTCTTCTCGATGATGTGCATGAACCAAGCTAGTGGAACCAGGGGTGGACTGACCATTGAGGAATTCGGGCACTGCCCGAGGGCCCCATGCCACTAGGGGGCCCCATCAGGGTTGCCAGGCTCATTCGGAAATGGGAGCCTCATGGATAAAGTATATAAGTATTAGTATAGGGGGTACCATCATCCCGGAGATTGAAATATAAACTACTTAGGTCCAAGGTCCCCGAACCAAGGAACCAAGCAAAAGAGGGGAAGGGCTAGTTGGGACTATTGCGGTACCGATACAAGTTCCATTTAGGTGAGCAATTCAACCTGTGGTTCCCCTTGTTGCTTACATTGATGTATTGTTAAGGGCTCTTTCACACGTCTGTTCAGTTCGTCCGTTTTTTGGACATCCGTTAACGGACCTCAATGCTTCCCTATGGGTTAGCGTCTGTTAGCGGATGAGCATCCGCTAACGTCCGTTAACATCCGTCTGCGGTAAGCTAAGTTTTTTTGGACGGAAGAAAACCCTATTTTTCTTCCGTCAAATAAACGGAACGGACGAAAAACGGACGTTAGCGGATGATCCGTTTACCATCCGATCCGCTAACGTTAGTTTTTCATCAAAATATGTAAAAAAAAGTTCTAAAAAAAAAAAACGGATGAAAAAAACTGATGAAAAACGGAACGGAAACTGATGTAAAACGGAAGGAAAATGGACGAAAAACGGACGAAAAAACTGATCAACTGAAGGGGGAAAAAACTGATCTAAAAAACTGAACGGACGTGTGAAAGAGCCCTTAATCATTTCTAGATTTTCTCCTGATGAAGCGGTACACCCGCAAAACTAGTTGAGAACTGTCACAAACCTCAACTCATCGCTATGTTTGCCCCTTCGGGGACTTCGTTCTCGGTGTTGTTAGATGGCTGTCACTTTTTAATTGTTTAATTGTTTTTGTTTATGTTAAATACAATTTATAAATTGTTTTAAAAATCCCTATCTCTTATTTATATCCTTGTATCGGTACCGCAATAGTCCCAACTGGCCCTTCCCCTCTTTTGCTTGGTTCCTTGGTTTGGGGACCTTGGACCTAAGTAGTTTATATTTCCAGGCTCATTAAAACCAGGGACAGTATGTATGTTTTTTTACATCTGTCCCTGATATGTCCAAAACCTACATGCTTTTGATGTGAAAATCCTGAGATTTTAGCTGCCCCGCCTCTGTACTGCCACCTGGCTTGGTGACCATCTGTAAGCCTGGGGGCCCCATAATTTTCTATTGCCTGGGGGCCCCATGAGTTGTCAGTCCGCCCCTGAGTGGAACTACCCATCCCTGTCACTTGGGGCCTTCTCTGCGAACCCTCATTACCACCTTTCTATCTATAGTCTCATACACACGATCGGACTTCAAACAAACTTTTAGTTTGAAGGGCGTTGGCCGTGAACTTGGTATGCATGCACACGACAGGACTTTTTCAGAAAAACTTTCCCCAAATCACATGTTTTTTCTGCTCTTTTCTGCTGTTTACCGCCACCCTTTAGTCAACTTCAAAGTCTGATGGATTTCTGTACACACGGCAGGACTTTGCACCGTAGGACTTTTGTTGCTGAACAGTTTGTCCGTTTGCAGAGTGAACTTTTGTCCGATGAAAACTGAAAAAGTTTGTCCGATGGAAAACTTGCTCATTTTGAAGTTTGTTATGAAAAAGTCTGATCCTGTGTATGGGCCTTAAGAATGCTTGGTTTGGTGTCACGGCATTGTAATAAGTGAAAATGTACTGGTAACTCATGGTAAGAAATATTGTTAGCAAGTCCTACTTTGAATGTGCTGCCACAAAAACTATGCCTTCTTGATTGATTTGGAAGATTTGGAAAGGTAGCAATGATGTACACGAGACACCAAATAAAGATATCTGTACAGTTTACTTAAAGCAGAGCTCCACCAAGAATTTTTTTTTTTAAATGCTGCAAAAAAAAAAAAAAATGTTTTATACATACCTGAAGTGCCTGTTGCTAGGCAGATCGCCCTAATCTGGCACTTCCTGATCTGCGGTCCATCTTCTTTCTTCTGTTGCTTGGCTGCCTCCTGTGGAATGGTGGAGCAGTGTCTTCTGAGAGTGTGTGTCCCAGGAGACATAATTTATTCACATTGCGCCGCGCGGCTCGCGCATTTGTAGTAGGGAATCGGACTGTGAAGTCGCAAGACTTCACTTCCTGGTTCCCTCACAGAGGATATCAGCGGGGCAGCCGAGACCTGAGCGTTTGCTCGGTTTCGGCTGCCGTCATCGCAGGCACCCTGGACAAGTAAGTTTTCTTATTAAAAGTCAGCAGCTACAGTGTTAGTAGCTGCTGACTTTTATTTTTTATTTTTTCCTAACCGGACCTCCGCTTTAAGATCTCTCAGACCTGTGTGTAAGGAACCACTAGAGGCAATATTGCTTACTGAATTCAGCATTCCAGTTAGTCTAGGCCTTTTGAAGAGCGAGGGTCACCTAAGCAACACGGTAACCGGTCGCGGGCCACAATGAGCGGAGCGGGTGGATGGCAGCCCACTCGACTCTATAGAGCCCACTCTTTTTTTTGCTAATCGAATTGGCGGTAGGCGTTTGTAAGTGGACACAAGTCCATTTACATCTGCTACTCCTTAGGCCACGTACACACGATCAAATCTGTCTGCTGGAAACGGTCGGCCAGACCATCCCAGCAGACAGATTCGATCGTGTGTACGGGCGAGCAGACGGATTTGGCCAGCCGACAGATTTTAAAGCATGCTTTAAAATCTGTCGGCTGGGAATCCCTCCGCCCGACATGTCTGCTGGTTAGTACGCTAACTAGCAGACATATCTTCTCGCACATGTGTCGAATGGATTCGAGGCATGCACGGAAGTGTTTTACTTCCTGGTGTGGTGACGTGGCGGCGTCAACGTCACCACCACGTCACCGACACGTCAGCGCGCTGTCTGCCGGCGGGGATTTTGGTTTGATCGTGTGTACACGATCAAACCAATACATCCCAGCAGACAGATTTGTTCAAATGGGTCTGTCCGATCGATTTGAACAAATCTATTTGCTCGTGTGTACGGGGCCTAAGAGGTGAATGTAGGGTCCAATTGGGTTAGACTGACTGTGTCAAAGGGGCCTATGGCTCAGTGTAACCCGCAGGTGCACTGCTCTGCACCTGCGGATCAGTTTGAAAGCAGACCGGTAACCACTGCAGAACACATATGCCCATTTACACACACTGGGCCAGATTCAGGTAGATCAGAGCATCTTTGCTCTGGAGTAACGCTTCTCATTTACGTTACTCTGCCGAAATTTTAGGAGCAAGTGCTGTTATTCATGAAGCACTTGCTCCTAAAGTTGCGGCAGCGCATCGCAAATGAGCCGGCGGAATTCAAATTGGGCGGGTACGGGGCGTGTAGTATTCAAACTAAGCGCGATCCCGCGGCGAACGTACTGCGCATGCGTCGACTGTCAATGCATCCCAGTGCGCATGCTCCAAATTCTGTCAGTGAACGTCAATGACGTCACATCCCCATTCATGAATGTTTTACGCAAGCGACGCGTTTTTTTTTCCGACACGATGACGACGCCTATACTTAACATAGGATATTCCAACAGGGGGCTGCTTTATCTATACGCCGCGTATCGCTTCCGGAAACGTCGTAAAGTCACTGCGTCGCGCCCGAAAAAGATCGTGAATTGCCGATTCCCGCTCATTAACATATTTTTTGAGCGTAAATCGGCGGGAACGCCCCCGGTGCCATTTTTAAGTTGAAGTAACGATGTGATGGCGAAATTCAATTGCGCCGATCGCATCAGAACTCCAACCCGGCGTTTCTTGTTTTCTGGTTACAGAAAACAAAAACGCCGGCTTAAAGTGACAGTTAGGCTGGCGGATCCATTGATCCGCCAGCCTAACTCTACCTGAATCTGGCCCACTGTGATTTTAGTAACGAACTTACCTTTAATACCAGTCTTCTATTCTATTCCTTTCCAGAGCAGGAGGTCATGAGCCACATCAGAGGGCTCCACGTGCCAGATGTGGCCCCCAGGCCACTGGTTGGGCACCCCTGGTCTAGGCCTTTGGACATTAAAATTCAAGATGTACATATTAAATTCTTTCTCGCATGGCAGTGGTGCTAAAAACAAGAAATGATGAGCCAACCAGTCATGGAAAGCTGGGCTGCTTGTTTTTCATTTATTCTACCGAAGAGCAAAGTCATGTTTCCACGTTATAAACCATACAACGTGACTGAGAATAAGTAAAATCAGCTGTTTGCCACCATGCTATGCCATAAATTCCACTCAGTTTATGCTTAAATTGAAAAACCCAAGCAAAAAAATAAATAAAAAATATATACTTTCAGAAACTTTATTGTTTACAAGATATTGTTAGTTCTATTTAGATAGAACATTCTTTGTATATGTTCTATCTAGAACATTCTTTGCATTCTTTGTGTCTGCAATATCTATGCAATTGTCTAAAAACACTTGTAGCCGGTACTATCTTGCATTATGAGTGACTATGAGTGAGTGTGACCAATCATTGAGCATATACTGAGCGCAGTTCTGTTTCCGACCATATTTAATCCTTTTTGTCCAGTGCGCATGCGCGGTATGCAGCGCACAGGTGACCGGTATGATCCAATGGGCTAAGATCTTGCGTTCCATGATACGTCCGCGACGCAGGGCTCCCTGTGTCTAACCATTGGGACGCATATCGGGGATTAGAGACGTAGGTGAGATCACTTCCGCCCATTCCCTTACTAGGCACTCCGGTTTACAGTGCGCCTGTGCGGAAATAGGCGCACATGTGACCGCAATTTACCAATGGTCACACAGTATTCGCTCGGCATTGCTGTATTTCTACGGGTCAGGGATAAGCCAAGTCACGCCCTCTGTTGAAGTCTAACCAATGACGAAACGCGTCAAGCCGTGACGCTTATCCTCTGACCAGAGACGCTGTACAGCCCCCAGAGCAGGAACAGGAGATTTGTGGCAGACATCTGCATCTTCACAGGCTCACAGGGAGAAGCTTACAAGCACAGTACAGACTTTGTTTTATGCTTGAACACTTTTGCAGTGTGGTACGCACAATATATAAAGGGGATGTTTGGGGCTTAATAAATGATTTTTAAACAGTATTACACTATATGTGATTTTTTTCCACTATATGTATGCGGTTTGATCTTAACATACCTGCTGGTGGAGAGTGCATCTTCCAGGACATACACAGATATACAACCCAGGCCCTTTTTATTCAATCTTGTGGTGAGTGCATCCCCAACAGGGAAGTAAATATCCCCCCACGTGGTGATCATCAAGAGTGAGGGTTCTATTATGCAGAAACAGGTCTGTATTTACCTGTGTGAATATTACGTTTTCTGTGATTACTTAAAGCGGTAGTAAACCTGCTGCTGTTTTTTTTAATTTTTTAATACCTGAAAAGCAAAAGCCATAATGAGCTATAATGCTGCACCGCATACTAGCTCATTATAAAATACTTACCTTGAAACGAGGTGAGGGGAACTTACCTGGTCTACGCCGAGGGAGATGTCATCTTGCCTCGGCGTGTCTTCCGGGTTTCTCCTCTTCAGCGTTGTGATTGGCTGGAGCGGCGATGCACACGGGAGACTTCTCTCCGGCAAGGTCCGATGGCTGCCAGGCCTTTTGCTGAGGATCCCCGCTGCGCATGCGCCGCTGAAGTCAGTGGTGCATTGTGAGGGAAATATCTCCTAAACCGTACAGGTTTAAGGGAAAAACTCTGTAATAGTGGTACTCTGGCCCAATTCCAGAGAATAAACTCATGTCTGGCGTTTGACCCAAATTATATGATAGTGAAACATGCAAACCAGAGAGAGTCAAAGTTTACATCTTCACCTTCCAACGCTCAGCCAGCAAAAAGGCCTAGCTGGAGCCTGGGGAGCTGCTTTATTGGCAAATGACATCACCAAACATGCACACAATTGATTGGTCAGTCCATATAAGGGTATTTTCCTGTTCCATGTTCTTCTTGCCCTCGTGGCTTTCATTCAGACTCATTCGCCATCTTGCTCCCTTGATAGAGGGGGCCATGGGAGGAGCTGTTTAGGAGTGCAGTAGAAGGAAAGGGGGATAAGAAGAAAGAGACGCCGCTCAAGACAGGAGCTCCCCGGTGGTTGTTACGATCCAAAAACCCAGTGGGTGCGGGCAATGCACAAGGCAATAACAAAGAAAAGAAGGAGATGGACAGCCGCACTCCAACACGATACCAAAAATGTAAAAAATGGTGCCTTTAATACCATTAAATGACTAAGCATCAGTTATTGATGTGAAACGCGTCAGCATTGTTACCCCACTGTTTGCTTTTTTATTGCTGTGGAGAAGGAAAGGGGGGATGGAGTGAGAACAAGCTTTTTGGACACACTGTTCTTCATAATAGTCCTTTCGTACTCAATTTCAAATGGTAACTTTTACAACTTAATATCTGTTTCTTCACTTAAAGATAATATCTGCATTGCAACAAATACCCATACATACATATGCATATATATCTTATATAGATAATGAATATAAAAACAAATAAACAATACCATAGCATATATCCATATATAATAACTCCATCAACATTTGAGTTGCTTTATTCATAACATAAAAATATTCATTTTATTTCACGTCCATCACAATTCTTAATACCTACAGGTAAGCCTTATTATAGGCTTACCTGTAGGTTAAAGTGGTAGTACAGAGTTTACTACCACTTTAAAGGAGTTGTAAAGGAAATTTTTTTTTCACCTAATGCAATCTATGCTTTAAGGTGAAAAAACGTCAGTGTATACTGCCCCCCCCCCCCCCCCCGAGCCTTCGTTTTACTTACCTGACCCGTCGAAAGTCCCATCCTCGTTTCCTGAGATCCTCTTTGCCGCTCAGCCTGGTCGCTGATTGGCTAGAGGGGATGGATTTAGAGCAGCGCCTGTCAATCACATCCAGTGACGCGGCTCGCCGAGGGGCGGGGCCGAGTGATACAGTGAGCGGGTATGGTCGCTCGCTGTATCACGGGAGCGCGCCCGCAAGGACTGACCACCATACGAGCTCTCTCGCATATATGTGGTGAGTTCTTGCAGGGAGGACCAGAGACAGCCTCCAAGGGACCCCAAAAGACGTTGTTCGGAGCCACTCTGTCTAAAACAAACTGCACAGTGGAGGTAAGTATAACATGTTTGTTAATTTAAAGCAAAAACATTTTTTCCTTTTACTAACCCTTTAAACCAATGTGACACACTGTTGCCATTTAGAGTCCACTTATATGTTGAATAATGGATAATGTTAAATTTTTTGTTTTTTTATATATCTTATATGCTAAAACATGTAATTAATACTGACATTTGAACAATGCTTCTAATATATGCTGAACAAAGTATATTACGTTTATTGTACTGATCATGCTGTCCTGTGGTGATTCTGTGTGGGGATGGTATGGCGCTGTGTGTTTGTTTCCTCCTTGCGGCTCGTTAGACTCTGAGGACATATCTAAATGGGTCTTGCTAGAGAAAGAAGTGCATTAACCACATGGCGACTAAACGCTGTGAATGCCAATGTTAGAGTGTACCAATGTCCCGATAATATGTAACTGGAAATAAATTTGAACTAATGGAATGGTCTTTAGATGGTACAAGTAAGTATTGTAGAGAATCTATAAATATATTAATTCCTAAAAAAGGGGTATACGAAGAAAAAGATTGTATGATATACAGAACTTTGTGAACAATACAGTACAATATCGGCATATTATCACAGTACACAATTTAGGAAGTATTATATAAAAGCTTCTACTAATGCACATATGTTCATATAGATAAGACCATACAGCACAAGGGAGTGTACAAAGACTTTTAGATCCTTAGGACTGGATTGGATATGCTAAATGATGGATGTTGCTTTTACTTGCTTTTACTCAACATGTTTCGCATTCAGGACGCTTCATCAGGAGCATAACGGTCTGATAGTAAACATATATGACACGAACAGGAAACATCAGAAGATGGCAATTAATTAAACAGATTAAACATAGCAAATACATAAAAAAAAAATATATATGTGAAAATTAAAAAAGCTGCTAAAGTTTTATTAATTGTGCATAGCAAATCAATGACCCGCCACCTAGGGTAGAGGACATATGGCTAGGTGGAGCTGTTCGGTTGTCCCTATAGGTGAGAAGGGAATTCCCTTCTCGAACCTGACCCGCACACACTATGCGGGACGGGACGCCTGCGCGATGTGACTGCTTCTTCCTGGTTCTTCTGCACATTTCCCCCGGTCAGGGCCGGATTTGCTCTCCCTGCCGCCCCAAGGCCAGGTTCCACAATGCCTTGGTGGCCTTGTGGGAAATCCGGGCCTGGCGCCGGTAAGGGACCCCCGAACCGGAAGTGATTTCAGGGGTCAACAGTGACCCTTCACTTCCGGGTGGACCTTGCTTTATAAAGACGCCAATACGGTCGACATATGCGTCCGGTGGGCTACAGCAAAATAGGCACTAGCAGGAAGGAGCATATATGGGGATATTCAGCAACAGCACCTATATTAAATCAGGTAAATGTCAGTCAGCGATTTTGGCCATAAGATGAATACTTTCTTCTTATGGCATAATGGTCTATTGGATATATCTATGCTTAACTAATCATAAGTTGTCCGCACTGCATAGAATTTACCCCTAATGAGGGGCATTACATTAAGCAGTATTATTATTGTTGTACCATAAACCATCTAGCCATTCCCTGATAAAGATTTTATTATTACCCTTTTAGTGCCAGCATAGTTGAGTATCTATTGGCTCCATTTCCCCATCTGCCTGAAGCACTATGCTTATATATGGAAATCATTCATGTGGGATCACAGTTATTAACCACTTGCGGCCCCGCTCATCGTCAATTGACGGCAGCTTAGGGGATCTGAATATCCAAGCTGCCGTCAATTGACGGCATCTTTTTCTCCGGCCACTGGGGGGCGGCGCGTCCCCGAGATGGCGATGTGCGTGCCTGGCGGCCGCGATGTCCGCCAGGTACCCGCTGATCGGCAGTTTTAGAGCAGGGATGTGAAGCTCTGTGTGTAAACACAGAGCTCCACGTCCTGTCAGGGAGAGGTGACAGATGTTGTTTCTCTTGTACATAGGGAGACAGCATCGGTCACCTCCCCCAGTCACCCCCCTCCCCCCACACAGTTAGAACACACCCAGGACTCACATTTAACCCCTTCCTCACCCCCTAGTGTTAACCCCTTCACTGCCAGTCACATTTATACAGTAATTAGTGCGTTTTTATAGCACTGATCGCTGTATAAATGTGAATGTCCCAAAAATGTGTCAAAAGTGTCCAATGTGTCCGTCGCAATATCGCTGTCCTGACAAAATTCGCAGATCGCCGTATTACTAGTAAAAAAAAAAAAAAAATTGTCAGAATTCTATCCCTTATTTCCTAGCCACTATAACCTTTGCGCAAACCAATTACTATATGCTTATTGCGATTGTTTTTTTTACCAAAAATATGTAGAATAAGTATCGGCCTAAACTGAGAAAAAAATATATATTTATTTTTTTAAATTGGATTTTTATATTATAGCAAAAAGTAAAAAATATTCTGTGTTTTTTTTCAAAATTGTCGCTCTTTTTTGTTTATAGCGCAAAAAAAAAAAAACGCAGAGGCGATCAAATACCACCAAAAGAAATCTCTATTTGTGGGGAAAAAAAGGACGTCAATTTTGTTTGTAAGGCACGTCGCACGACCGCGCAATTTTAATTTAAAGCGACGCAGTGCTGAAAGCTGAAAATTCGCCTGGGCAGGAAGGGGGTATATGTGCCCAATAAGCAAGTGGTTAAAATAGCAGGTATTTTGACATCTAATATATATTTGAGCTTCTTTATGCTGGATTATCTCAATTTATACATTATCATATAAATTACTATATTGAATCTTTGTAGATTTTGACCCCACATGCTCTATGACCTCTAGCAAGGTCCAACAGCCCCACAGTAACCCTTTGGGTCTGGCTCCCACCAGGTGTATGGCCTCTGATGACTGATCAGTGTTGTTTGGTGCTCACACAGCGATATATGCAGTCTCTTCAGAGTCCCACAGACTAGGTGAGCACAATGTATGAAATCGATTGCTAACAATCAAATGACTTAAAAATGATGTTATATAAAATTCTTGAATGTAAATCTATACTAATGACATGTATTTTGTTTTGTGTATGATCAGATGCAAAGATAGATAGATGCGGCGCCCTGACGACGCTTAATTGCGAAACATGTTGGTGTCCAGCATCAGTACCGTCTAGTACAGTGGCGGCTGATGCTCAAAATTTTTGGAGGGGCGCAAACAAAAAAATTGCAGCCTCACTGTGCCACGCCATCAAACACAGCCACTGTGCCATGCCATAAAATGCAGTCACGTTTTAAAAAACGTCATTTAAAATGATGGTGTGTGGGCTTCACATCGTTTTTCATCTTCTGAAAAACAATAAAAAAAAAAATTGAGCATGCTTCATTTTTTAACGTTGTTTTTAAAAAAAAAAAACTTTTTCGGGTTGTAAAAAATGATCGTGTGTGGGCTAAAACGACGTTAAAAACGACGTTTTAAACCCGCGTATGCTCAGAAGCAAGTTATGAGATGGTAGCTTGAATGGAACTTCCCCTTTAGAGTGCCGTCGTACGTGTTGTATGTCACCGCGCTTTGCTCATAATTTTTTTTAAACGATGGTGTGTGGGCAACATCGTTTTTAATGATGAAGTTGGAAAAACGTTGTTTTTTCTACATGCTGAAAATTTTTTTTTTTTTGTTCATTCTGAAAAACGATCGTGTGTACGCGGCATTATTCTTTGTTTTAAGATAGAATGACCACTTCCCCTTTTTATTTGAATCCGGGCAGGAACAGATTTAGCAACTGCAAAAACTGAGTAATAACCACCGTATTATTACCAACATATTTTGGTGAATACTTGATATAGTTCCTTCTCAATGTCTATATAAAAACTATATTGGTATACATATGATTTCTATCTGATCTAGCAACCTAATGTAGCACTACCCCCGTAGGAGCTGCTGGTTTAGATTTGACTTTTGCACATTACCTCTAAGTTTGTTGTCCAGGGATGTAAGTCTGTAGAAATTGTAATGCCCACACAAGATTTAAATCCTTCAACGGTTTTATTTTTGCTGCAAAAAACTTGTGAAGGAAGTAGATAGTATAGAGAGAAGGGGAAGGTTCAGGTACACGGTACAGAATGCAGAAAGAGTATCTAAAGTTCTCTCTCTTGAGTGGGTATTGCTCACCCGGATAGACCCCTCTCACATGGCCCAGCAGCCGGAATGATGCACGGACAGTATGAGAACAGTCTCTGCCACAGACCGTCTTAAGAACGAAAGATGGATAGGTATTGGTTAGAACTGCTATCTCTTTTAGAGGGTATTGGTCAGAACTGCCAGCTTATTCAGAGGGTATTGATCAGAACCACTGACTCTTTCAGAGGGTATTGGTAAGAAATCCTGACTCTTTCGAATGATATTGGTCAGAACTACCAACTCTTTCAGAGGGTATTGATCAGAAATGCCAGCTTATTCAGAGGGTATTGATCAGACCACTGACTGATTCAGAAGGTATTAGTCAGAGCCGCCGACTCATTCAGAGGGTATTGATCAGAATCACTGACTCTTTCAGAGGGTATTGGTAAGAAATCCTGACTCTTTCGAATGATATTGGTCAGAACTACCAACTCTTTCAGAGGGTATTGATCAGAACTGCCAGCTTATTCAGAGGGTATTGATCAGAACCATTGACTCTTTCAGAGGGGTTTGGTCATAACCACTGACTGATTCAGAAGGTATTAGTCAGAGCCGCTGACTCTTTCAGAGGGTATTGATCAGAATCACTGACTCTTTCAGAGGGTATTGGTAAGAAATCCTTACTCTTTCAGAGGGCATTGGTCAGAACTGCCAGTTCTTTCAGACAGTATTTGTGAAAACAACCAACTTTTTAAAGGGTAGTGGTCAGAACCCGCAACTCTCTTAGGCCGCGTACACATGACCAAATACATCTGTTCAAATCGGTCTGGCAGACCGATTTGAACAGATTTGTCTGCTGGGCTGTTTTGGTTTGATGGCTGTACACACGATCAAACCAAAATCCCAGCCGGCAGACAGCGCGGTGACGTGGCGGTGACGTTGACGCCGCCACGTCACCGCACCAGGAAGTAAAACACTTCCGCGCATGCGTCGAATCCATTCAACGCATGTGCGAGCAGATATGTCTGCTGGTTAGCGTACTAACCAGCAGACATATCGGACGGACGGATTCCCAGCAGACAGATTTTAAAGCATGCTTTAAAATCTGTCGGCTGGCCAAATCAGACATATCTTCTCGCACATGCGTCAAATGGATTCGACGCATGCGCGGAAGTAATTCACTTCCTGGTGCGGTTAAGTGGCGGCGTCAACCTCACCGCCACGTCACTGACACGTCAGCGCGCCGTCTGCCGGCGGGGATTTTGGTTTGATCGTGTGTACACGATCAAACCAATACATCCCAGTAGACAAATTTGTTCAAATCGGTTTGTCCGAACGATTTGAACAAATCTGTCTGCTCGTGTGTACGGGGCCTCACACTATTGTGTGCTTCCCTTTTATTATTTATGTGGAGCAATCTGGATCACACTATTGGAATCGGAATCCTTTAGAAACATAGTTAAAGATCCTATTTATGCCTTTCTGCCAAAACACGTGAGTGTGAGGCATATTGTTCTGGTGAGTGTCCAATTTGATGAGTGAAGGAATCACTGAACACATTTGGTGTGGTGGAAGACTCTGAAGATTGCAAGATTTCTTTTCACGTATGAACTTTTTTGCTTTATCACTTTTTCAAATTTCACGGGTTCATCTACAATATATTTATATAGTTTTTAATTTCTCCTTTGTAAACTATTCTTCAGTTTAGCTACATCTCTAAATGTATGTGTTCGTGCAACATCATACACGTATTCACTTGAGCGCTGCTTAATATTTTTGACACTGAAACAGCTTTTTGGAGTCACTATATTTATTTTTTACATCTATTTAAAGCGGCAGCTAGAAGCTTTTGAGATATCCTATTCCAGCTAGCGCAACGGTGGAAAGTCAGGAGGGCGCATTTATCTTGATTACCAGTCAGCTATTAAAGATGAAAGAACAAAAGGAAAAAAACAAAAACAACAAAAAAAAAAAACTTTTACATGTGAAAAAATATACAAATATAGAAAAAAATATCTAGGGGGAAAAGAAGAAGGAGAAATAATTTTCAAACTGATAAGGGTTTTTTAAGACATAATAAGTAGGAAATTAATTTAGATGAAATAGTAAAAAAAATAAATTATGAAAAAAACAAAAAAGGTTTGGCTGCAGTTACTGCTCAGCTGACTTTTTTCTGCCTACCTCCTGTTACTCAAAATTTGTGTCATTGAGAAGGCTGACAGGGCCACACACAGCTCAAATTTCGAAATGCAAGCCGGGTAAAACTAATAGCTAGTCATAGTGATTGTGCTTGTTCCAGATGCTTGATGAGTAAGGTAGATAAAGGCACATGAGATACACAAAATACACAAGACACAAAAAGTTATTGTAAACCTTCAGTTTTTTTCTTTTTCCTAAAATAATACAAATGTTATACTTATCTGCTATGTGCAGTAAAAAGTCAATAAATCCTGCGCTTAGGACCAAAGGCTTAGGCTTAGGACCCAAGAGGGATAGTGTAAATAGTGAAAAATATGTGAATGGGGGTAATGGCGCTGCCTACCCCTATGTACCCCTATACACAGGTAGGGGGATGGGACTCCTAAACAAGAGTCCTGTAGTGTGAACTGCTATTGTGTGAACTGTTAAAAATATTCAGTGTGCAAAAACGTCCATAAATAAAATAGTAGTAAACACGATATGGATAGTGCAATAGTGTGACGTGTAAGTATACCTATACCAACCCTAATATAGGTATGTGCAATATTGACACAATCCCAATCACAATAGAAAAGTGGCAAAAACCTAATAACCGTAAAAGTAAGATGTGCAACAAACAGTGCAGTGTTATATACACCTTATATCAAGTGATTAGAAATAATAATATATAAAGAACCAAATGCCAAAAAGCAAAAAAAAAAAAAAACAGCAACAGCTATGTAGTACGGCAAATATGAATCACATAGGTAAAGAAATGTCCAATTAGAAAACTGTAACTGTTCTATTGCTTCCGAACAGAAATTTTATGGTGCAGCTTCTTTGTTAAATAGTAATTAGCGCTACTTCAATATATTTAAAAAAAAATCTGGGTGCTGAATACTCTACAGAAGTCAACTTCTGTTTACGCTCTCATTATTGTGCTTTATTATTAGTATTATATCATTTATTTTGAACACTTTTGGTAGCGCATTAGTACTCTTGTTTACACATTGATAATTAGCAATCTATTAAAATTCTATTTTGGCAATTATTTCCCATATAGAAGTAGTAGGACATCCACGTATTTGAGAGTCTAGGCACACTCCGTTCTTCTAAGCTCACAGCAAAGACAGATCCCACCCACTCCTGCCTCTGACCACTGAAGACCACTGAGGGGTGGGAGGGAGGTCTAAAGACAGTATAAAAAATATATATAACAACCATACTGTTCAATGACACACCTTCACTAATACTAGATTTTATTAGACAGTTTTAAAAGTTTTAAAACTGGAGACCAGGCTAAAAAGTTCTGTTATGACAGGTGCCCTTTAAGAGTCAGTTCAGTGGCTTTCCACAACTGCAGTCCAAGATGCAGGTTGCATAAAGTGATATTGAAGATTTTTTTTCTTAGAAAGGGGGGCAGAAAAAAATATAAAGATTTTGCACAGAGCGGTCCGCCGCCAGTGCTGTCCACTCCCCCACTCTGGGGCGTCCATTGACACACACAGGACCAGTTGGCTGCACCTCTTCTCACAGGACTTTGACTGACAGAAGGAGGAACCAATGCTGTCTGTGTCTCTTGTGAGAGCTGGAAGAGTGGAGAGTGGTGCTGCAGCTGGGAAAGCGCTTCATCGTTAGAGGACACAGGTAAGGTAAGTGTTTGGGGATGGGAGGGAGGGGAGAACAGGTGGTGGGGAACTTTTTATCTTAATGCAGAGAATGCATTCACGTAAAAACACTTAGATTTTAGACACACTTTAACCACTTAAGACCCGGACCTTTATGCAGGTAAAGGACCTGGCCAGTTTTTGCGATTCGGCACTGCATCGCTTTAACTGACAATTGCGCGGTTGTGCGACGTGGCTCCCAAACAAAATTGATGTCCTTTTTTTCCCCCACAAATAGAGCTTTCTTTTGGTAGTATTTGATCACCTCTGCAGTTTTTATTTTTTGCGCTATAAACAAATATAGAGCGACAATTTTGAAAAAAATCTATATTTTTTTACTTTTTGCTAATCGCAGTCACGGAGCTTCGGACCGGGTCGTGGGCACGTTACGCAGGCGCGGGCCCATGACCCACGACTGAGCATTTAAAGAGGACATACAGGTGTGTGCTTGTGCCCAGCCGTGCCATTCTGCCGACGTATATGTGCAGGAGGCGGTCCTTAAGTGGTTAAGGTTCTAACTGCATGGAGGGTGAATAGGAACTTCTTGTGTTTGTGTGGACTTCTAGTTCCACAATCACAAAATATCTTGATAGGTTTAATAGCATTCCATTATAGTACCTAGAGCCCTTATGCCCGAGTGCCACACAACGACCCTTTGGTACATGATGTGAGGCCCTCAGACCTGTAGTGCAGTGGTGGTCCGCTTATCAGGGGCGCAGGGGTGCCACCCCCCCAAATCCATGCTCTCGGTCCGTAATCTACATGCAGGATTTCAATGTGGGTTTTTATTTTTTTCTTTAAGTACATGATTAGAGCCTAAGGCTCTAATTGGCTTTAAAATATCCACTAATGTCTTCCTGCTTCTCCTCCTGGCCATTTAGGAAGCAGGTCATGTGATATTTTACGACTCCCAGCCAATTGGGTCTCAGGTCTCACTTTCTGTTTGGACGTGGAAGGCGTGAAATGGCCCGACTCTTCCCTTCACAAGGTGTGGACCATGTACAGTGATAAGCAGCAGGTGGAGGGGCAGCAACAGCCTCATTCAGGAGCCCTACCCCAGATCCAGCACCAACATCCCCACATTCTCATTGTCCTCCTCCCTGAACTTCTACCACAGCAACAGCGAGAGGAGACCGCCAAGAGCCAAGTATCCGCATTAAAACCAGGGGCTTTGTGGTCTACCCCAAACACTGGGTCATCTAGATTGACAGCTAAGGAAGGATAAGGTAAGGCCATGGATTGCTAGCTTCCCCCCCAAAAAATTGAACACGAGATGCCACTACTATAGTGGGAACATTCATTAGCATTGATCTCCACTACCCTCATGTAACATCTTCCCAGTTTTGTGTAGTCTTCTGCAGCCAATCCCCAGCAAAAATGTATCCTCTGCACACTCTCTGACCTTCATCTCCTCTATTAGGTCTGACAGTCCTCACAAGCATTACATATATTGAACATTATGTGTGGCCCTTTGGTGTTGTCAGGGGCCGCATTCGGGGCACCCTTTTGCTCATAAATTGACAACCACTGACCTAGAGTGTATCAGGCCGCGTACACACGAGGGGATATGTCCGCTGAAAACGGTCCGATGGACCGTTTCAGCAGACATCTCCGCTCGTGTGTATGGGCTAGCGGACAGATTTGTCCACCCGACAGATTTCAAAGCATGCTTTGAAATCTATCCGGTGGGAATCTGTCCGCCCGACATGTCTGCTGGTTAGTACACTTACCAGCAGACATGTCGGCTCCCACCGCCGCCGCGCCGCTGCCGAATGGATTCGGCGCATGCGCGGAAGTGTTTTACTTCCTGGTGCGGTGACGTAGCGGTGACGCGGCGGCGTCAACGTCACCGCCGCGTCATCGCCACGTCACGGCGCCGTCCGGCGGCGGGGAATTTGATCCGATGATGTGTACACGCCATCGGATCAAACTCCCGATCGGACATATCCGATGGAAATGGTCCGCGGACCGTTTTCATCGGATATATCCGATCGTGTGTATGGGGCCTTAAAGTGAACTCCAGACTGGACTATGCAAATGCCCTTTACCTCGGACTTTACCTCGGACTCCCAAAGTACCAAATCGCTCGTCTGCAAGTCGTCCAAAATAGCCGCCAGACTGGTGACTGGAAAAAAAACATGGGAATCAATCTCCCCTTCTCTGAGATCCCTCCACTGGTGGGCAGTAAAGGACAGAATTGCTTTCAAAGCTCTCTGTCTGACTCATAAATGCATCCATGGAAAAGCCCTGCAATAACTTTGCGATAAAATAGAAGCCCACAATCCCAATCGCATTCTGCGATCCAGCGACCAAAATTTGGTCAAAGTACCCAAGGCCAGATTTAAGTCCAAAGGAGAAAGAAGGTTTGCGGTCCAAGGTCCGAGACTATGGAACGCTTTACCAACCAGCATTCGGTTGGAGGAAAACCACCAAACCTTCAGAAGACAGATTAAAACTCTGCTCTTTTGAGGTTATGAGATACTGGAACAACGAGCGCCCAGAGGCGATTTAGTTCGCATGTGTCGCGCTATATAAGTTTTTCATTCATTCATTCATTCCTTCATTCATTCATTCAAAGTGGTTGTAAAGGCTGAAAGCTTTATACCCTTATTCATTCTATACATGAAGGTAAAAAACCTTCTGTGTGCTGCTCCCCCCACAGCCACCCACTGACACTCCCCTAAGCTCCCTCTAAATTTAGCGATGTGCATGAGAGACTCGGCTGTCCCGGGACCCCTCTCCTTAATGGCTGAGACAGTAGCGGGAGCCAATGGCTCCCACTGCTGTGAATCACATCCAGTAAGCCATTAAGATGAGAGGGAGTGGCAGGGCTGGGCTACGGCTCTATATGCCTTATAAATGCATAGAGCAGGGCTCGGGGAGCAAGCACACAACAGTGCCCCCATAGCAAGAATCTTGCAAATGGGGGGCACTGGTCAAGGGGGAGGAGCCAGGAACACCGTCGGGGACCTAAGAAGAAGAAGATCGGGGCTGCTCTGTGCAAAACCACTGCACAGAGCAGGTAAGTATAACTTGTTTGTTATTTAACCTTCAATACCACTTTAGGGCATGTTAGGTGCAATGTAGATATAGTAAAAAAAGGAATAAAAAAGTTAACAGGGTTTTCCTCTACACATCACTTGTTTCAATCAATGATGCCGTGTCTAACAGTTGCTAAAAAAGATTGCAAAACAACCAAAGAGTCAACAGGAAATGTTTCAGCTACTTATGGTCACTTAGGCTAATGTGTCATCTGTCATTTCATCATGAAGGTAACTTATTGGAAGCATTAGAAAACTTCATCTATCCAGAGCCTCCAAACGCTGCATGGTTGACCAATGAAGCCAAAGTGGCTATAGCTGAAATTGGACTTATGTATTTTCTTTATTCATATTTTGATTATTTAAAAAAAAAATATGGTAAACACATAGACACAGATTTCAACAGGAAGCAAACCACATCCAAAAAAAAATAAAAAATACAAAACTGACCCCACCATTGCATTTCCCAGTCTATCCCAACCCTTTGGTCAAAAAAACAAACAAACAAAAAAAAACATTTAGAGCAGAGTGGGAGGGGACAGGTAAGGGGTGGGGGGAGACACACAAGGAGGTAGTCGGGGTAAAGATAATGAGCTTACAGATTGCCATGGTTGTAAGCAGCTAAATGTGATGTGGATATTCACTAGAGCAGGGCTTGACAAATTTACTCTGAAACTAGGCGCCAGCTAAAAAAGTCAGAAGCCAGTTTTTTTTTTATTTGACGCCACGACGAGCCCACTCGGAGGAACAGTCAGATTTAACATTACTACAGCAGAGGCACCCTGTCACTGACAAAACCTAGGAGCCAGGGCACAATTTCTAATTGCAACGGCAACCTGGCTCCTGGGATTTGTCAAGCTGGGGTCACACTTCATTTAAATGTTACACGCCCACTTCCTCCTACTTAGACTTACGTCGGCTTACGCCGACAACTATATGCTACGCCGGCGCAACGTTGAGAGCATTTGCTTTGTGAGTTCCATGCTTGCCTCTCAACGTTGCCCCAGCGTAGCGTAAAGAAGATACGCTACGCCGGCAGGAGCCACCCAATTATGGCTCTTCATTTTTTTGCGCGCTGTGATTGGCCAAGCATGTGGGACATACAGCATGCTTGGCCAATCATCAGCGCGCAATGCCGCAGTGAATTATGGTCCGTTTTGCGTCTCGAATTTGGCGCGAATGACCACTTTTGTTCGAATTTCGTCGAACGTACGAACAGACAATGTTTGAGTCGAACATACATTCGTAACGAACGGGAAGCTCATCCCTACTGATCAGAGACTATCCACCTTCTCTACACTAACCTCAATTTAAAATTTTCCTAGCTCTTATCTATTTAGATACTACCAGCTTTCACATACAATACAATAAAAAACAAACATTTACAACCCCTTTAACGATGATACAATCTACTTTGGAGTTAGTACTTAGGTCTGAGTGTCTGGATAAGCCTACCTCAAGACTCTATTCACATCTAATTTTAACCTCTATCCTGCCATTAGAGAGTCTTCGAGCTAGGTGGATGCGAGATATGAAGTTTGAGTATGAAGGACTGGAGCTGTGTGTGGAATTTCCCTTTGAGATCTCTGGTTTAGTTGAGGGATCGTGTTTTTCAATTTAAACTGGTACACAGAGCATATATTATCTATTTTTGATGGGTTAAGCGTAGTCATCCCTCTCTGATGTCTTGTTTTGTAAATTTTTGGCAGGTCAGCCCTTATCCATCATCAGCCACGGCGACTCTCCCTGACTGATGCCTTGGTGGGCTGACTTTGGCTGAAGTCTATCGAGTAAGACCGAGTCCAGCCAAATCTGGCCGAGTCCTGCTGCTTTGTACCAAGCACTGCCAAGCTCCACCAAATCCTAGCCTCACCTCGGTGATCCATCTACCACTGCTTCAGGTCAGCTCGGCAGCTCCCGGCACATCAGCTCTCTCGCTCAGCTTGACGAGCACCATTTGCCAGAGTCAGGATACAGAGAGGGAGAGTTATTGTTAGAGTCTTTTTATCATCTGCATCGTTTGCATCGTTTGCCAACTGCATGTGAGTTCCAGAGTGGTGAGCGGGCATAGCCCTTCTTATTGATAAAGACACTACTTTCAGACATGATTTACACAGTTCAGCTGGTGGGACTTGTAGTTCCACTGAAGTTCGATCTTATGTTATAATGAACACTAAAAGCAGACATCTATGCCCAGATCACATCATTGATTCTTATAGCTATACTGGATAATAGGAATGAGCTGCCCCCCCCCCCCCCAGTTTGGTTCACAGCAGAACATGCGAACAGGCTAAAAATGTGTTCGAACACGCAAACACCGTTAAAGTCTATGGGACACAAACATGAAAAATCTAACGTGCTAATTTTAAAGGTTAGTATGCAAGTTATTGTCATAAAAAGTTTTTGGGGACCTGGGTCCTGCCCCAGGGGACATGTATTAATGCAAAAAAAAGTTCTAGAGGTCCCCTTTGTTAAAGGGGGCTTCCAGATTCCGATAAACCCCCCACCCACAGACCCCCCACAACCACCGGGCAAGGGTTGTGGGCATGAGGCCCTTTTCCTCATCAACACGGGGACATCCTCCCCATGTTGAGGGCATGTGGCCTAGTACGGATCAGGAGCGGGAGGCGCTCTCTTGTTCCCAATCTTTTTCTGTGGCCTGCCAGGTTGCGTGCTTGGATAAGGGTCTGGTATGGATTTTTGGGAGGAACCCCACGCCATTTTTTTTCATTTTGGCACGGGGTTCCAATTAAAATCCATACCAGACCTGAAGGGCTTGGTAATGGAATTTGGGGAGACCCTCACGCATTATTTTTTTTCAATTACTTTTATCTGTATTGCCGGGACCCGACAATTTATTATAGCCGCGAGTAGTTTTAAAATACTTTTTTTCCTATAGAAATTTAGAAATTTTGTGCATTTTGTGCAGAGACTGTTATAAACACAGGAAACATGCGCAACTTTACAGGCATACTATAGACACCCACCATTTATTGTTTCACTTTAAGCATTATTAAAATCACTGCTCCCAAAAAATCGTCAATTTTTAAAACTTTTTTTGCATTGATCCATGTTCCCTGGGGCAGGACCTGGGTCCCCAAACACTTTTTATGACAATAACTTGCATATTAACCTTTAAAATTAGCACTTTAAATTTCTCCCATAGACTTTTTGAATTTTCCGCGAACACCCCAAATTGTTCGCTGTTCGAAGAATGGGCGAACAGCCAATGTTCGAGTCTAACTTATGGTCGACTCGAACATAAAGCTCATTCCTACTGGATAACACCATTAGGAGGATATTAAAGGAAATTACAATACAACAAGGATAACCTAGTTCTGCTAAATTTGCTACACCCTGTTATCAAGGATTACTTTAGTTACAACACAAAGAGGCTGGCTGAAGACATTTGGATTTCAAGGAATACCCTTTTTTATCCCTTTTCCTCATCTGCTTTAATTGCATTGGAATTCATCTAAAGGGAGTCAGACAATTTGAATATAATAGTCTGAATAGTGTTTCTGTGAGTTGAGGGGGCAGAAGGGAGTAACCTGACACAGAAGATATAGTGCCAGTTGTCTATCCTCCTGTTAACCTGTTCACATAGATGTCTGTGATTGGGGGGTGATATTTGTATTCATTTACAGTTAAAGGAGCTTTGCACCATTATAGTGTATTTTTTGATAAGTATAGATAAAATATCTGTGTGTAATGCCGTGTACACACGGTCATTTTTTGCGATGAAAAAAAACGACGTTTTTTAAAACGTCATTTAAATTGATCGTGTGTGGGCAAAACGTCGTTTTTTGTCTTAAAAAAAACGACCAAAAAAAAATTCCAACATGCTTGAATTTTTTGTGTCGTTTTTCAAAACGTCGTTTTTTGTTTCACAAAAAGTCACCGTGTGTAGCAAAAACGTTGTTCAAAACGACGTTTTTCAACCCGCGCATGCCCAGAAGCTAGTTATGAAGCGAGCTTCAATGGAAAAGAGTGGTGAACGTAACCTCGCTTTTTGTGAAAAAACGATGGTGTGTATGCAAAATTGTCTTTGAAAGTGACGTTTCAAAAACGTCGTTTTTTACTTCACAGAAAACGTCGTTTTTTTTCATCGCAAAAAACGACCGTGTGTACGCGGCATCAGAGTGTTTCTTACTATCTGCCAAAGTTGAGATATACCTGTTTTGTATTTTCATTAACCACTTAAGGACCGAGCCTCTTTCTGAGATTTGGTGTTTACAACATAAAACTGTTTTTTTTTCCTAGAAAATTACTCAAAACCCTCAAACATTGTATATATCAGCCCTCAAAATTTCCACTCGCCTACTAGCATTTGGCGAGTGGATTTAAGCTGGGGGCGAGTGATGACAGGGCTGCATGACCAATCTCCCTCCAATCTGTGCCTACACTGATGCCGCGTACACACGGTCGTTTTTTGTCTTGTAATGGGAGTTGCAGAGGAGACAGCAAGAGAATGGGGAAGAGACCCAGTTCTAGTGCCCTGTCCCTCTGGTCTTCCCCCAGTGCCCTGTCCCTCTGGTCTGCCCCCAGTGCCCTGTCCCTCTGGTCTGCCCCCAGTCCCTCTGGTCTGCCCCCAGTGCCCTGTCCCTCTGGTCTGCCCCCAGTGCCCTGTCCCTCTGGTCTGCCCCCAGTGCCCTGCCCCATTTTGTTAAAGTTGTTGTTGGTAATATTTAATTTTGTAACTTGATTCTGCATAAAACATTTACCAGTGTCATTCCATGAGATAATCTATGAGGGCGTGTTTACGGGTGAAATTAGGCGCAGGGCAGTGTATGAATTAGGTGGGGCAACTGGTGGCGAGTAACTCTTGAGGCCTGGCTAGTAGCTCAGGACTTGAAATTTTGAGCCCTGGTATATATATTTTTCTAAAGCCCTGTACACACGATCAGATATCTGATGGAATATAATCCGATGGATTTTTTCATCGGATTTCCGATGAAGCTGACTTTCATCAGTCTTGCCTACAAACCATTGGTTAAAAATCCGATCGTGTCCAACGCGGTGACGTAAAACACTGCGACGTGCTAAGAAAAATTAAGTTCAATGCTTCCGAGCATGCGTCGACTTGATTTTGTCGTTTTTTTAACCATAAGAAAAATTTAAAACAGGTTCTATTTTTTTCCACCAATGGATAAAAAAAACGATGGGGCCCACACACGGCTTAACACCCTAGAAAATAAAATGGCAGTTGCTGTGATACTTTTTGTCACACAGTATTAGCGCAGCAGTCTTACAAGCGCACTTTTTAGGAAAAAATGTTCTTTTTTAAATAAGACAACAGTAAAATTAGCCAAAGGAATGAAAACATCCCTTGTAATAGAAACAAAGCATGATAGGTCCTCTTAAATATGAGATCTGGGCTCAAAAAGACCTCAGATCTCATATTTAGACTAAAATGCAATAAAAAAAATGTAATGTAAAAATTGTTAAATGTTGCTTTAAGAGCTTTGGGTGGAAGTGACATTTTGATGAAAGTGGTTAATACAGTAAACATAATTGGACAAGCGCACTTTTTTGGAAAAAAATGTTCTTTTTTAAATAAGACAACAGTAAAATTAGCCCAATTTTTTTTTATATTGTAAAAGATAATGTTACGTCAAGTAAATTGATAAATGTTACGCTTCAAAATTACGCCCGCTCTTGGAATGGTGACAAACTTTTACCCTTAAAAATCTCCATAGGCGGCATTTAAAAAATTCTACAGGTTGCATGTTTTGAGTTACAAAAGAGGTCTAGGGCTAGTATTATTGCTCTCGCTCTAACAATCGCGGCGATACCTCACATGTGTGAGTTGAACAATGCTTTCATATGCGGGCACTGCTTTCATATGCGTTACATTCTGCGTGCAAGCTCGTCGGGACGGGATGCTTTAAAAAAAAAAAATGAAGAAAAAATAATAATACTGTTTTTAGAAAAATATATATATTTTGGGTCACTTTTATTTCTATTACAAGGAATGAAAACATCCCTTGTAATAGAAAAAAAAGCATGACAGGTCCTCTTAAATATGAGATCTGGGGTCAAAAAGACCTCAGATCTCATATTTAGACTAAAATGCAATAAAAAAAATGTAATGTAAAAATTGTTAAATGTTGCTTTAAGAGCTTTGGGTGGAAGTGACATTTTGATGAAAGTGGTTAATACAGTAAACATAATTGAACGGTTTCTTTAACCTCCCTGGCGGTATGATTCTTTAAGATTTTAGGTGCTAAAAGCGGTACCATTATTTGCAAGGGAATTTGGCGTTTTATACTGTAAGGCTTGTAATTCTTAGGAATGACTCACTTAAATCTATCCAAACAAGAGTCTAATAGGCATCCCGGGTATGATTTTTTTTTTTTTTTTTAATTAAAAATTATAATATAATAAATAATTATAAAAAATGATCACAAATGATAATATAATTATAGTAAAAATTATTCAATAATGTAATCAAATCAAAATCACTGAAATTTGCTCAGTTGCAGAATTTTTGCTGTCAGAATTTTTTTTTTTTATGACGAATTTCCCCATAAATCGCTATCGCTAAAT
The DNA here is from genome assembly GCA_029574335.1 of Rana kukunoris. Taxonomy (NCBI): domain Eukaryota; kingdom Metazoa; phylum Chordata; class Amphibia; order Anura; family Ranidae; genus Rana; species Rana kukunoris. The sequence goes on along the minus strand of CM056058.1, from coordinate 19,295,523 downwards.
TCTGCAAGTGATTCTGATTTATTATCGCTGTTTTTTAGCTGCTCTAAAACAATTTTTGCCATAAAGGGACACTTTTGGTTGCTATGGGCAATCTACAGTTTGCAGGGAGAAAGAACAGTTTTTATTATATAAAGAGGACATGTAGTGTACAGGGCAGACCACTAGGGACATGGGGGGTGTGTATTTTTTACATACAGTACTGTAATCTATAAGATTACAGTGTACTGTATGTATAGTGTTTGTTTACATTTTTGAATTTGGCGCCGTTCCCCCCCTACGTCGCGACGCTCGCAGGGAAGGGAATCGGCGGAACACACAGCATCAGGCGGACATCCGCCCGCCGTGTACTGCGGGGATTCATCGCTGGATCGCAGAGAAAAGGTAAGTAAACTTTTTCTGCATCCAGCGAGGTAAGCGCGTGTGTGGCACGGGGTTACCGATCGTAGCTTGAAAATCTCACCCCGTGCCACACACGTGAATACCGCCAGGGAGGTTAAGGCTCCATGCACACTGAAGCTGATAAGCTGTAGTTTATTGGCGTTTTGGCTTTTTTTTTTTAAAGCCCATAAACTGAACTCTATGTTAGCCTATGTGCCCATGCACACCTGGGCATTTTTTAGTGTTAATGAGCTTTGGAGTTTATTGGCTTTTTTCTGAATGCCCGAAATATGCGTTTAAAGTGCTGTTTTTCGTCTGGAAAAGACGCAAAAAAATGTTTATGTAAAGGGGGTCTGCCCTGAGGGGGATCTATGTTTATGGAGGGGGGCTGCACTGAGGGGGGCCTACTATGCTTAGGGAGAGGGGGGTTTGCACTGAGGGGGATCTTTTTTTGTAGAGGGGGTCTGCCCTGAGGGGTATCTACTATGCATATGGAGAGGGGGCCTGCATTGAGGTGGGTCTATGCTTATGGAGAGGGGGTCTGCCCTGAGGGGGAATCTATGCTTATGGAGAGGGGGGTCTGCCCTCAGGGGGCTCTATGTTTATGGAGAGGGGGTCTGCCCTGAGGGGGATCTATGTTTATGGAGGGGGGTCTGCACTGAGGGGGGTCTATGCTTATGGAGGGGGTCTGTTCTGGGGGGTGTCTATGCTTATGGGGGGGTCTGCACTGAGGGGAGGTCTATACTGATGGATACATACTCAATGGGAGTGTGTTATATTGAAGAAAGGGAGTCTGTACTTAGTGGGGGGGGTCTATAATGTTTTCCGCACCAGGTGACACCAACCCTAGTGACGCCACTGTGTGAAGGTAAGACTTTGCAATGGGAGGTTGTTGGTACAAACTCTGACTGCATATATATAGTATTTATGTGATTTCAGTTTATCTTTAAAGTGGATGCAAAGCCACTCTCATCCTTTCTAAACTACTGCATATTGCTGATCTATAAGGATATAGATACCTCCTGCATGTATCCTTACCTGTCAAATGTCTCCCCTCTGTCTGTTATAAGAACTGAAAAACTGCAGATTCTGTGGGTGGGTCTGTTGTCTGGAGCTCTGTGGGTAGAGTCGTGATGTCAGTAGACTCCCCGCCCACCTCTACACTCCCCTTACACTGAATTCTGCTATGATCACTAACATCCAGTCAAAAACCAGAAAAGTAACCACATGACTTCAGAAAAGGAGTGGGGGTGGGAATTAAAATATAATGCCTGTCTTCAGGCTAGTGCATGAGATATGTAAATAACCTGTCACTCACAGCAAGGTGGCGGAACGGACTAAGGTTTTTCTCTGTAAGTTTTATTTCACTGAACAATAAAAGAGGATTGCTCAGAGCTGGATTAACTCTGTGTGGCAAGACTGGGCACAGACAGATGAAAGGAAATCTTATACTGTACATTGTGACTGCAAAGATTTTTTTTTTCGGGTTTACATCCACTTTAACACATGCATTAATTATTGTACATGGTCACTTTAAATCTTTACCAAACCCTGGTCAGTGCGCAATGACCATTGAAAAACAAACTTAAATAACATCCACCATACAGAGAATGAAGGCTATTTTGGTAAAGCAGGGGACCACTCATGTCTCTATAGACATGAAAATAGTAGCCCATATAACCTTTGTGCCAGACTGCTCTATTTACTGGTCTATCTTTTCTAGCTGGGGTTTTTTCTGGGGTGTTGGAAGAACAGAATCTTTGTTTAGATCTTCTTATCTATAAAAATAAACTACCGTTGAATTGGTTGGCATTTGTTGCTGCTATTTTTTGCAAGTAGAGATCATGATATGGAACACCGCTTGTGGTAATAAAGTGGTTTCTGGTCTCCAGCAGAACATAGCTGACATATTCAACAGTCAAAAGTCTCTCTCTAAGAAGACCTGGTCCAACAATGTCAGACCTCTCAATGTCAGATGCTATTGGTGATGAGTACCAATGATATGACCAAATGTTTGTGAACATCTGACCCATCACACCAATACGAGTTTGTTGGACATCCCAGTTTAAAATCATGGCTGCTCATTTTGAGCTGCCTTTCCCCTCTAGTTGCAACTTTAACAGCCTCCACGTTTCTGATAAGGCTTTAAATAAGATTTTGAAGGGTGTCTGTTTGAATTTGTACCTGTTGAATGAGAAGACCTGGCTCACAATTGGTGTTCCAATTGACCTCAAGGTGTTCAGTTGGGGTTGAGGTCAGGGCTCTGTACAGGTCATTCAAGTTCCTCAGACTAAGGCCTCGTACCCACGACTGAGAATCACGTCGTAAAAAAAACATTGTTTTCCTCGATGAGGTTCTTGTCAAGCGTGACGAGAATCTTGTCAAGATTTCCTTGCATATACACTGTCAAGATAAAATCTTGTCGTTCTCAAATGCGGTGAAGTACAACACGTACGACGGCACTATAAAGGGGAAGTTCTATTCCACTGGCCCCACCCTTGGGGCTGCTTTTGCTAATTTCATCTTACTGCGTGTTAAGTAAAAGTTTGGTGAGAGACAATTTGCGCTTTTCAGTCTGTTATAGCGCGACAAATGTGCTATCTCCATTACGAAAGATACTTTTACCGAAGGTGCATTCCCGTCTCATACTTTATTCTGAGCATGCGCAGGTTTCTAAGCATACACACGAACGTGTTTCTCATCGTAAACCAGCCCGACGAGAAACACAACGAGAAAATTGAGACGAGAAAAAAGAGAGCATGTTCTCTTTTTTTCTCATCAAGATCCACAACAGTTTTCTCACCGAAAAACATACACACGACCGTGTGAGGAAACCGGTCGTGTGTACGAGGCCTATGTCTTGATAAAGTTGGACCGGATGAGCATAGGGTGAGGGCTACTAGTGCCGTCTAACTCATAAATGGTCATCAAGCATAGGGATGTTGATTTGGACTTTTCTAGGTACTGATAACACAACAAGTAAATAATATAAAAAATATTTATTACACATAAAAAAACTATACAGAATTAAAAACACTTGAGCCAAAACCCACAATAGAAAACAGCATTTGGTAATAACGGAAGACCGCCACGTGTCTGTTGTAGTGGAGAAAGGCGAAAGCCTCAACCGGTTTTGTGGTTAGCACCGCTTCTTCAGGAGGGTCTCTATAATACATAATACAATACAAATAAACTAGCAAGAACATAAACATAATACATATAGATATACAACATTTTAACATCATGAATACGATCAATGTCAAAAACATTATGTTGATCTGCTCACCAGATAAGGCTTATGGACTGCGCGACGGCTCAAAAGGTACCCCCTGTGGCGAACGAGGGGGATTGTGTGATACTCTCTAGTAAAAATAAGTGGATCGTATTAAGCTACAAAATTGTATAAATAAGGTTGTTGGGGGCCACCACGTGAGGATATGGAAAAGAAAGCATGGGGGGTGGGGGGATAAAGGGGGGAGGGGAGCGAACGAGTGCCTATTGGTGAAAGAGTGACCATCCTGGTCTGGAAATCCAATGGCTATTCCCGACTTGCATCAGCAGACCTGGCCCTACGGCCAATAAGTTCTGCTGTTGTGCACATGCGCACTAGCCTCCACATGCTCTGCGCAGTGTGAATGGGCTGACCCTGCCACATCACACGCCGCATGTTCGAGCGGCGTCACTCTGGCCACATGCCTGAGTGTGGAAGGGCTGACCTTGCCATGTCACACGCTGCACACTCTAGTGGTGTCAGAGTCTAAAGAACTTACCGAGGCCAAGATGCTGCGGACGGCTCACCCTTGCGAACCAGTGCTGACCGCCCTCTGGTGATGGAGACAGAGAGGTGACAGCACCGGAAGGCACCGGAAACAGGAAGCTGGGTCAAGGTGTAGATCAAGGAAGGTAGCGGATCTGCAGACAGGCCGAGGAGACAGTCCGTGGCACCAAACAGGGACAGCGGTCCAAACAGGCAAAACTAGTTCAAGGTACTGGTTGCGGATCACGGGTCAAAGAGATCAAGGAAAGTCCAGTAATGCAAGCCGGGGTCAAGGATCGGAGAGGTCAGCGGAAGTCCAAGGATACAAGCCGAGATTAAAGGATTGGAGAGGTTAGCAGAGTCCAGGAGTGCAAGCCGGGGTCAAGGGTTGGAGTGGTCAGCAGAGTCCGAGGGCAGGCCGAGATCAGGATTCAAACAGGTAAGCCAGAAGGATTTCAGGTTAAACAGGTTCACAGCAACGAGACACATACAGGAGCTGATGACAAACCAGCAACCTGCCATGTGTCAGAGGCCGGTTTAAATAGGGTGGTGAGCCCTGTGATTGGCTCCGACGGAATCGCGTGAGTTCGCGCCGCGCGCGCGCTCCCGCACACGTCGCGCCGCCGGACCGTGCCCGCGTACGTGCGCGCGCATGCGCCGAATAGAGACGTGCGATCGCGTCGTTCTACTGCGCATGTGCGCGCGATCAAAGTCCGCAGAATTGGTGCCCTGACAGTGCCCCCCCCCAAGGGGCGAACTCCGGACGCCCAAACTGGCCATTAGTTCTGGATGTTCTCGATGAAAGGTCCGGATCAATCGAGGGGCATGAATGTTCCTGGAAGGTTCCCAAGAATTGTCCTCCGGAGGATAGCCCTTCCATTTAATGAGGTATTGGAGTTGTCTCCCTCTCTTCCTGCAATTCAGAATAGTCTCCACTTCAAATTCTCTTTCCCCTTCAACCTCTACTGGCGGAGGTGGAGGTTCCTCCCTGCCTGGAAAAGGATCCGGAACCAGAGGTTTAAGCAGGGAAGCATGGAATACCGGATGGATTCTATAAGATTCGGGTAGCACCAGTTCGAAGGCCACAGAGTTGATCCTGCGTTTAATTTTGAATGGGCCAATAAATCTTGGGCCCAGTTTTTGTGAGGGAATAGGTATTTTAAGATGTAAAGCGGATAGCCAAACCTCCTCGCCGACCTGAAATGTAGGACAGTCCTTCCTTCCTCTGTCGAAGAATCTTTTATAGTCCTCCTGAGCTTGTCGCATTACTTTTTGTAGTAACTGGAAGTTCTGTTTAATGGCAGTTACACGTTCCTGGACGGCCGGAACAGGTGTATCAGGAATGAGGTCTGGCAGGAAGGAGGGATGGAAGCCACAGTTGGCCCAGAATGGGGTTTGGTTGGTAGTTGCATGAATCGAATTATTGTATGCAAACTCAGCAGAAGCTAGTAGGGATCGCCAATCATCCTGGGAGGCTGAACAAAAACAGCGGAGGTACTGCTCTAAAGTCTGATTGGTTCTCTCGGTTTGGCCGTTGCTCCGAGGATGGTAGGCCGAGGACAGGCAGACTTTCACTTCCAGGGACTTACAGAGTTCCCTCCAAAACTTAGACGTAAATTGTGTACCCCTATCGGATACGACGCTCTTAGGGACCCCGTGAAGTCTGATGATTTCATTAAAGAATATCTTTGCTGTGTCAGAGGCTGAGGGTGTGCCGATCATGGGCAGGAAATGCGCCATCTTGGACAAGCGGTCAACCACGACTAAGATCGTGGTAAACCCCTCAGAAGGTGGCAGGTCCACGATAAAGTCCATTGATATGTCTGCCCAAGGACGCTCCGGGATGGGTAATGGCTTGAGTAGGCCCCATGTCTTAGTATTGGATCCCTTGTTGCGCTGGCAACAAGTGCAGGAGGCCACATAGGTCTTACAGTCCCGTTTCCAATTAGGCCACCAAAAGGACCGAGAGATCAATTCAGAGGTCTTGCGTGTCCCAAAATGTCCTGCAAGCTTAAGGTCGTGGAAGGTGCTAAGAAGTAACTGTCTTACCTCCCTTGGCACGAAGATCTTGTCTTGGGACCACCATAAGTCCTCTCGTTTAACCAGGGACGAGACTTCTGGGTCGGAGCATTGGTGCGATGCCTCTTTAAGAGAACTGAGAAGGTCTGACTGAGAAATCAAAAAAAAATGTTGAGGTTTCAGAATAGTACTGGGTTCTGATGAGTTGGGAGTTTCGGGAAACATCCTTGAAAGGGCATCTGCTTTACCGTTCTTTGATCCGGGTCTATACGTAATGTGGAAGTTGAAGCGAGTGAAGAAGAGTGCCCAGCGGGCCTGTCTGGGTCGAAGACGCTTCGCGGAACGTAAGTACTCCAGATTCCTGTGGTCTGTGAAAATTAGGATGGGATGGCTTGCCCCCTCCAGCAGGTACCTCCATTCTTCTAACACGAATTTGATGGCGAGCAGCTCCCTATCACCCACGTCATAGTTCTTTTCAGACAAAGAAAGTTTCCGGGAGGCATAGGCAACAGGGTGCAGAAGAGATTTGGGTCCCTGCCTCTGGGATAGGACAGCGCCTGTAGCGGACTCGGAGGCATCAACTTCTAAGATGAACGGTAGTGCAGGATCAGGATGGTGTAGGACAGGGGCAGAGGAAAATACTGTCTTTAGTTTGGAAAAAGCCTCCTGGGCTTCCTGGGACCATTGGAAACGGTTTCCTTGCCTTGTGAGCTGGGTGATGGGAGACACGATGGCGGAGAACCCGGCGATGAATCTTCTGTAGAAGTTGGCGAAGCCAATGAAGCGTTGAACGCCTTTTTTATCTGTCGGGGCCGGCCAATCTTGAATGGCTTTGACCTTCTGGGGGTCCATGGCAATCCCATTTGTGGATATTATGAAACCCAGGAACTGTACTGAGTGTCTCTCAAACTCACACTTCTCTGCTTTGAGGTATAACCGGTGTCTTCTGAGGATCGTGAGGACCTGTTTGACGTGGTCTCGGTGAAGTTCCAACGTGGCCGAGAAGATGAGGATGTCATCTAAATATACGACAAGAAAGTCGTCCAGGTGTTGGCGAAATATATCATTGACCAGATGTTGAAAAGTGGCCGGGGCGTTGCAGAGCCCGAAGGGCATGACTAAGTATTCGAAATGTCCGAATCTAGACCTAAACGCCGTCTTCCACTCGTCCCCTTCCCTGATGCGGACTAGATTGTAGGCGCCCCGAAGGTCGAGCTTGGAGAAAATTTGTGCTGAGTGAAAACGTTGAAATAACTCCGAGATGAGTGGTAATGGGTACCTATTCTTAATAGTGATCTTGTTTAGCTCTCTGTAGTCGATGCAAGGTCTAAGGGAGCCGTCCTTCTTTTCGACAAAAAAGATCCCGGCCCCTGCGGGAGAGGAGGAAGGCCGAATGAACTTCTTGTCTAAGTTCTCGTTGATGTAGTTTTTGAGAGCTGTTAACTCGGTCTCGGAGAGAGGGAAGACTCGGCCAAAAGGGATCTTGGCGCCCGGCAGGAGATCGATGGGGCAGTCGTAAGCTCGATGTGGGGGCAGACAATCGGCCTGTTGTTTATCTAAAACGTCTTTGAATTCCAGATAGACCGGAGGGACGTGTAGAAGACTTTCTGGTGGTTTTAGAATGGTAGCGCAGGAGACCGGAGGAGGTGGAAGGCAGTGCTGGGAGCAGTATGAGGAGGTAAGGTTTATCTCTTTCGTGAGCCAATTGATACAGGGTTGGTGAAGCTGCAACCACGGAAGACCCAGGATAATGGGATACATAGGGGATGAGATGAGGTCCAGTCGTAGGTGCTCTTGGTGACCTGAATCCGTGGTAGCAAGCAGAGGGAGAGTTTCTTGGGTGACCAGACCAGAGCAAGGACGGGAACCATCAGCCAAGAGGACCTGAAGATGAACGTCTTTAGTACGGCAGGGGACATGCAACTTCCGGGCCGTAGTAGAGTCCAAGAAGCTGCTGCAAGCTCCAGAATCAACGATTGCCGGCAGGCGGGTCTCCCCGTCCGGAAGCTGAAGAGAAAGAAAAAGCACGATGTAAGTCTGTGGCAATTGGGAGGTATGGTAATTAAACACCGGTGAAAGTTTCGACTTACTAGGCCTGACAGGGCAGTTGAGGAGGAAGTGGTTACCCGCGCCACAGTAGAGGCAAAGATTCTCCCGTCGCCTGCGCAGTCGTTCCTCTGGGGTGAGTGGTGCTCGAACTACGCCGAGCTGCATAGGCTCTGGATCCGGCAATGAGGGACTGGATGAAGCAGGTGGAGGAATGGGTACTGAAGGCTGTCTTGGTGGAGCCCAACTGGGACGGGTGGTCTGGAACCGCTCAGAACGCCGCTCCCGCAGGCGTCGGTCCAGTTTGGTGGCAGCTTGGATCAGGCCTTCCAGTGAAGCGGGGGTTTCAGAGCGTGCAAGTTCATCTTTGAGGGCCTCGGAGAGACCCTGACGGTACTGGTACTTTAAAGCCACTTCGTTCCAACCTGTGTCTGCTGACCACTTCCTGAACTCAGCAGTATAGTCCTCTATGGGCCGCCGGCCCTGACTCAAATTGTGGAGGGTAGCTTCTGCGGTGGCAGAGCGCAGCGGATCGTCGTAGAGCTTGGCCATGTTGGTGAAGAAGGCGTCAATGGTGTCCAGAACAGGGCTTCTTTGTTCCATTAAGCAATGGGCCCAGGCCTGGGGCTCATCCGAGAGAAGGGAGATGACAAACCCTACTTTTACAGCTTCCGAGCAGAAGGTCCTTGGTTGTAGGGCAAAATACAAGGTGCAGGCATTCTTAAAGGCCCGATACTTCCTGCGGTCACCTACAAACCGTTCGGGTGTAGGTACTCGGGGTTCAGGGTGTGAGATCATTACTGCTGGACCCGAAGAGGATGGCGGAGCTGTGTGCCCTGTCGTTTAGACGGTAGGGGCTGCAGAAGGTCCTGGAGGAGTGGCTATTTGCTGTAGACGGCCGTCCATCTGGAGGTATCCCTCCTGTAGTTTTTGCACCGCTTCGGTCAGGGCGGAGACTTGCTGGCAGAGAGTTTCGAATGGTGAGCGCGCCCGGTCGGCCTCAGACATCTGGCTGGTTTGTACTGTCAGAGTCTAAAGAACTTACCGAGGCCAAGATGCTGCGGACGGCTCACCCTTGCGAACCAGTGCTGACCGCCCTCTGGTGATGGAGACAGAGAGGTGACAGCACCGGAAGGCACCGGCACCGGAAACAGGAAGCTGGGTCAAGGTGTAGATCAAGGAAGGTAGCGGATCTGCAGACAGGCCGAGGAGACAGTCCGTGGCACCAAACAGGGACAGCGGTCCAAACAGGCAAAACTAGTTCAAGGTACTGGTTGCGGATCACGGGTCAAAGAGATCAAGGAAAGTCCAGTAATGCAAGCCGGGGTCAAGGATCGGAGAGGTCAGCGGAAGTCCAAGGATACAAGCCGAGATCAAAGGATTGGAGAGGTTAGCAGAGTCCAGGAGTGCAAGCCGGGGTCAAGGGTTGGAGAGGTCAGCAGAGTCCGAGGACAGGCCGAGATCAGGATTCAAACAGGTAAACCAGAAGGATTTCAGGTTAAACAGGTTCACAGCAACGAGACACATACAGGAGCTGATGACAAACCAGCAACCTGCCATGTGTCAGAGGCCGGTTTAAATAGGGTGGTGAGCCCTGTGATTGGCTCCGACGGAATCGCGTGAGTTCGCGCCGCGCGCGCGCTCCCGCACACGTCGCGCCGCCGGACCGTGCCCGCGTACGTGCGCGCGCATGCGCCGAATAGAGACGTGCGATCGCGTCGTTCTACTGCGCATGTGCGCGCGATCAAAGTCCGCAGAATTGGTGCCCTGACAAGTGGCGTCATTGTACGGCAGGGTTGGAGAACAACCATCACGCAGTCCATGAGCCTTATCTGGTAAGCAGATCAACGTAATGTTTTTGACATTGTTTTTTTTTTATGATGTTAAAATGTTGTATCTTTATATGTATTATGTTTATGTTCTTGCTAGTTTATTTGTATTGTATTATGTATTATACAGACCCTCCTGAAGAAGCAGTGGTAACCACAAAACCGGTTGAGGCTTTCGCCTTTCTCCACTACAACAAACACGTGACTGTCTTCCGTTATTAACAAATGCTGTTTTCTATTGTGGGGTTTGGCTCAAGTGTTTTTAATTCTGTATAGTTTTTTATGTGTAATAAATAATTTTTATATTATTTACTTGTTGTGTTATCAGTACCTAGAAAAGTCCAAATCAATATCACTATGCTTGGTGACCATTTATGGGTTAAACGGCACTAGCAGCCCTCACCCTATGCTCATCCGGTCCAACTTTCTATCACTTATCATCAGGGTCATTTGAAGGAATTTGGGGACCCCAAGCAAAATGGGGGCCCCCAAGCAAAATGGGGGCCCCCAAGCACCCCCCCCCTGCACGCAAAGCCTACATTGGCACTACACTAATTTTTTACACCTATGTTCTTACGCCCCCCCCCCTCCCTAGTCCCTATGTTTTTCTATTCTCACCTCTCCTTCTTCCCTGTAGGCTACCGCTGTAGCGTGGTCGAGCTCCTCTTCCTCCTGTCAGTCCGATGTTCTAGCATTATGGGTCCCCAGTCCCCCAGCAGATAGTGCCCAGGCCAGGCCGGGTACCACGCGGTACAGGAGATTCAGTTTCCTGTTTTCTCGGCTGGACTGAAAGGAAGTGAGCACTCAGTGTGCACTTCCTGTCAGTCCGGTCGGGATCAGGAAACTGAATCTCCTGTACCACGCACAGTACCCGGCCGAACTGACAGGACTCCAGGAGGAAGGAAGAGGAGCTCGGCCATGCTACAGCCTGGAAAGGGGAAGTTGGGGACCCCTCGCCATCTGGGGGCCCCAAGCAATTGTTTGTTTTGCATGTCCTGTAGCGACGGGCCTGCTTATCATGGATGAGGGTACTAGTTTAATTTAAAATTGACAAGTTTTAACTGAGGTTATACTCAAAATGTTGCTATGTCTTGATAAAGCTGGCTTTGTACACAGGGTAACAGTAATGCTGGAATAGAAAATGGCCTTCTCCAAACTGATATAAGGTTGGAATCCTACAAATGTCTACAATGTCTTTGTATATTACAGTGGGAACAGCATCCTTAACTTAAAGCACCTAAATGCAATTTGCAGGGGCGCTCACATATCTTTGACCATATATAATTTAGATGTGATGGTCAAGTGTCTACAATTTGGCCATATAGTGAATCTCCGCACTCATTGTTTTTGAGTAGATAACTATTTGTGAACAGGGTTGTAGGTCTTTCAGACAGAATTTTAATCAAGCGTCAGACACTTTGTGGGTTATTGGTAACTTTTGGAATGTGTTTTGACATCTACTGTTTGTTTACAGCATAGAATCAGCCACTGCCTTTGATAAAACCACTTCCTTACAGACAAAGCCAACCTTATCCTTACGCCTGATTCCGCACAAGATTGCACTCAAACTTTGTAGTTATAAACTGTATCAAACCATTTGATTCCATCTGTCCCTTTTGTTGGTCAATGTACAGCTGCCCTCCTAACTAAGTTGAGAAAGTTTCCTACTTTTTTCATACCTGTGATCGATTATCATCCACACCAAAATAAGCAAATGAAAAATAAAATTACCAGTGTCATGTTTTCTCCCATCAACCACCATACAAATAATACCAGTACAAACAAAAGGTCTGATACAGTTTTAAAGAGAACCGAGCGAGCAAGGGTCTCGTCACAAAAATAAACACATTATTATTATCACTTGAAGAATATCCAGAGTCATTATTAAATTTAGATAGAATGGGAAAGGGTTAAAACCAATGCAATTGGCATTAAGTGGATTTTCCTTAATTTCCTGTACTGTAGACACAGAGGAGTGAGTAAGTACTCCTAATATGACAATTGCCACCAAAGCAATTGAAACAAAACAAGATTTTCCCTCTATTCCTGTTCTGGTGACAACTAAAAATTTCAAATTTTGTGTCTCAGCAACAATAGCAAATTTTACAGGCTTCAGTTTTAGTAAAGGAACCTCATTGACTTAAAGGGGTTGTAAAGGAAAACATTTTCCCCCCTAAATAGCTTCCTTTATCTTAGTGCAGTTCTCCTTCACTTACCTCATCCTTCCATTTTGCTTTTAAATGTCCTTATTTCTTCTGAGAAATCCTCACTTCCTGTTCTTCTGTCTGTAACTCCACACCGTAATGTGAGTCTTTCTCTCTGGTGTGGAGAAAGCCTCTTGAGGGGGGAGGGGGCGAGCAGGCAAGTCAGGACACTCTCTAATTTGCAGATAGAGAAAGGAGCTGTGTGTTAGTGGGCGTCCTGACACTCCTGCTCACCCCCTCAAGAGGCTTTCTCCACACCAGGGAGAAAGCCTTGCATTACTGTGTGGAGTTACAGACAGAAGAACAGGAACTGAGGATTTCTCAGAAGAAATAAGGACATTTAAAAGCAAAATGGAAGGATGAGGTAAGTGAAGGAGGACTGCACTAAGGTAAAGGAAGCTATTTAGGGGGGGAAATGTTTTCCTTTACAACCCCTTTAAGCCAATGAGGTTCCTTTACTAAAACTGAAGCCTGTAAAATTTGCTATTGTTGCTGAGACACAAAATTTGAAATTTTTAGTTGTCACCAGAACAGGAATAGAGGGAAAATCTTGTTTTGTTTCAATTGCTTTGGTGACAATTGTCATATTAGGAGGACTTACTCACTCCTCTGTGTCTACAGTACAGGAAATTAAGGAAAATCCACTTAATGCCAATTGCATTGGTTTTAACCCTTTCCCATTCTATCTAAATTTAATAATGACTCTGGATATTCTTCAAGTGATAATAATAATGTGTTTATTTTTGTGACGAGACCCTTGCTCGCTCGGTTCTGCTCTCCCGACACTCCTCTGCTTCTATTGGATCAGATTGCCGATTGCAACGTCTGATGGTCCAGTCATCCAAGGTTCCGGGATCCGACCTACAGCTATGTGCCGATCGGACCCATTTAGAACAAACACCAGACAGGCTGTATGTATGTTCAAACAGGAATCATTTATTGAAGGTACACAGCACACTTTTATACAGAATTTGGAACATCCCGCCTCCAACAACCGCTTTCCTATTGGTCCATTGTAAAGTATGCAGTCTGCACTCAGGTCCTCCTTAACCATGCAAATGAGGACTTGAAAATGACGCAGCAGAGATTGGTCGGATAGTCTGAATAGAAAGATTGTTATGTGTATTGAGACAAAAGCCCCAGGGGGTAATCAATGTACACAATAGCCAGCCACAGAACAATGGGACCGTCTGGAGAGTTGAGTTAGCCTTAAGACAGGGCAGAGACCCTTTTGACTTAATCACTTACAACACAGTATTGGCATCACACAATAGAACATGGTATGTCTTTCAACCCACATCTTTAGACAGACGGACTCTCCACTAACAGAAGATATTTACATCTGATAAAAAATGGCTTTAAACAGGCTTATCACATAGTGGACAATGAAATGTCTTTCACAAGCCGGCTCACTTAGCGTTTTTTAAAGCAGGTGTCCTTGCATTGAATAAGCCAACCGCTTGTAATGTCTCAGTATATCCTGTAATACATGAATTAGGATTTCACGTAGAAACACTTTGGTATCTCCAGGTTCATGACAATTTTAATGATAATAGTATTAAAGTGGAGTTCCAGCCTTTTTTAATCTTTATTAAAAGTCAGCAGCTACTTTTAATAAACATACACTTACCTGTTCCACTGTCCAGCGACGCAACGCGCCGCCCGGAGCTCCGCTCTTTTCCCTCTTTCCGCCAGTGCCTCCATCCTAACTTTGGGCTTCCGGCCATGACAGCTTTCGGCTTCACGGTCCTGCACTCACTGCGTATGCGCGAGTGGCATTGCACTACCTGATTGGACAGGCGATCGCCTGGGACCTGTCATGTGTCCCTGGCGATCGCCTACAGGGAAGGGCTGCCAAAAGGTGATATGACGTATAGCCTTAGCGGTCCCTGGGGGGAAGGAGGAAGTGGGACTAGAAGTCCCACTCCTCCTGAATCCCCCCTCTCCCCCCAAAAAAATATTACATGCCAAATGTGGCATGTAAGGGGGTGAGGAGTGGAATAAGCGGAAGTTCCACTTTTGGGTGGAACTCCGCTTTAAACTAAAAACATTGTTAACAATAATTGATAATATTAGTTTATTGGACAACCAGATCAAATGTTTGGTGCTTAATATAGCTCAAACACTGTAGTGCAATGTAGTGTAATGCAATCAGAAACTAAGACGAGGCAAGTCGAAACAAAAATCAAAAATGCTGACTGTGCGTTAATGAATATAAAATTGTTCAAATGTATCTGTGGTTATAAAAGTGGATAACATACTGTATCTTTGACCTTGTAGAAAAGCTGACTTAGAAATAGTAAGAACCTTTGTTCTGTTTAAACCAGAACTCAATTTTAATTCCCCCCCTACCTATTTCCTGAAGCTCACTTGGATACATCTTTTTTAAATACACTTATGCGTTTTTATCCTGCAGTCTTCAGCCTGGTCAAGCAATTACAAGTCCTTCCTATTCTTCTTCTCATGGCAGTGGAGCAGGGGCGTCGGGAGGGTGTGGCTAGGGGGGCTGGAGCCCCGAAGGTGACCCCGAAAAGCCTGAGTCTCAAAAAGGTTCCATACAATATTTAGCCCCGAACGCCGCCGAACAGGGAGCGAGCTGATCCGCCGAGTGTGGCGGAGTCACAGGTCCCGCCTTCTGGAGCCTGCAGAACATATGATGGACGTCCCACTCATCCAATGCCGGACCGTGGGATGTGTGACGTCCATCATACGCGCCATGGGGCTCCAGAAAGAGGGAATTACAATCCTGCAGCCGCCGCCACAGCCACATCACAACACTGAGATCCCTCTTCGGCGCTGAAGCGGGACTCAGGAGAGATCAGGGTGACTGCACCGATGAAGAGGAGGGGGATGAGGATGACCGTATGAGCCCGCTGCACTGGGGTGACTGTGCGTTGATTACCTGACCTGAGCTGATGCTGGTGGCGGATTGTTGGCAGAGTGATCATGGGCACCGGAGTGTGGAACAGGAGGCAGAAGAGTCTTTTCCATACCGCCTTGTGCCTGCTGGCCGTGCAGGCGATGAAATCCAAGCAGTCTCCTCTCCTCCTCTGGATGTCTGCTGTGACACATGCTGCACACCATACTATGGCTGAGGCTGAACTGAACTGCAGGACACCTGGACAAAAAAAGTTTGTCTCCTGGTCAGGTAGGTGAGGTCAGTGTATGTATAACAGGTAGGTGTATGTATGTCAGGTAGGTAGGTGAGGTCAGTGTATGTATGTCAGGTAGGTAGGTGAGGTCAGTGTATGTATGCCAGGTAGGTCAGTGTATGTATGTCAGGTAGGTAGGTGAGGTCAGTGTATGTATGTCAGGTAGGTAGGTGAGGTCAGTGTATGTATGTCAAGTAAGTCAGTGTATGTATGTCAGGTAGGTAGGTGAAGTCAGTGTATGTATGTCAGGTAGGTAGGTGAGGTCAGTGTATGTATGTCAGGTAGGTAGGTGAGGTCAGTGTATGTATGTCAGGTAGGTAGGTGAAGTCAGTGTATGTATGTCAGGTAGGTAGGTGAGGTCAGTGTATGTATGTCAGGTAGATAGGTGAGGTCAGTATATGTATGTCAGGTAGGTAGGTGAGGTCAGCGTATGTATGTCAGGTAGGTGTATGTAGGTAGGTCAGTGTGTCAGGTAGGTGAGATTAGTGGTCAAAATTGATGGGCACTGCTAAACAACCAGTAAGTGAACTTACCCCCCGCCACACAACCCTACCGCCCAGCCAAAAAACCCAGTGCCACGGCCACTCTGGACATTCGCCCCCGGTGGCAGATTCGGGCTGAAGCCCCTGGTCTTTTTGACACCTAGCAACGCCCCTGCAGTGGAGGTCTTTCTTCTTATACTGAGTGGTACTTATATAGAGACATTCTCATCAGTACTGAGAGCTGTCAGGTTCCTATGGTAATGACCCCCTGTAGAAGGCCAACTCTGGGTTCTCCAGGGTGCGCAGTCTGTTACACTTCCCTCTATCAACCTGGGATTCTACAACCATCTAGAGTTGTGATAGTTCCCTTCACGGGACATCTACGTGCAAGATGTTAACCCTCCTCATCTGGATTCAGCAGTGGTATCGTTGTACACATTTTTATACCAGTATCATACTTAGCTACATGTTTTTATGACTGCTTTTGGTACCGTTTGGCATTACTCGCACCTTTTTTACATTTATGTAGCTACATCGATTTTATCTCCAGTGCAATATTTATTTTGTTACCTACTTGAAGACTATAAAAGTTTTAATGCTGTTCCCATCGAGCGCTGCCTTTGTGTGTTTTTTGTATCCTGCTATCCATTTTTCCAGTAGTTGGGAGCTGCACTGGGAATCAGCCTGCAAGGAGATCAGCTAAAAGTAGTTGGATCTGTATGTGTGTTATAATTAGGGTTGTCCCGATACCGATACTAGTATCGGTATCGGGTCCGATACCGAGTATTTGCGGGAGTACTTGTACTCCCGCAAATACCCCCGATGCCTAATCCGGATACTTTTTTTTTTTTTTTTTTTCGGAGTGGGGGCGGAATGGGGGCGGAGAGAGGGCAGAGAGTGGGCGGAAAGGGGGCGGGAACCGATCGCAGAGGAGACTGAGGGGGCAGCGAGGAAGGCGGACTGGAGGCGGAGAGGAGGCGGAGAGGAAGCGAAGAAGAAAGCGGAGAGCAGAGCAGTCCCCAGGTATGTATAAAATCACTGGAGAGCTGCTTCTGCTGCCGCTGCCGCCGCCGTCTAGCTGTTCGGCGCTTAAGCCAGGGAACATAACAGCTTTCATTGGAATAGCTGCTGTTCCCTGCCGCGCGTCGTCATGGCCCCTCCCCCTTGTCGGGCGCTTTTCCCAGGATTGGACAGGTGATCTGTCTATCAAAGTGCCCGGACAAGGGGGAGGGGCCATGACGACGCGCGGCAGGGAACAGCAGCTATTCAAATGAAAGCTGTTATGTTCTGCTGAGCGCCGAACAACTAGACGGCAAGGGAGACATAACTGCATATGAGGGGGGAGACATGGCTTCATATGGGGGGAGACATGGCTGCATTTGGGGGGGAGACATGGCTGCATATGGGGGGAGTCATGGCTGCATATGAGGGGGAGACATGGCTTCATATGGGGGGGAGTTATGGCTGCATTTGGGGGGGAGACATGGCTGCATATGGGGGGGAGACATGGCTGCATATGGGGGGGAGACATGGCTGCATATGGGGGGGAGACATGGCTGCATATGGGGGGAGTCATGGCTGCATATGAGGGGGAGACATGGCTTCATATGTCTTAGTATTGGATCCCTTGTTGCGCTGGCAACAAGTGCAGGAGGCCACATAGGTCTTACAGTCCCGTTTCCAATTAGGCCACCAAAAGGACCGAGAGATCAATTCAGAGGTCTTGCGTGTCCCAAAATGTCCTGCAAGCTTAAGGTCGTGGAAGGTGCTAAGAAGTAACTGTCTTACCTCCCTTGGCACGAAGATCTTGTCTTGGGACCACCATAAGTCCTCTCGTTTAACCAGGGACGAGACTTCTGGGTCGGAGCATTGGTGCGATGCCTCTTTAAGAGAACTGAGAAGGTCTGACTGAGAAATCAAAAAAAAATGTTGAGGTTTCAGAATAGTACTGGGTTCTGATGAGTTGGGAGTTTCGGGAAACATCCTTGAAAGGGCATCTGCTTTACCGTTCTTTGATCCGGGTCTATACGTAATGTGGAAGTTGAAGCGAGTGAAGAAGAGTGCCCAGCGGGCCTGTCTGGGTCGAAGACGCTTCGCGGAACGTAAGTACTCCAGATTCCTGTGGTCTGTGAAAATTAGGATGGGATGGCTTGCCCCCTCCAGCAGGTACCTCCATTCTTCTAACACGAATTTGATGGCGAGCAGCTCCCTATCACCCACGTCATAGTTCTTTTCAGACAAAGAAAGTTTCCGGGAGGCATAGGCAACAGGGTGCAGAAGAGATTTGGGTCCCTGCCTCTGGGATAGGACAGCGCCTGTAGCGGACTCGGAGGCATCAACTTCTAAGATGAACGGTAGTGCAGGATCAGGATGGTGTAGGACAGGGGCAGAGGAAAATACTGTCTTTAGTTTGGAAAAAGCCTCCTGGGCTTCCTGGGACCATTGGAAACGGTTTCCTTGCCTTGTGAGCTGGGTGATGGGAGACACGATGGCGGAGAACCCGGCGATGAATCTTCTGTAGAAGTTGGCGAAGCCAATGAAGCGTTGAACGCCTTTTTTATCTGTCGGGGCCGGCCAATCTTGAATGGCTTTGACCTTCTGGGGGTCCATGGCAATCCCATTTGTGGATATTATGAAACCCAGGAACTGTACTGAGTGTCTCTCAAACTCACACTTCTCTGCTTTGAGGTATAACCGGTGTCTTCTGAGGATCGTGAGGACCTGTTTGACGTGGTCTCGGTGAAGTTCCAACGTGGCCGAGAAGATGAGGATGTCATCTAAATATACGACAAGAAAGTCGTCCAGGTGTTGGCGAAATATATCATTGACCAGATGTTGAAAAGTGGCCGGGGCGTTGCAGAGCCCGAAGGGCATGACTAAGTATTCGAAATGTCCGAATCTAGACCTAAACGCCGTCTTCCACTCGTCCCCTTCCCTGATCCGGACTAGATTGTAGGCGCCCCGAAGGTCGAGCTTGGAGAAAATTTGTGCTGAGTGAAAACGTTGAAATAACTCCGAGATGAGTGGTAATGGGTACCTATTCTTAATAGTGATCTTGTTTAGCTCTCTGTAGTCGATGCAAGGTCTAAGGGAGCCGTCCTTCTTTTCGACAAAAAAGATCCCGGCCCCTGCGGGAGAGGAGGAAGGCCGAATGAACTTCTTGTCTAAGTTCTCGTTGATGTAGTTTTTGAGAGCTGTTAACTCGGTCTCGGAGAGAGGGAAGACTCGGCCAAAAGGGATCTTGGCGCCCGGCAGGAGATCGATGGGGCAGTCGTAAGCTCGATGTGGGGGCAGACAATCGGCCTGTTGTTTATCTAAAACGTCTTTGAATTCCAGATAGACCGGAGGGACGTGTAGAAGACTTTCTGGTGGTTTTAGAATGGTAGCGCAGGAGACCGGAGGAGGTGGAAGGCAGTGCTGGGAGCAGTATGAGGAGGTAAGGTTTATCTCTTTCGTGAGCCAATTGATACAGGGTTGGTGAAGCTGCAACCACGGAAGACCCAGGATAATGGGATACATAGGGGATGAGATGAGGTCCAGTCGTAGGTGCTCTTGGTGACCTGAATCCGTGGTAGCAAGCAGAGGGAGAGTTTCTTGGGTGACCAGACCAGAGCAAGGACGGGAACCATCAGCCAAGAGGACCTGAAGATGAACGTCTTTAGTACGGCAGGGGACATGCAACTTCCGGGCCGTAGTAGAGTCCAAGAAGCTGCTGCAAGCTCCAGAATCAACGATTGCCGGCAGGCGGGTCTCCCCGTCCGGAAGCTGAAGAGAAAGAAAAAGCACGATGTAAGTCTGTGGCAATTGGGAGGTATGGTAATTAAACACCGGTGAAAGTTTCGACTTACTAGGCCTGACAGGGCAGTTGAGGAGGAAGTGGTTACCCGCGCCACAGTAGAGGCAAAGATTCTCCCGTCGCCTGCGCAGTCGTTCCTCTGGGGTGAGTGGTGCTCGAACTACGCCGAGCTGCATAGGCTCTGGATCCGGCAATGAGGGACTGGATGAAGCAGGTGGAGGAATGGGTACTGAAGGCTGTCTTGGTGGAGCCCAACTGGGACGGGTGGTCTGGAACCGCTCAGAACGCCGCTCCCGCAGGCGTCGGTCCAGTTTGGTGGCAGCTTGGATCAGGCCTTCCAGTGAAGCGGGGGTTTCAGAGCGTGCAAGTTCATCTTTGAGGG
The DNA here is from genome assembly GCA_029574335.1 of Rana kukunoris. Lineage (NCBI taxonomy): Eukaryota > Metazoa > Chordata > Amphibia > Anura > Ranidae > Rana > Rana kukunoris. The sequence goes on along the minus strand of CM056058.1, from coordinate 19,275,478 downwards.
CCTCGGAGAGACCCTGACGGTACTGGTACTTTAAAGCCACTTCGTTCCAACCTGTGTCTGCTGACCACTTCCTGAACTCAGCAGTATAGTCCTCTATGGGCCGCCGGCCCTGACTCAAATTGTGGAGGGTAGCTTCTGCGGTGGCAGAGCGCAGCGGATCGTCGTAGAGCTTGGCCATGTTGGTGAAGAAGGCGTCAATGGTGTCCAGAACAGGGCTTCTTTGTTCCATTAAGCAATGGGCCCAGGCCTGGGGCTCATCCGAGAGAAGGGAGATGACAAACCCTACTTTTACAGCTTCCGAGCAGAAGGTCCTTGGTTGTAGGGCAAAATACAAGGTGCAGGCATTCTTAAAGGCCCGATACTTCCTGCGGTCACCTACAAACCGTTCGGGTGTAGGTACTCGGGGTTCAGGGTGTGAGATCATTACTGCTGGACCCGAAGAGGATGGCGGAGCTGTGTGCCCTGTCGTTTAGACGGTAGGGGCTGCAGAAGGTCCTGGAGGAGTGGCTATTTGCTGTAGACGGCCGTCCATCTGGAGGTATCCCTCCTGTAGTTTTTGCACCGCTTCGGTCAGGGCGGAGACTTGCTGGCAGAGAGTTTCGAATGGTGAGCGCGCCCGGTCGGCCTCAGACATCTGGCTGGTTTGTACTGTCAGAGTCTAAAGAACTTACCGAGGCCAAGATGCTGCGGACGGCTCACCCTTGCGAACCAGTGCTGACCGCCCTCTGGTGATGGAGACAGAGAGGTGACAGCACCGGAAGGCACCGGCACCGGAAACAGGAAGCTGGGTCAAGGTGTAGATCAAGGAAGGTAGCGGATCTGCAGACAGGCCGAGGAGACAGTCCGTGGCACCAAACAGGGACAGCGGTCCAAACAGGCAAAACTAGTTCAAGGTACTGGTTGCGGATCACGGGTCAAAGAGATCAAGGAAAGTCCAGTAATGCAAGCCGGGGTCAAGGATCGGAGAGGTCAGCGGAAGTCCAAGGATACAAGCCGAGATCAAAGGATTGGAGAGGTTAGCAGAGTCCAGGAGTGCAAGCCGGGGTCAAGGGTTGGAGAGGTCAGCAGAGTCCGAGGACAGGCCGAGATCAGGATTCAAACAGGTAAACCAGAAGGATTTCAGGTTAAACAGGTTCACAGCAACGAGACACATACAGGAGCTGATGACAAACCAGCAACCTGCCATGTGTCAGAGGCCGGTTTAAATAGGGTGGTGAGCCCTGTGATTGGCTCCGACGGAATCGCGTGAGTTCGCGCCGCGCGCGCGCTCCCGCACACGTCGCGCCGCCGGACCGTGCCCGCGTACGTGCGCGCGCATGCGCCGAATAGAGACGTGCGATCGCGTCGTTCTACTGCGCATGTGCGCGCGATCAAAGTCCGCAGAATTGGTGCCCTGACAAGTGGCGTCATTGTACGGCAGGGTTGGAGAACAACCATCACGCAGTCCATGAGCCTTATCTGGTAAGCAGATCAACGTAATGTTTTTGACATTGTTTTTTTTTTATGATGTTAAAATGTTGTATCTTTATATGTATTATGTTTATGTTCTTGCTAGTTTATTTGTATTGTATTATGTATTATACAGACCCTCCTGAAGAAGCAGTGGTAACCACAAAACCGGTTGAGGCTTTCGCCTTTCTCCACTACAACAAACACGTGACTGTCTTCCGTTATTAACAAATGCTGTTTTCTATTGTGGGGTTTGGCTCAAGTGTTTTTAATTCTGTATAGTTTTTTATGTGTAATAAATAATTTTTATATTATTTACTTGTTGTGTTATCAGTACCTAGAAAAGTCCAAATCAATATCACTATGCTTGGTGACCATTTATGGGTTAAACGGCACTAGCAGCCCTCACCCTATGCTCATCCGGTCCAACTTTCTATCACTTATCATCAGGGTCATTTGAAGGAATTTGGGGACCCCAAGCAAAATGGGGGCCCCCAAGCAAAATGGGGGCCCCCAAGCACCCCCCCCTGCACGCAAAGCCTACATTGGCACTACACTAATTTTTTACACCTATGTTCTTACGCCCCCCCCCCTCCCTAGTCCCTATGTTTTTCTATTCTCACCTCTCCTTCTTCCCTGTAGGCTACCGCTGTAGCGTGGTCGAGCTCCTCTTCCTCCTGTCAGTCCGATGTTCTAGCATTATGGGTCCCCAGTCCCCCAGCAGATAGTGCCCAGGCCAGGCCGGGTACCACGCGGTACAGGAGATTCAGTTTCCTGTTTTCTCGGCTGGACTGAAAGGAAGTGAGCACTCAGTGTGCACTTCCTGTCAGTCCGGTCGGGATCAGGAAACTGAATCTCCTGTACCACGCACAGTACCCGGCCGAACTGACAGGACTCCAGGAGGAAGGAAGAGGAGCTCGGCCATGCTACAGCCTGGAAAGGGGAAGTTGGGGACCCCTCGCCATCTGGGGGCCCCAAGCAATTGTTTGTTTTGCATGTCCTGTAGCGACGGGCCTGCTTATCATGGATGAGGGTACTAGTTTAATTTAAAATTGACAAGTTTTAACTGAGGTTATACTCAAAATGTTGCTATGTCTTGATAAAGCTGGCTTTGTACACAGGGTAACAGTAATGCTGGAATAGAAAATGGCCTTCTCCAAACTGATATAAGGTTGGAATCCTACAAATGTCTACAATGTCTTTGTATATTACAGTGGGAACAGCATCCTTAACTTAAAGCACCTAAATGCAATTTGCAGGGGCGCTCACATATCTTTGACCATATATAATTTAGATGTGATGGTCAAGTGTCTACAATTTGGCCATATAGTGAATCTCCGCACTCATTGTTTTTGAGTAGATAACTATTTGTGAACAGGGTTGTAGGTCTTTCAGACAGAATTTTAATCAAGCGTCAGACACTTTGTGGGTTATTGGTAACTTTTGGAATGTGTTTTGACATCTACTGTTTGTTTACAGCATAGAATCAGCCACTGCCTTTGATAAAACCACTTCCTTACAGACAAAGCCAACCTTATCCTTACGCCTGATTCCGCACAAGATTGCACTCAAACTTTGTAGTTATAAACTGTATCAAACCATTTGATTCCATCTGTCCCTTTTGTTGGTCAATGTACAGCTGCCCTCCTAACTAAGTTGAGAAAGTTTCCTACTTTTTTCATACCTGTGATCGATTATCATCCACACCAAAATAAGCAAATGAAAAATAAAATTACCAGTGTCATGTTTTCTCCCATCAACCACCATACAAATAATACCAGTACAAACAAAAGGTCTGATACAGTTTTAAAGAGAACCGAGCGAGCAAGGGTCTCGTCACAAAAATAAACACATTATTATTATCACTTGAAGAATATCCAGAGTCATTATTAAATTTAGATAGAATGGGAAAGGGTTAAAACCAATGCAATTGGCATTAAGTGGATTTTCCTTAATTTCCTGTACTGTAGACACAGAGGAGTGAGTAAGTACTCCTAATATGACAATTGCCACCAAAGCAATTGAAACAAAACAAGATTTTCCCTCTATTCCTGTTCTGGTGACAACTAAAAATTTCAAATTTTGTGTCTCAGCAACAATAGCAAATTTTACAGGCTTCAGTTTTAGTAAAGGAACCTCATTGACTTAAAGGGGTTGTAAAGGAAAACATTTTCCCCCCTAAATAGCTTCCTTTATCTTAGTGCAGTTCTCCTTCACTTACCTCATCCTTCCATTTTGCTTTTAAATGTCCTTATTTCTTCTGAGAAATCCTCACTTCCTGTTCTTCTGTCTGTAACTCCACACCGTAATGTGAGTCTTTCTCTCTGGTGTGGAGAAAGCCTCTTGAGGGGGGAGGGGGCGAGCAGGCAAGTCAGGACACTCTCTAATTTGCAGATAGAGAAAGGAGCTGTGTGTTAGTGGGCGTCCTGACACTCCTGCTCACCCCCTCAAGAGGCTTTCTCCACACCAGGGAGAAAGCCTTGCATTACTGTGTGGAGTTACAGACAGAAGAACAGGAACTGAGGATTTCTCAGAAGAAATAAGGACATTTAAAAGCAAAATGGAAGGATGAGGTAAGTGAAGGAGGACTGCACTAAGGTAAAGGAAGCTATTTAGGGGGGGAAATGTTTTCCTTTACAACCCCTTTAAGCCAATGAGGTTCCTTTACTAAAACTGAAGCCTGTAAAATTTGCTATTGTTGCTGAGACACAAAATTTGAAATTTTTAGTTGTCACCAGAACAGGAATAGAGGGAAAATCTTGTTTTGTTTCAATTGCTTTGGTGACAATTGTCATATTAGGAGGACTTACTCACTCCTCTGTGTCTACAGTACAGGAAATTAAGGAAAATCCACTTAATGCCAATTGCATTGGTTTTAACCCTTTCCCATTCTATCTAAATTTAATAATGACTCTGGATATTCTTCAAGTGATAATAATAATGTGTTTATTTTTGTGACGAGACCCTTGCTCGCTCGGTTCTGCTCTCCCGACACTCCTCTGCTTCTATTGGATCAGATTGCCGATTGCAACGTCTGATGGTCCAGTCATCCAAGGTTCCGGGATCCGACCTACAGCTATGTGCCGATCGGACCCATTTAGAACAAACACCAGACAGGCTGTATGTATGTTCAAACAGGAATCATTTATTGAAGGTACACAGCACACTTTTATACAGAATTTGGAACATCCCGCCTCCAACAACCGCTTTCCTATTGGTCCATTGTAAAGTATGCAGTCTGCACTCAGGTCCTCCTTAACCATGCAAATGAGGACTTGAAAATGACGCAGCAGAGATTGGTCGGATAGTCTGAATAGAAAGATTGTTATGTGTATTGAGACAAAAGCCCCAGGGGGTAATCAATGTACACAATAGCCAGCCACAGAACAATGGGACCGTCTGGAGAGTTGAGTTAGCCTTAAGACAGGGCAGAGACCCTTTTGACTTAATCACTTACAACACAGTATTGGCATCACACAATAGAACATGGTATGTCTTTCAACCCACATCTTTAGACAGACGGACTCTCCACTAACAGAAGATATTTACATCTGATAAAAAATGGCTTTAAACAGGCTTATCACATAGTGGACAATGAAATGTCTTTCACAAGCCGGCTCACTTAGCGTTTTTTAAAGCAGGTGTCCTTGCATTGAATAAGCCAACCGCTTGTAATGTCTCAGTATATCCTGTAATACATGAATTAGGATTTCACGTAGAAACACTTTGGTATCTCCAGGTTCATGACAATTTTAATGATAATAGTATTAAAGTGGAGTTCCAGCCTTTTTTAATCTTTATTAAAAGTCAGCAGCTACTTTTAATAAACATACACTTACCTGTTCCACTGTCCAGCGACGCAACGCGCCGCCCGGAGCTCCGCTCTTTTCCCTCTTTCCGCCAGTGCCTCCATCCTAACTTTGGGCTTCCGGCCATGACAGCTTTCGGCTTCACGGTCCTGCACTCACTGCGTATGCGCGAGTGGCATTGCACTACCTGATTGGACAGGCGATCGCCTGGGACCTGTCATGTGTCCCTGGCGATCGCCTACAGGGAAGGGCTGCCAAAAGGTGATATGACGTATAGCCTTAGCGGTCCCTGGGGGGAAGGAGGAAGTGGGACTAGAAGTCCCACTCCTCCTGAATCCCCCCTCTCCCCCTAAAAAAATATTACATGCCAAATGTGGCATGTAAGGGGGTGAGGAGTGGAATAAGCGGAAGTTCCACTTTTGGGTGGAACTCCGCTTTAAACTAAAAACATTGTTAACAATAATTGATAATATTAGTTTATTGGACAACCAGATCAAATGTTTGGTGCTTAATATAGCTCAAACACTGTAGTGCAATGTAGTGTAATGCAATCAGAAACTAAGACGAGGCAAGTCGAAACAAAAATCAAAAATGCTGACTGTGCGTTAATGAATATAAAATTGTTCAAATGTATCTGTGGTTATAAAAGTGGATAACATACTGTATCTTTGACCTTGTAGAAAAGCTGACTTAGAAATAGTAAGAACCTTTGTTCTGTTTAAACCAGAACTCAATTTTAATTCCCCCCCTACCTATTTCCTGAAGCTCACTTGGATACATCTTTTTTAAATACACTTATGCGTTTTTATCCTGCAGTCTTCAGCCTGGTCAAGCAATTACAAGTCCTTCCTATTCTTCTTCTCATGGCAGTGGAGCAGGGGCGTCGGGAGGGTGTGGCTAGGGGGGCTGGAGCCCCGAAGGTGACCCCGAAAAGCCTGAGTCTCAAAAAGGTTCCATACAATATTTAGCCCCGAACGCCGCCGAACAGGGAGCGAGCTGATCCGCCGAGTGTGGCGGAGTCACAGGTCCCGCCTTCTGGAGCCTGCAGAACATATGATGGACGTCCCACTCATCCAATGCCGGACCGTGGGATGTGTGACGTCCATCATACGCGCCATGGGGCTCCAGAAAGAGGGAATTACAATCCTGCAGCCGCCGCCACAGCCACATCACAACACTGAGATCCCTCTTCGGCGCTGAAGCGGGACTCAGGAGAGATCAGGGTGACTGCACCGATGAAGAGGAGGGGGATGAGGATGACCGTATGAGCCCGCTGCACTGGGGTGACTGTGCGTTGATTACCTGACCTGAGCTGATGCTGGTGGCGGATTGTTGGCAGAGTGATCATGGGCACCGGAGTGTGGAACAGGAGGCAGAAGAGTCTTTTCCATACCGCCTTGTGCCTGCTGGCCGTGCAGGCGATGAAATCCAAGCAGTCTCCTCTCCTCCTCTGGATGTCTGCTGTGACACATGCTGCACACCATACTATGGCTGAGGCTGAACTGAACTGCAGGACACCTGGACAAAAAAAGTTTGTCTCCTGGTCAGGTAGGTGAGGTCAGTGTATGTATAACAGGTAGGTGTATGTATGTCAGGTAGGTAGGTGAGGTCAGTGTATGTATGTCAGGTAGGTAGGTGAGGTCAGTGTATGTATGCCAGGTAGGTCAGTGTATGTATGTCAGGTAGGTAGGTGAGGTCAGTGTATGTATGTCAGGTAGGTAGGTGAGGTCAGTGTATGTATGTCAAGTAAGTCAGTGTATGTATGTCAGGTAGGTAGGTGAAGTCAGTGTATGTATGTCAGGTAGGTAGGTGAGGTCAGTGTATGTATGTCAGGTAGGTAGGTGAGGTCAGTGTATGTATGTCAGGTAGGTAGGTGAAGTCAGTGTATGTATGTCAGGTAGGTAGGTGAGGTCAGTGTATGTATGTCAGGTAGATAGGTGAGGTCAGTATATGTATGTCAGGTAGGTAGGTGAGGTCAGCGTATGTATGTCAGGTAGGTGTATGTAGGTAGGTCAGTGTGTCAGGTAGGTGAGATTAGTGGTCAAAATTGATGGGCACTGCTAAACAACCAGTAAGTGAACTTACCCCCCGCCACACAACCCTACCGCCCAGCCAAAAAACCCAGTGCCACGGCCACTCTGGACATTCGCCCCCGGTGGCAGATTCGGGCTGAAGCCCCTGGTCTTTTTGACACCTAGCAACGCCCCTGCAGTGGAGGTCTTTCTTCTTATACTGAGTGGTACTTATATAGAGACATTCTCATCAGTACTGAGAGCTGTCAGGTTCCTATGGTAATGACCCCCTGTAGAAGGCCAACTCTGGGTTCTCCAGGGTGCGCAGTCTGTTACACTTCCCTCTATCAACCTGGGATTCTACAACCATCTAGAGTTGTGATAGTTCCCTTCACGGGACATCTACGTGCAAGATGTTAACCCTCCTCATCTGGATTCAGCAGTGGTATCGTTGTACACATTTTTATACCAGTATCATACTTAGCTACATGTTTTTATGACTGCTTTTGGTACCGTTTGGCATTACTCGCACCTTTTTTACATTTATGTAGCTACATCGATTTTATCTCCAGTGCAATATTTATTTTGTTACCTACTTGAAGACTATAAAAGTTTTAATGCTGTTCCCATCGAGCGCTGCCTTTGTGTGTTTTTTGTATCCTGCTATCCATTTTTCCAGTAGTTGGGAGCTGCACTGGGAATCAGCCTGCAAGGAGATCAGCTAAAAGTAGTTGGATCTGTATGTGTGTTATAATTAGGGTTGTCCCGATACCGATACTAGTATCGGTATCGGGTCCGATACCGAGTATTTGCGGGAGTACTTGTACTCCCGCAAATACCCCCGATGCCTAATCCGGATACTTTTTTTTTTTTTTTTTTCGGAGTGGGGGCGGAATGGGGGCGGAGAGAGGGCAGAGAGTGGGCGGAAAGGGGGCGGGAACCGATCGCAGAGGAGACTGAGGGGGCAGCGAGGAAGGCGGACTGGAGGCGGAGAGGAGGCGGAGAGGAAGCGAAGAAGAAAGCGGAGAGCAGAGCAGTCCCCAGGTATGTATAAAATCACTGGAGAGCTGCTTCTGCTGCCGCTGCCGCCGCCGTCTAGCTGTTCGGCGCTTAAGCCAGGGAACATAACAGCTTTCATTGGAATAGCTGCTGTTCCCTGCCGCGCGTCGTCATGGCCCCTCCCCCTTGTCGGGCGCTTTTCCCAGGATTGGACAGGTGATCTGTCTATCAAAGTGCCCGGACAAGGGGGAGGGGCCATGACGACGCGCGGCAGGGAACAGCAGCTATTCAAATGAAAGCTGTTATGTTCTGCTGAGCGCCGAACAACTAGACGGCAAGGGAGACATAACTGCATATGAGGGGGGAGACATGGCTTCATATGGGGGGAGACATGGCTGCATTTGGGGGGGAGACATGGCTGCATATGGGGGGAGTCATGGCTGCATATGAGGGGGAGACATGGCTTCATATGGGGGGGAGTTATGGCTGCATTTGGGGGGGAGACATGGCTGCATATGGGGGGGAGACATGGCTGCATATGGGGGGGAGACATGGCTGCATATGGGGGGGAGACATGGCTGCATATGGGGGGAGTCATGGCTGCATATGAGGGGGAGACATGGCTTCATATGGGGGGGAGTTATGGCTGCATTTGGGGGGGAGACATGGCTGCATATGGGGGGGAGACATGGCTGCATATGGGGGGAGTCATGGCTGCATATGAGGGGGAGACATGGCTTCATATGGGGGGGAGTTATGGCTGCATTTGGGGGGGAGACATGGCTGCATATGGGGGGGAGACATGGCTGCATATGGGGGGGAGACATGGCTGCATATGGGGGGGAGACATGGCTGCATATGGGGGGGGAGTCATGACTGCATATGAGGGGGAGACATGGCTTCATATGGGGGGGAGACATGACTGCATATGAGGGGGGAGTTATGGCTGCATTTGGGGGGGAGACATGGCTGCATATGAGGGGGAGTCATGACTGCATATGAGGGGGAGACATGGCTTCATATGGGGGGGAGACATGACTGCATATGAGAGGGGAGTTATGGCTGCATTTGGGGGGAGACATGGCTGCATATGGGGGGGACACAAGGCTGCATTTGGGGCGCATTGCTGCATTTAAAAAAAAGTATCGGTATTCGGAATCGGCGAGTACATAAAAAAAAGTATCGGTACTTGTACTCGGTCCTAAAAAAGAGGCATCGGGACAACCCTAGTTATAATTAATCGAAATTAGTCGATTAATCGATTAAAAAAAATTGATTAATCAAACACAAAAATGATCAGTAACAGGCCTAATAAAAAAACATGTATTGCGCCCATTTTCCAGGTGCTTCCATAATAGAAGTCTATGGGGCCAAAAATGTGTGATTCTGTCCCAAGGAAGCTCCTGTATGGTACTTTACTTCTAAAAATGTGCACAAAAAAGCCTAAAAATAAAATAAAATATGCTACATTCAAATGTAAATGGAGGCTCAGTCATGTTCTGTACTATCCAGTGAACTATTGTTCCCAGTTCAATCAACGATTGCAACATCGCCTCTTGTTGGAAGGACTGTTAGAAAGATCTGTAGATGACCAGAGATTGACAGTTTTTAAAAAATGTCTCTAAACAAGCAGGGACGAATTATTACTGGTACTAATTATTACTGGTACTTATAAAGCGCCTTCAATTTACGCAGCTCTTTTCATATTTATTATACATCATATGCCTCTAACTTACATACTAGGTCCAATTTAGACAGAAGCTGAATAACCTGCCAACATGTCTTTGAGATGTGTAGGAGGAAACTGGAATACCCAGAGGAAACATACAAACTCCAGGAAGGTAGGGCCGTGGTTGGGATTTAAACCAAGTACCATATTGCCACTAGACATGTGCACACTGAAATATTTAGTTTCGGAATTGAGTTTTCGTCTGAAAAATACATTTATTTACAGTAGTTACTCCCGAATTTTTATTTTATTTATTTTGTTTTTCGTTGGAAATTGCATTTGTCCGAAAATCTGAACGAATTAAGGTTGAATCTGTCATTGAAGGCTTATGGTGTCTGTCGAATGTTCAAAGAAGATTCGACGGAGCAGCAAAACTGTACGACGCTGCAAACATACTTTTCCGGACGAATGTTCCGCCTAAAAGCTATAGTACAATTCTAATGTTGTCTGACTAGTAATAATTATATTTATTAATTATTATTACTAGCCAACCAACATTAGAATTTTTCTATAGCCTATGGGACGAGCATTTGACCAGAAATCTATGTTTGCGGCGTTGTACAGTTTAGCTGCTCCGTCGAATCTTCTTAGAACTATCAACAGACACCATAAGCCTTCAATGACAGATTCAACATTTTTGGATACTTTGTCGAATCTTCGTCGTTCATGTTGAATTGTCAAGTTAGTTCTAGCTATTTTACTGCTCCTCCTCTTTGGTTACAATCAGCCAATAACATTTATCATCATCATTATTTTTATTTTACTTTCCCCACCCAATTCCAGCAGCAATGTTTTCTCTCTATAATGTCGAATCTTTTCTCTCTTTCTGTCAAATCTTTTCTCTCTATAATGTTGAATCTTTTCTCTTTATATTGTCGAATCTTTTCTCTCTATAATGTCAAATCTTTTCTCTCTCTCTGTCAAATCTTTTCTCTCTATAATGTTGAATCTTTTCTCTTTATATTGTCGAATCTTTTCTCTCTTTCTGTCAAATCTTTTCTCTCTATAATGTTGAATCTTTTCTCTTTATATTGTCGAATCTTTTCACTCTATAATGTCAAATCTTTTCTCTCTCTCTGTCAAATCTTTTCTCTCTATAATGTCGAATCTTTTCTCTCTATATTGTCAAATCTTTTTTCTCTATAATGTTGAATCTTTTCTCTTTATATTGTCAAATCTTTTCTCTCTATAATGTCAAATCTTTTCTCTCTCTGTCAAACCTTTTCTCTCTATAATGTTGAATCTTTTCTCTTTATATTGTCGAATCTTTTCTCTCTATAATGTCGAATCTTTTCTCTCTATATTGTCAAATCTTTTTTCTCTATAATGTTGAATCTTTTCTCTTTATATTGTCAAATCTTTTCTCTCTATAATGTCAAATCTTTTCTCTCTCTCTGTCAAACCTTTTCTCTCTATAATGTTGAATCTTTTCTCTTTATATTGTCGAATCTTTTCTCTCTATAATGTCGAATCTTTCCTCTCTATATTGTCAAATCTTTTTTCTCTATAATGTCGAATCTTTTCTCTCTATGTAAAATAATCTTGGACTAATAGAATTAAGGTTAGGCACATTCGACCAATGAAAACGAAAATAAAGCATTTGTTTATGTCGTATTCTGTGCGTTTGTTTTAGTTTGTTAAAACGATAATGAAAATACCTGAAAATGCATTCGGACAAAAACAAATGCACATGTCTAATTGCCACTAAGCAGAAGGGCTAGCTGTTTAGCCATTAAACTGCCACTGGTTTAATTGTCCAAGGAAATTGGAAATGTATATATTTCATCCATTTCCTAGACCAATAATGCACAATTCCGAGACACCCCATTCTAAATGATGGAAAACTAAACATAATGCAGCAACATCCACACATGCAGGACACCCAACCTTAGAGGTGACTCATTCTTCAAAAGCAAAGACAAATATTGGAATATTAACCAGTATCAATGAGCAAAGTCATGCTCGTTGATACTGGTTAATATTCCAATATGTCTCTTCATCCTCAGTTTCTCACACATACACAGCTAATGTGACCCCAGTGCTGACAGAAAGGGGGAAACAAGGATGCTGTGTAGGTGCCTGACTTCCTCCTTATCAACCAATGAAGTCAGTGGTTGTTAGGATGCCATCGGTTAGAAAGGTCTAATGTGCACAATAAAAAACAGTGGCTTTGTGTAACTAAAAGGCAGGCTTCTTCCAGCTGCTTGGCTTATATACAATTTTTGGGCAATTTTTAGACATATTGCCACCCTGGTTGATAAAGGCTGGCCTAGACCATAGAGATGAACAAATAGACTGACCCTATAACTCTACAAAGTCCCCCAATGATAAAATGATTAGCTGGTTCACTTAGGACGATTTATATTGGAATGTTCCCTTCGATTGGTGTCCTTACAAGCAATTTTCACCAATTGCTGTTTTTTTCATTTTAATGTACATGTAGGTTTCCCAACCTTCCCGGGAGGCAGGGCAATGCTATGTGTGACATAGATGAGGCTTCACTACCGACCATTCTACATCAGTGAAAAAAATATTTGAAAGAGGATGTTACAGGAACTTCCCTATCTAATAAGTGATGTCAAACCCATCTGCATATATAAATGACAATCAACAGCAGAAGCAAAGACATTCATAGAAGGATTCAGAGAGGAACATCAGGACTAGGTAAGTTCAAGTAAGTAACCCATACACATATATACAGTATATTTATGGTTTTGGTTAAAAAAAGTTTGCTAAGAGATACTCAACACATTAGTTATTAGTGGCACATGACTCGTGGGGCTGATTTACTAAAACGGGAGAGTGCAAAATCTGGTGCAGCTGTACATGGTAGCCAATCAGCTTCTAACTTCAGTTTGTTTAATTGTGCTTTGACAAAAAAAAATAAAACCCTGGAAGCTGATTGGTTACCATGCACAGCTGCACCAGATTTTGTACTCTCCCGTTTTAGCAAAGCAACCCCAGTTTATAAACCAGGCAAAGCAGTGAATAGGTGATTTGTGAGCATAGCCACCTCCATAGCAGCCCTCGTGTTTGGGGCTCTAGACAGAGGACTTGTTTGTAGGGGGCAGGTTTAGCTTTTTAACCACTTAAGGACAAAACCTCTTCTTGAGACTTGTTGTTTACAAGTTAAAATATATTTTTTTGCTAGAAAACTACTTAGAACCCCCCAAACATTTAATTTCTATCTATCTATCTATCTATCTATCTATCTATCTATCTATCTATCTATCTATCTATCTATCTATATACAGTATACGTGTATATCTATCTATCTATCTATATATATATATATATATATATATATATATATATATTTTTTTTTTTCTCACCCTATAGAATAAAATGGCGGTTGTTGTAATATGTTATGTCACACCGTATTTGCACAGCAGTCTTACAAGCGCATTATTTTTTTTAATACACTTTTTTGACTTAAAAAAATAAGACAACAGTAAGGTTAACCCAATATTTTTTTATATTGTGAAAGAAAATGTTACACCGAGTAAATTGATACCCAACTAGTCACGCTTCAAATTTGCCACCACTCTTGGAATGACGACAAACTTTGACCCTTAAAAATCTCCATAGGCGACGCTTGCCATTGTTGAAAATATCAGGGTTATTTAGCTAGCTGCTGCCATAACAACGGTATTTAGCGTCAAAGTACCGACGTACAATGATTCCGATATGCGATAAGGGGAGTGCAGGCATACCCCACTTTTAAGTACACAATGGGGTTTATTTACTAAAGCTGGAAAGGGCAAAATCAGGCTCACTTCTGCATAGAAACCAATGAGCTTCCAGGTTTTATTACCAGGCTTAGATGAACAAGTTGGGGTTAGAAGCTCATTGAGCCTGATTTTGCACTTTCCAGCTTTAGTAAATAAACCCCATTGTGTACTTAAAAGTGGGGTAAACCTGTATATCTAAAGTCAAAGGGCCAGATTCAGAGAGCCATAAGTCCTGTCTAACTGGTGTTAGACAGGAGTACTTTCAAATTACGCGCGCCGTATCACTAGTTTGAATCCTCAAACCATGATACGGCGGCGTTGGGCTTCGATCTGACAGGCTTACGTCTTCGTACGCCTTCGGATCTACGCTGCAATCTTTTTGCGGCCGCTGGGTGGAGTTCTCGTCATTTTCAGCGTCGGGGTATGCA